>WBMV01001708.1:1299663-1408220 GCA_013396655.1 Campylorhamphus procurvoides | reverse complement strand
TTTTTAAAGGCGCACCTGGCGCGGGGAGAGGCTGGTTCCCCTTGCTGCGGGTGGGGAGAGTGGGCGCAGCAAGGCAGCGCCGGCGGAGTCAGGGGGCTGTGGGCTGGGGAGATGCGCGGCGAGGTGGGCAGGGGCTGCCCCGGGCCGCCGAGCCCGGCGGGTGGCTCGGCATGTCGTGGAAGAAGGGAGGGGACAGGGACTTTGGGCTGCGAACGAAAACCGCGGCTCAGGGCAGGTGTGAAAAGGTGCATCCTGCAACTGCGGATCCTTCATTGATCCCAGTAAGGCAGAGGGAAGGGGGAGGGAGAGATGCTTTGGGTATCAAACTGATATCCCAGCGCTTGGCAGGTGTGCAGAGGTCATATTACAAACACTCCAGCGGGGGATGCATGCATAATAGGTTGGAAATAGATTGGTTTATAAACAGCTCTCCAGCCTAGGGCATACTTTTAAAACACATGTATGGATTCTAGCAAAATGAGGATGCCTGGATCTATGAATGGGGACGGAGAGCAGAAACCACAGGCTGCGTTGTTATTTTCGTCATCTCTGAGAAATGTGTAGGAGTCATAGGTTTTGGATATACCTGATGGTATTTAATTGTGGTAGATCAGATTTCTTGAGTGCCTCAAAGCAACTGGATGGAACAAAATCATCACTATTTTGAAAGGAAGAATTGGACTGCAGGCACTTAATGTGGTTCCTGTGTTCATTTTGTGAGTTCCCAGGGTGGTGTAAGTGCTCTTTGCACTGCAGCAGTCTCTGCTGGTGTTTACTCCAGCTCTTCTCATGGCTTATAAAGAGACTCAGGATTTTAACAAATTAATTGCTATGATCTCCTTAGTGAGAACAGTGAGGCTGGACATGAAGCACAGTCATTTAAGGTTTTAGGGACAAATGCCTTAACTTATTCTGATATATATGGGTGGATTTTCATTAAACAATGTGTCTATGCAGCGAGATGGAATTCTTTCCTTAATAGGATTGCAGAAGGCTGGATATCATTTCTGTACTCAAGTTTTAAGCATTCTATGCAATTTTCTTCTTTATGCCTTATTAAAATCCAGGTTAATATCACCTGTTTTGATATTATAAAAGGCATGAGTGGCATCCTCTATTTCTAGTGTAGATGTGTTTGAGTATGCTTTAGGAAATGCTCAGGAAAGGTTTCCATTTACTCAAGAACTCCTTTACTCAAACAGATTAATATTTTCCTTGGATTTGCCTGTAAATTCTCTTTTGGGCTTTTCCAACTAATTTCTTACAATAACATCCCAATCCAGAACACAGTAAACCTGCAAAGAGTCCTTGTCTTTTATATTTACACAAACATCCTTGTTCCTAAACTTGAAATTATGGCATTACATGTGAGAAACTAAATGTCTCAGGCAAAATGATCTGCTCTTAAAGAGTGTGTTGACCATTCAGTCAGCGTAGAACTGAACAGGTGATGAGAGAATGCCAAATCCTAAGGACAAGCTCATGTTTAATGCCTACTGATGCCAGTCAAGCTTTAATATGAGTTTAATGGCAGGAAAAAAAATATTACGGATGTTGATTGCTAGTAAATAGCCCAAACTGCCAAATATATTAATTTTTGTGAATCTTTTTAGTGTGGTAAGCTTATCACTCTTATGTAAACCTTATACTTAGTTCAGTGACCTGTGATAAAGAAGTAATTTATGCCTCAGATGGAAAAATCCATGAGGGATCAAAGGCAACTCGAAAGTTTTCTTCACCTGGAAAATACAGTTGTGAGCTCAGAAACTTGTGGGTTTTTTAATCTAGATAAATAATTCTGCTGTCATTTACTTGCTGTGATGTTATCTGACGGGCAGTGGCCTTCACGCTTGGTTTTGGAGTCATTATGGCCATATTGGCTGCTGCAGCTCCACAGGAAAGCTGAGTTCAATCAAGTTGAATGGATGTCAATACAGGCCTATTCCAAAGCCCACTGAAATCAATTGGAATACTTTCTGCAGATGTAGATGAGGTTTGGATCAGGCTTCCACTGTAGCATTTGGTGCAGTGTATTTGACCCCAAGAGAAATGGTTTGATATAGCAGGGTGTATTTGGGATAGGAGCAGAACATCACTCTCCTGTGTGCATTGGTGGGACATTCCAAACAGACAGAAATGCTGGCTGCAGCATCCACTTTTTGCTGGATGAGTTTCCATTCAAAACTCCTGTAGCTCACTCAAATGAAGGGGGTTGATATTTATTTGACTTCCATTCATATTCATACAGTTGGCTAAATGTCTTAAACTTAATCTTGGTAACCTTTAAGCTGTACTGAAGTCACTGGACTACTCATGTGTCTAGAGGTAAAAATGACTGCAAAGTGGTTTTCGATAGCTCTCTGAAACATGTTTCTGTGGTTTAATGGTGAGGATTTCACTATCGCAAAGCCATGGCTGGGATTTCTGTCAGTTTAAAAGTACCCAGTGCATTAATTACAAGTTGGACACTTAGTTTCTTCAGGCCAGATTTACACAGAAAGACTCTTTGGTTGATCTATGCAAACAGAGTTCAAGAAGTGCTTACTAAATCCACATGTTTAAAGGTTTTTATGCCAACCTAACACATTCCAGTTCAGTAGAGAGAATTAATGTTCATACCTTCTCAGAAGAGCCAGTATTTGACTCACTTGACTCAAAATTAGCTTGGATCAGAAAAGATCAATTGTAAGAGCAGTTTTGAACTGGACAACTTCTGAGCAAAATGGGTTGAACTGTGCTTACCCTGTGTTGATGGAAGAGGTTGCTGCCATCCATCCCTCCTGCTCTGCTGCAGGTTCCCCCTGATCAGGTAGAGCTGCTTTCCTGTGCTCATTTCTGTCCAAATGTCAGAGCAGCAAGGTCCTGCTATTGAAGCTGCATAAAGATTCTGGCATGTTTCCAGCCATTAAGCTGGCAGAGCTGCAACAGATCCTGCTCTTACTTGATTTCCCCTGTCCCAGGGGCTGCTGTTCCCATGGCAGGGATGATGGAGGGGCCTGTCAGTCACCTTCTGAATTAGCACTGGGAACAGCCTGGGATACAGGCATGGATCAAAATCAGTGTTACATCTCCATCAAAGAAAGGGCCAGGGCTGGGATTCCCTGAGGTGCAAGAATGCTCACGGGTCCCCAAATCCACATGGGCATTTGAAGAGCATCCAAACCATTGGTCTGTTACTGTCCAGCTCAGGGAACTTCACCAGTCTGTACCAGAACTGGGCCTTAACCACTGCCGAAAGGAAAGTGGTTGTCTGGAATAAATTATTAGAATGATAGCATTGAACCTTGCTGCCAGAAATCATAGAAATGTGACACTGCACCTCCTTGCCTCATGTTTGTGCTGTATTTGTACTTATATTCCAGGGAGAACTTGCACTAGTAGTTTGTTATTGCAATTAACTGAATTGTTTAAAGACAGAAAGGGCTTTTGCGTTTAGACAGTCCATGTAAGTGTCTTTCTATGCAAATTCCATTACCTTCAGATGAGACAGTAAAATATCATAATAAATTGCAAAAGAACTACCAGAAAAATTCTGTGCATTCCATGCAAACTTTTAAAACTAGGATAAAAAATATATACACATTTCCTTTAAAATAAGAAACAAAAATTTGCCTACACAAACTTTTGGTACTTCCTTATTTCCTCTATGTGGAACTAGGCATGTGTCTCATCTTAAGCTTTCAGGTTGCCCCACTGTAATTACAAAGATGCTTAATTAACTTCTTGGTTCAGAGGTTAAGAGAGTATTTGAAAGCCACTATCAACAGGTGGGCTGCTGAGAATGTAACTATAAATACTGAGTGGTAATATTGCCACTTAATTTCCAGTGCTCCCTATATATTGTTACTGCCATTCTTTCTTGTATTTTCTGATGTCTTCAGTGCTTATAAATAGTGCTGATCTCACTAAGGAAACTGATAAAAAATTTAACATATCATTGTAAAAATGCAGCCTCTATGAACCCGTCAGTGCAATGTACATTAAGGTAATTCTTTTCTTGTATTGATGGTCCTTATCAAAACTGAGGTGGAATTTACATTTTACTGGTAGAGATAATGATGCAATTTGTTTGAAGTTAAAGACACCCCCAACAAAGGAGGAAGGAAGATGACTGGCACTTAACTATTGAGTCAATCAATGTGTTTTTCCTGTGAGTCAGTCTGTTCATTATCATACTTATTTTCAGTCCAACCCCCTTTTTCACGTCTGAACTCCAGCAAACTGTGCTAAGACTTCAAGTAGTTGTGAAATAACATTCCTCTAATTCAAAAAGACATATGTAAAATTTAGTTTCTCTGGAAGTGAGAATTTAGTCACAAAAGTGTTTGAAATGTCATGCGATCCTGCAGTTCCTCAACAAACCTCAGTAGGTTCTTTGGAGTTTTGGTAGCTTGGCACCCACAGAATTAGGTTTTTCTGAGTAGGCATGGAGAGTGGAAAACTGACTTATTTTTTGCTATGTCAAAGCCATCAGATAAAGTTGACTTCAGGTGGTGCAGTGATTACAGTCCTTGGAACATTCCTGTTTCCCTCACTTGGGGAGGAGATTAGGGAACCCGCCTGTTAAAAATAATTAACAAGACCAAAAACCAGGATTTGAGGGGTTGTTTTTGTAATAACTGACTGCATTATAATCCAAGAGTGGTGGATGATGAGAAGGGACATTCTTTCGGTCCAGCTTTTGGCTTTGACTCAAATCGGGCTCTCTGTGGATGGATGTAAGTTGTGTCCAACTCCCAGTGTTCCAGCAGGGCCACTGTGGCACGCAGGGTTGCTTGGTCTCCTTTGGTGCCACTTTTATGTCCCCTTCATTTATCAGCCCCCTCAGCCCCCCCCACTCTTTGCACTTGCCCCTTGCCCCAGAACCTGTGCAAGAACATTTCTGCCACATTCAGGCAACTTCTCCTGGTCCAAGGGAGACTATTTCTAAAACCACCTGCAGCAGCTACAAAGCAGGAAAGAGAACTTCTTGCTTTGTGTTTTTCTGCCACCATCCTCGTCTCTTGCAAGTTTGAATTAATTAAAAGATCAAAAGCAATATGTATTTTTTGATATTGAGAATTCTTTGTCATCTCAATATAAAAGAAAAGAACACACGTCTTGAAAATTGTTCTGATATGGATCTTACTGGTTCCTCATTACAGATTTTGACAGCTAGTTGTCACCTGGTGCCTGTTTAATATAATTTCTTCTGCCATACAGAGAAATGATGATTGCAATATCATATTAACATTACACATGTGTGAGTCAAGGCAGCTATGCTGTAAATGTTAAGGCTGTGCTGCTCTCGTGCTGCATTGAGTTGGAAACTCATGTTCCCACCAGGATGTAAGAGGTGCCTGGCCACTTTCCCCACTGTGCTGAGATTTGCTCCCAAGACATTTGCAGGCAAAAGGTGAACTCTGAGCACGTGTTGTTTCTGTGTGACTGCCCAGGGAGGGGTGCACGAACCCATCAGAATTGTTCTCTCCTGAGCTTTGTACTAGAACCTAAAGGACATGTATCTAGGACAAAATGTCACATTCCTTGGCTTCTCCGTGTGGATACAGTTTAGGTTCATGTACATGTGGAATGGGATGCACAGTCTTGTTAAAATTGTTGCCTATTTCTAGTTGCAGTTTTTCCGTATTAATGCATGAACCATTTTGCTGTTCCTGGGAAATACATTGCTGCCTTTTTCTGCAGTGATGAACAGCAATTGAGAAGGAAGGGAAGCACACTGAGAAACTGGTATTGTTCTTGTCTCACTCTAGATTTTCAGCATTTTGCAGTCAAGGTTTTCTTTAAACAGATCTTTATTCTGCAAGAAAATACCATACTCCTCCAGTAAATGTGGTTTTGTTTTTGGGTTTTTTTTAGGCAGAATCATTTAATATGAGTATTCTGAAACGAGAGATTAATATGCTCAGCTTAGCATTAGATGTTGTTCCCTGCAACTTTTCACATGTTGCAAATGTCCATAAAGCATCAATTGTGGCCTGAGCTTCTCCCAATTAGTGAATGGGAGTTTTACCCTTTGATTTTTAACACATTTCCTTTGGACTGAAGCCTCAATTCAGCCTTTCGCCAGCTGGATGACTTTCATCACAAAAGTAATTGAGTAAGTGGAATTATTCATGTGCTTAAAACAGACCATGCACTCAGGGTTTTTTTAAGAGGCTTCCAGAGGCACAGTGTCTCATACAGCACAACTGCAATTTATAATCAGCAAGCTGGGAGAGCTGCACTTGGACTGGCTACACAGGGAACTGAACTTTTGGGTTCATTTGTAACAGAAAACAGCCCTCTGCTACCTCCTTCCTCTACATCTTCCAAGTCCCAGGATGAATGGCTTGCACTGAAGCCTCCTTCTAAATTGGTTTCATCTCCCTCACTTTTCCCCTGCAAAGGGGGGAGACTCCTCACCAAGATGCAAAGATACAACAGCTAATGCTCACAGAAAGCTCTGAGGATCAATACAATGCAAGTCCTAAGACAAGCTGTTATTCCAGAAAAGGCCATGGTGGCTGATGTGCAGGTGCTATCTGTGGATTTATGGGACATGTGAAACTTCTGCTTTGTGTTTTTCTAGAAGGAGAGTGGAGGAATTGGCACCTAACACAATTCAAAAGGATGAGAACAAGCCCTGAAAAAGAAAAGAAGACTCTTCTGACTTTTAGAAATCTTTATAAACGTCATTTAATGTTATTTTCAAATACCTTGAAGGGATCATAAAACTTTGCTCTTCTCTGATCATTGTACCACTTAGAAGTGGAAAGGTATGAACAGCCATAACCCTGGCACATTTTTAACAATACTCAGGACCAAAGGGGATTGTAAGATG
Source organism: Campylorhamphus procurvoides (assembly GCA_013396655.1). NCBI lineage: Eukaryota > Metazoa > Chordata > Aves > Passeriformes > Dendrocolaptidae > Campylorhamphus > Campylorhamphus procurvoides. The sequence goes on along the minus strand of WBMV01001708.1, from coordinate 1,401,397 downwards.
GAAGCTTTGATAACAAAAACATAAAGATGTCATTGTCAACTATCTCAAAATATACAGGCTTGTTGTAAATGTCACAAAAGCCCACAGCTAAGTGATGGATCAGAATTTCCCCTGTTTTCAAAGTGCTCCTGTTGATGAATACTTTAACTCCTTCATGAACAAGTTATTTCACATCCCACAATTTGCTTTCTGTCCTTTTGCTTGGTATCACTGAAATGAAACCCCTCCTTTAATACGAGTAAGCTGCATATATGGGCTGGAATTTCAGTTACACAGTTACATTCTGCAGCAAGAAAAAGAACACTTGGCAAGTGTTTGGAGCAAACATGCATAATGCAAATCACTTTATTAGCAATAGTATGATTTTTTTTCTTCTTTCTTAAAATAACAGAAGTGGTAATGAGTGGTAAACTAAACTGAGTGCTGGAGATGTAAGGACTAACTTGTGCCCCAGTAGGAGTCTTCATCCAGCGAATTATTTAGGTGTATGTTTAAGATTAAACCTGTGATTGTGTGCTGGATCAGCTCAGTGGGAGGAGAACTTTGCTGAAAAGAGACAAATGACTTGAGATCATCAGGCAGGTCAGGACAGATTGTGACCTCTTGGACCCTGCCCTTGGGATCTCCCACGAGGACATGACAGTCAGGATGGCAGTGTCAGGGCATTTTTGGGATTCCCTCCTTGTGGCCCAGCCAAGCCCTGCCACGTGTGGGCTCTGGCCATGGGACATGGAGAAGAGGCTGCCTGTTTGCTGTACATCAGGTAACTCCCTGTGCTGGGCAGGGCAGAGGAAGCATTTCCTATGTGTTATCTATCCTGTCTGTTACTTTTGCATCTCAGTCATCTCTTCTACACTTCCCTCTACCCAAATCAAGAGCCACCAATCTGCTGTTTTGTGGTTTGCTCACATAAATTTGTTTATATTTTTGTAGAGCCATTGAACTTTTGTTTGGGGTTAGAGATGTTTATACTACTTAAGTGCCCTGCCATTGAATAGAATCATAATAATAATATTTTCTCAGGAGAGTTGCAAGTGCAGAATACAGGGACCATGTTTTGCCAAAATTTTTTATTAAATGCATTAGGTGTTGGAATGAAACTTCATCACGTATTAAAATCCGTAATCCCAGCAAATTAAAAGAATTTTAAAATTACAGGCTTGTGGGTATCCTAACTCAACTATTAAAAATCTGTTCTACAAATTGCAAGTCATTAATAATTAGTATTACAAAACCTATTACATCTTTGATTGGGGAGAAATGGACTGAGGCTAGTATTACATTATTCAACTAGATGTAATTCCATTTGGTAAGTGTTTTCCTTTATTTGAAGTGCAACCTGTAAAAGGATCATGGTAGCAACCATCCAAAATATTAATTTGTGTATAGAGCAAATAGCACACATAATAATTTCATCATATAGAGCAGCTCTGTTGACTGACAGTGGAAGTGCTGTTAGACTCACTGTGGTTAATTAGATTGCTTTATGCATTGTACAGTAGAATTACAGACAATCATTTATAAATGAGTTTATTAAAGTTTCTAATTCATATAGTGAAAGCAGTTAAACTCTGTTTCTTTCTGCCTCTTCAGTACAAAAATGTAAAATGTCACTAGGAAAATGTAAAATGGAGTAAAATCCTAAGTCACAGCAGTTTATGAGTTAGCAGATCAAGTCAAAAGACCTCAGGGATCAGTGGGCTGCTAACTGGTAAAAAGGTTACTGAGAGCCTTGTCTTTTCTGGGATCTTATCTTCTGCAAGCTGGCTTGAACTACACACACTCCCAATTTATAAATATTAGTCCTATCTATCTGAGCAGCGGAGAATTTCAATATTTATTTCCCAATTTGTTGCATTTTCCACCACATTTCATTCAATCTGTTAGCACAGCAATAAATCTACCTTTGCATTTATTTCCCACATATTTATTCTCGTTTATTTCTCCTTTGTACTGTACCCTAATTAGGGATTCCTTGGTATTATGGTGTTGCCATTTTGTGGACTTCTTCCTCTCTTCCTTGAAACACTGCTTGTCACCACGGGGAAAACAGCTTCGTAATGTGTATTTCTGTGGCAGGATTGCTCTGTGGAATAGCACATGGACCAGTTTCTGTATTGCTTGCATGTTACACAGAAATCATCCATTTTACAGCCTCAACCACTAGACAAGTCCCTTCATCAATATCAATGTCAACACAGAAGTAAACGCCAAGGGGAGGAGGGATATCTTTAAGCTGTCAAGCAGAGAGTTCTCCTTGAAAATTCTGCCTGCAACTGCTGTCCTGTCTGAGCTGAGCAGTTCAGACACATAAAACAAACAGGAATTGACCAACAAGTTTAAGATGCATCTATTTGTCCCGGTGGTTCTCCCATGTGCAAGGCGTTCTCACATAAATTCGCTGGTTAGTTCCCCCCAGAGATACAGGAGCACGTGCAGTGCTTGGTAATTTATGGATGTGGCTGGGAATGACTTTGAAATCACAGCAGTGTGGGGAAGGCTCTGCAACAATTGAACCGAGCTGTAGTGACAGGAATTGGTAAAGCAGGGGACAAGTGGAAGTACAAGGCAAGGAGGCAGCTTGTTGCTATTCCAGCCATGTGTATTAATAGTGCTCCAGTAAGTGAAACATTTCTATATTTATTCTGTTTGGGGGAAAAAGAAAGGCAATAGAGGATTTAGTAACCATAATAGCAACATCTTTTCAGTGTGATTCATGCAGCCAAATCCTTTGGTTCCTATTCAGAACTCCTGTCTTTCTTTTATCCCACCTATTAAATGTGTCAGGCATGGTTCACTGCCTTGTGAAGTCATCCTTGTAGATAACCTTCTGAAAGGGATTGGTAACATATTTGTGTTACTAAATTAGTTATAAAGAGTTGAAATGTGTAGCAAATCGTTTGAATTAAGCCCACCTTGTGTTTGCTGATAATGTCTACACCAGTTTAGCACAGGAGAGCCCCAGAGCCTCGACATTAGGAAAGGGCCACGATGAGAGATCTCCTGAGTGCCACAGGAAATTCCAGCGTTAACATGCTAATTCCTTACAAATTCCTATTAGCCCGAGAAGGAATGACTGGGAGTTCAAACTCCTGCTGAAATGTCTGCAGCCAAGGCCATTGCTATTGATTTTTCTGCCCTGAGAAACAGTGTAGAGGTGAGAAGAGTGTTGGTGCCACACCACAAACCAGATCCACACGGACACGCAGGGCTGGCTTGCTCTGACTACTGAAGCCCACACCCATTTCTCACTTGGGATCAAACCCCAGATTTCCAGAAGTACAAATACACCATCATCCTGCCCTAGCCTGGATAGTCTAAGACTGTTATAGCAGCAGTACATAGAGAGCTCCTTTATTTTATTGCATATACAAATGCAGCCTTACACACAGGAAATGTGCCTGGAGGAAAGTATTTTTTACTACCTGCCAAGGATATGGTTGTAAAATATATATACTATGTGTAGAACTTATATTCAGTTTAGCAGAGATAAGTCTGATTTTTTTATTCATTGTTAGTTCCTCACCAGATGTGCTTTCAGGGATGGTGCAGTACTACAAAATGTACCTATGAAGTCATATAGCATTTACATACTTAAATGTCCAATGAGACCTAAGGCAAATCAGAGTAAGAAGCTACCAACACAGGGAAAATTGATTTCTGTCGTGTTCTGGGAGCCTAGATTGGATTGTTTATACATAAAGGGGAACACATACCCATGCATATACATATATATGATATATGTTTGTATATATATATATATATATATATACATGTGTACAGGAAATTCTTTCCCAGGATGCAGCTGACAAGCTTTGGAAGAGGGAACCTCCAGTGAACCAGAACACAGGAAAAAGATTTTTATCTCTTCATACAGTATGAGGTTAATCTTAATACTCCATTTCCCCCTGAAATCACTTCTAAACAGTCACCTTTCACCAATACACTTCCATTCAAGTTTCAATTTTAATCTGAAGTGCTTGTTTGTATTTGGGAGGTTGCCTCCAAAAAGTCAAATGTTGCACAGGGACAGCTGGAACAACTGGTGTGGAACTGCCCATGGACAGGAGCTGCAGAAGGGCAGCACCACTACAGTATTTTCTGGCATGATAATTAATTACCTTGTTCTTTAGCAGAATTGTCAGCTATGAGCCCTCAGATCCTGCAGGAAGCAAAGCTTTCACATGCATTCTAGCTGCCTCACAAAAATATATTTCCATGAATATGTCTTGTAGAATTCATGCCCTTCATTCTTGAATCTCAGTCCTTTTTCCTGCAGACACGTAAATCACAGTTGCTACTAATGGGCTTCTAGTGCAGGATTTATTCTTCTTCAGGAAGCAATGGAAAATCAGAAAAAAAAGAACCCTGATTTTTTTTTTCCAGCAAATAACCCAGCTTTACAAAGCCAACCTGGCTTTTTCTACCAGGGCATTTTTGCTCTGCTTGGCTGAGGCAGTTCTTTCACCTCTGCTGTATTTCTTCTGCCTGCAGCAAAGTCTCTGGGGTGATAGGCTCTGATGTCCAAAGCCTAGCACAGAGGAACCCCACATCATTTGACACTGTAAGAAATACGGCTTCTCCTGCAGGAACTGGAAATCCTGTTGCTTTGACCTTTATTTCCCTGGCAAACACTTGGTGTATGTTCTGTCTTCTGGCAGCCTTACCACTTACCTGTGGATTTTTCCTCTGAAAATAGAGGTAAGCTGTGTTTGTATGAGCTGCTTCACCTCCAGGAGGGTGTGTGGTGGAGACTGGTATTCACCACCTCTGGGGGTTTGCTGGCTCCCAGCAAGGGGAAGTTTCTCCCCACTTGGAGGTGCTTACCCTCAAACTGACCTGTTGTGTGTCAGAATTGTCCTTGCCATCACTTCAGTCTTTGAGGCATGTCCTGCAGAGGGGCTGACTCAGTAGCACTGAGCCTCCTGAGATTTTAACATCTGCATGGAGACACAGACTGCCATGACCGAAGGCTAAGCCAAACACCTGCTCCTCTTCCCTCTCCTCCCTCCTGAGCCTTTCTCCAAGATGCTTTTGCCTCACATGTTTTTATTTTTAAAATAGTTTATGCTGTCAACTCAGATTTGTCAAGTAGGGCCCTTCCCCACCTTTGGATTCACTACAGTCAGGTTTCTTATGTCAGCACAGTTCTTCCTTATGAAAGGTCTCTTTGGCCACAGCATCACCAGAACTGCTATAATATTTTATAAATCATGAAGTTCAGTAGTTTTTGGGTCACTTTCTTGATGTTATTCATCAAGATGCTCCTCAAGAACTGACGTGACATGAAGTTGATGCAAATGGAAGCTGTGGTGGTTACAGCCCTCTCCACACTTCAGTCAGATCTCATCACAGGGGGCTTGTGGTTTCCACCAAAGACTGGGAAGCAGCGTTGGATACTGCAAGGTAGGAAATGGGATTCTGTGGAGAGGAGAGACAGGGGTGCTGGAAAGGCACCATGCAAATGATTGCAACTGATAGGTTTCTCTTCCAAAAAGGAAGAATGTTTATTAAGTAACTATTCTTAATTCTTTATTTACCCTTCAGTCCCCAGTCAAAAACCTTTCTAGAATTTCCCCAGAACCTTCCAGTAATTTCTAGCTGCAGACTGCTTTTTCTAGGATTCCGCTGTTCTAGAATCTTTCTAGGAATTTTTTAAGAGCTGTTTGGATGTTTCCCAATGGCTTTCCAAGAACTGATGGATCTGTCATGTTTCCCTAGGACCCTGCTATGTCACCTCAACCCCCAAGGACACAGAGCCCTGCTGAGATGGCTGCCTGGAACCCGTCCCTGGATACCTCAGTCCCTTGGAATGATTAGCTACAGCCTGTCCCAGCACACCTATATTTTGTCTTACTGTTTTAAGGAACTTTCCTACGTGCAATATGGTGGAATGAATGCTAAAAAAAGTTAAAAAAAATTCCCATCAAGTACAAGGATGACTACTGTAACTTGTTTCAGAAAGAAAAATTATTTAAAGAGAGAAACTAACTTCTCTCTTTAGTTTACTTGTTACCCAGACTGGGGAGGGTAATAGCAAGGGATATTGCCAAAAAGAAGAATCAGTTCAAAACTTGGGGATGTCACAGGAGCCGAGTTAAGAAATCTGTACCATGCAGTGAGTATGGAGTTGCTGTTGATAAATAAAATACTGAGAACAGACCTGAAGTCAGAGCAGAACCACAAGTACATCTGAAAGAATGAAAATGGCCCAAGTTCAAAACACACAGGCTCTCATTCCCCTGTCACTCAGTATGTGACTTGAATTAAGAGCTTACTCTCCATCCCTAACGTTCTCATATTTTATTAAAGATGCAATACTCCAAGAAGACTGAGTATAGTATCAAGCAATAGAAATACCACACAAAAGCACAGGAGAGGACGGAGATATATAGACAGAATTGAAGATAAAACACAACCATATTAAAGTCACTGTATTAAAAAATAAGTAGACCTGATTTCCTTCTGCATCGGAGCTTCCTTACGCCACTTTGTCAGAATAATGGGACCATGAAGTGTGCATAACTGTAATTACTCCTGCTGCAGAGGTCCTTTATGCTGACAGACTGGTATAAATGGAGCATTGTATAAATGAGCATTGAGTTCAGCGTGGTGTAGATTGCATGTTCCCCTGAATTTTGAATGCATCCTAAAATTTGAAGTAAGAAAAGTGGCAGGGATATCTCCCTCCATGGAAAATACTTGTGTTTCAGAGGCAACATTTCATCACAGGGAGAATTTAACTGGGCTTTACTGTAGTCCTTTGCCCCTCATTCAGGTGTGGTCACTTACCTGAGGGTGCTGGAAATTCTGCCAAATGCTGCTGTGCTGTTAAAATTTTGCACCACCTTTGCTCAGCTCTGACTGCAAGAGACACTCAGACTGTGCTGTCTTACATGGCATAGATCAGTTCAAGGGAATGTCCAAGATCCTGAAGGAAGGTGAGCAAAGAAACAAGAAACAGTCCCTCAAAAGTGTTAACCCTTCTTGTCTTGCAAAGGGTCTGTGGCTACCACTGCAAATGACTCATCCAACAGCGTTCTGAGACCAAAGGGTGCCTTACTGAGAGATTCTCTCTGCAGCTCCTTTCTAGACTGACAGGCTGCTGTTCTGTGGCAGCAATTCGGAGCTATCAGAAGCATCAGACACTGTGTGGAGTATGTTCTCTACTTACATAATAAATAGCTGGCCAGCCTAGAGGATGCTTTTAAAGTCATGGGATTTCTCTAGGGGAAGGATGAGGTCAGATGAGCTGGGGATGTAATATAAGTTTCTAACAAGGAAATTGAAAAGCAGGTGAGAGAAACTGCCTTTCAAGATTCTCCTTTATTATTTCCCTTTCTTCCCTGAATTTCATATCAGGACAAGACCCACACAACACTTTGACACTTGTGTAAGTCTGATACAGCATAAAATGTACTGCTTTGCTCAGGTGAATTGTACCTGCTGTGTCTGTATAGGTTAATGAAATCTAATCCACTATCTATCCACTCTTGATAAAATCCATTAAGCAGTGACCAGCTGCTCCATTTGGAATCCCAGCTCTGCTGTGTCTCCCCTTCCCTCCCATCTGTCACTCAAGGAGGTTTCTCAGGGAAGGTTTCCTGTTTATCCTGTTGACTTCTGCAGCCCTGCTGCTTTTGGATCCCTTTGAAAAAGAATTGCTGTAAAATGCAATAATAAGGATTATCTCTGGGACCTGATTGTCTATTTGTTTTGGATTGCTTTACTCTGGGACCAGGCTCCCTAGAGTGCATTTGATAATTTTAAACAAGATTATACCAATTATATACTATGTTGTTGGGAAATATTTCTTGGCTAGCTAGAGCTCTTACAGCTTTGCTGTCTTTTCAGTCTAAATATGTGAATGGCTGCCCTGGAGTTTTTAACTGCAAATTTCACTAGGTAAATTATCATGATAAAACATATCTGAGTGTCTGGGGTATCCCCAGACCTCTGGTCAAATACAAACTTACTTCTTGAGAAGAATTAACTAGTTCTGATTAGTGATTATGGAATTCTAGCTTGTGAAATGACTGTGGAGCCAAGATGCACCTGCCAAAATGCTGGTGCTGCAAAGTACTTGGTCATGATCTTAAGTTCTTTACTGAAGGAGCCTGAAGCTAAATAAATTTTAAATGGAAACATAACCTTGACTGCCATATATAAATTGGTAAGTTATATAGAGAAACATTCATTATTATGTTTTCATTCAGAAAGTGCAGTTGAATTAGTCAAGAGCAATAAAAGTGCCGTAATTGACAGGCCTAGAGGATAATCCCTGATTAGAAACGTCCTCCAAGGCACATCTTTTGGTATTAGCCTAATTTTAAAATGGGAGGCTTTGTGTTACTGAGGAATGTATGCTCTTAACAACAAAAGTGGAGCTGAATCCCATCAGGGCTCTGTACAGTCCCATTCTATAGCAGCCCTGCCTGGTTAGAAATGCATCACACAAGTGCTGCCTCCAAAGGGCCCTGTGCAAAGCACAGACAGTGGGAACAAGAACAGCTACTTGAGAGCACTTCAGTGAGGGGAGAAGAAAAAGAAGGGAGTGATAAAGAAAATCAGTCCCTGTTTCTCTTTCTGCTGGAGAAATAGCGGTGCTGTGATCTCTGACCTTTTATTAACAAGGCAGTGCCTTGCAGAGGACAGTGATTCATTGCAGGGCACCTTATCTGCACTGGAGCAGGCTCAGCCCCAGGGCACTCCTTTGTCAGGCGCCGGAACCTCCCATGGCAAGAGATTCCCTGTACGGCAGAAAGAGATTCATAAAGTTTAAAGTGCTACTTTATCCTATCTGCAATATGAAAGGACCTTTAATGAGATTTAGAAAATTATGGATAAAGCCTAGCTTGACTTTTGTAATAAAGCATACATTGACATCTCTAACTAATGTGCATTGTGGCAGTGTAAGCCTATAGAGAAGAAAGGGTGCCTTATTTGAATTATGAATTGATAAAAGGAATATGATACTGTATTTGAAGGTGGTACAAAGGCGGAAATTTTCCACAGGAATAAGAAAGAATAAAATGTCTTTCTTGATCTTGCCAATTGTATTTTGCAAATCAAATTGAGGGGAAAAAAATCCTGTCTTAAATCAAATGTTGGACAATTGCTGAAAAGTAAGATATATTCTTTACACAGGGTGGGTAAATGGTTCCATTCTGATTACTCTTTCAGACACAGGTTGGTATGCCCTTACTGACCGTGATTCCCCGAATCATCCCAATGGGAAGTAATCAAGAGACTCTGAGCCCATTCTTTTAAAAATCTTCTCAGGAAATGCTCAGTATCCATATACAATCCTTTCAGATGTAACCAGAACAAACTGTTGTGTCTGAGTGGTTACAGTTTGAAGGGGAACTTTTAATCTTATAAATATAAGGCTGCTTTCCTTTATTTTTGTGGCATCTCTGTGGTTCTTTAAGTTCTGCATGACTTTCATTCCCACCTACACCTGTGGGTATTGCTTCAAATCAAGTGTTGGATATAAACACCAGGGCCTGGTGACCCTATGTGGAGCTAATAGCTTTGGTATTTCCCAGCCCTGATTTACAAATGATCAGGATGTATGTAAATTATGTAAATGCCTTTGCTGTTACTTCCTTAGTACAGGCTATTTTCCCTTTGTTCCCCATCACAGCTGGTTAATTGTCACTACACAATCTGGACTGTTCACTTTAAACTCTCCACACGTAATTAGGGTTTGTAGTACAGTCATATTAAATATTTTATCAGCCTTAGGTAAGACGTGCATTTTTTTAATGCATGTGACCTGTGATGCACTATCATTACCTGCACCCAAACTGGAGGATCTGGGAACATCTCACTTGGAGGTCCAGGATGATTCCCCACTCCCTTATGTGCCTTCTACTCCAGATTTTCATCAGGGAAAAACCCAGACACACAAACAGAGCAGAGTTGTGATTCTGCCCAGTTTCCCAGCTTGGCTCTGGGAAGACCATTCTCCCTGTGCCTCTTTAGCCATTCAGATGTGCTGGAGAGTGGATATGACACATCATCAGCCAGGATGACAGGCCAGCAGCATCCCATTTGCCTTCCATAGTCCTCTCCCACACTTCATTTCCCTGCAGTTTCTTAACTAGTGGATGCTCAGATTCGAGGGGTCTTGGTAAGGAGTAAAAATGGGTAAAACCCATTTCAGGATCATTGTATCTCAGATCCAGTACCTGTCCCAGCAATCCAAACACAAGGTCAGTTTGTAGACTTTTACCTTCAGCAAAACTATGAAGGATTGAAATGCAACTCCCCTAATCTCATTTTTCTTACTCTAATCCCCTCACCACTTGCCAAAGAGATCCCATTTTCAACATTTGCAACTTATTTTCTGTGAATTTTGCCAAGTGACATGGACTAATGTAGCATTTGTGGACTTGCTGGATTTGACAAGCTGAATTTTTATTTGTCTTCTCTACCTGTAAGGCTTTTCAGCCTTTCATTTTGATGATTCACATCTTTTCATAATGCAGCACCAAATTGTTAAATTTACTAGGCAAATTTCTGTGATGCAAGTGGCAATCACAGAGCACAAAGTCATTTACAGTGCTCTAGGAAGTGTACTGGGGAATTCTCCTGATGAAGAGAAAATCTCTGCCATCAGGAAGCTGCTGTTTGCAGCCACCCTTCACCTGCTTCCAGTGTGCACATGAGGAGATGGCTTAAGGCTGGAGGAATCTGCAGGGGACAGGGCATGGGGCCATGGGATAGTCCTAACACAGCAACGATCTCACTTTCTTCCCAGCAAAGCTGATTCTTTCTAGATCACTGAGAATGAGGGAGGTGCAGTTTACTCACTGTTACTGCTCTTCTCCAGCTCCAAATGTTTGCCCTGTTTACTTTTCTCCTGCTCTCATTATAATATATTCCTTTTTGGTTTTTCAGTCTGTGTTTTGATTTAGTGATCTCCTTGGGCACCTTCTGCTCTTGCGAGTAATCCTTATTCATAAAGAGCTCAGTTCCAGGCAATAGGGCCTTAAATCTAATTTTTTGGCATCTCTACTTGTATTTATGAAGAACTATTCGTGTGAATAAAGTTTTAGCTTGTGGTAAACAATGGTAAATAATGCCAGCAGCTACAGTCTGGTTACAGCTATACCAGGCAAATGAGCTGAAAACTCATCCCTCTGTCAGTTTTCTAATATGGAAAACTGAATAATTCCATGATATTTGGAAACATTTCTCCCCCTAGCAGATGATGAATTTTCAAAGTAATGCTTAATTAGTCTTGTTATTTTTTAATGAACTATGGAAAGATATTATGGAACTGCTACAGGAGGATAAATCTGTGTCCCAGAAACTACCTGGTTGCTGGAAAGCAGATAAAACAAAGTCCACCTGCTTTACCTTTGTATGACAAAATGCTTTCATGCCACTTGCACCGAACACCCACCACTGACAGAGCACTGTTGGGGTAGCAGGGACAGTGCAGCTAACAGAGAATATCACTAGCAGATCATAAGGAATACACACATTCCTTATCCTTGCTTGAAAAACACTGATTAAAACTGATGGTTCTGGTAACTTTCAGTGTGACATAAAAACAGTAGCATGTTGCCATTAATCTATAGCTGTTTTCTTTAAACAGATAGGGTTGGGGTTTGGTAATTTGTGTTTTCTACCTCTCCTACTCTTAAGATGGTGAGTTTGCTTCAGGTCATTACTGGCTGCCTTCTCTCTGTTTTTGGCCTTCTCAGGGCTGCCAAGTTCAGGTGACAAGCAGATGAAGAATGGAACAAGCTATGTCATTATATGAACAATATAGATCATCAAGCTGTCTAAGAGAGAGGAAATATAAGACAGGTGGTTTGGGTTTTTTTCCCCCTTTGGTTTACTCCCATTTCCAAGAAACAGACACAAGCAGCTCCCAAATCTGCCATTTCCTCATCACTTCCAGTGACCCTTCACTGTTCTGTGGCCATTAAGAGCACATTTAAGAAAGGAGTCTTACTAGCAGGATGGTGTGATAGAAAATAAATACAGTCCCAAATTCCTGTTTTTTGAAGGGTAACTGGGTGCTGTGATATAGCACATCTCAGCACATTCCCATTTCTCTGGCCTACTCTGCTTCCCACGCACAGCTCCTGGGCCAGGGGAATGCTCAGTTAGGGGAAAGAAAGGGATGGTTCAGCACTGCTGGACACCCTTGCCCTTCTCCCCAGCTCTGCACCCCAGGTCAGGGCAGCACGACATAAAATTGGAGGATCTTCTCTCCAGAATTACTTTAAAGGTGTTCACAGACTGCCCATAAGCACTGCCAAGGCTTTGCAATTTAAGAACAGCATTACTTCAGCAGCATTTTTAGAAGCTGTAGATGGGTGTCTTGCAATGCAGAACTGATTTCATTCCTTGCTGTGTGACCTTGGGCAAGCCACTTAACACCTGTGTTCCCCTATTCCCTGCTGTGTAAAATATTGCTGATGCTTATCTAGATTAAAGAAGAGCAGTGAGGCGATGTTCATTAATTATTGTTGGAGAGGGTTCTGAGATCCAATCCACTACGAGGGTGCAATACAATGCTTTGCCCTTCCAGAATACACTCGGTTGAGGAAGGCAAAGCATTGTGTCTCCCACTCTTATGTGAAGAGAAAGAAAACTAAAATACCTCTCCAAAGCCTCATTTTAATTGGCTTTGTTGATTTGTTTTTCCCTGTACTGTACCCAAGGCTAAATTCACAGAAATGTTTAAAAAACATGAAAATATGCAGACAGCACCTTTTGTAACCTGTATAAATAGTCTGGGAGTCTGCTCCCAGTGGAGTCAGGCACCTAAAGTGCTTGGATGGCTTCATCAGTCCCAAGGGAATGCCCACCTAAGTCCTTAGGAGACCAATTTTCTCTTGCTATCTAAGCAGCAAGTTCACTATTTACAATGCTTAAGGTACAGAGCAAATCTTAAAGGAATATTATGAAGCTATCTTACAGTGCACCTCTCACTGTCATGTCAGATTTTGGAAATATTGTGCAATATGAAATTCTGAAATGAGGCATTATTAAAATGTTGCCCTCATTTCTTTTTGTGTTATTCCTGACTATTATTACAGAATGACTATTAGTCTCCTTTCATTTCTGAATTGATTTTCTGCTGAAGGAGAACACCTGGAGTGGCTCCTCAGGGGATGTAGATTCCCTCAGTGCTCTGAATGGTGAGCAGTGGGTGCCACAGGCATTTTGAGGAGCTTGGCAGTTGCAGAGTTAATTTTCTGTGCCAGATTTCCCAACAGGGAACACCTGGGGACAAGGCCCTGGGGACCTATTTATGGCTTTATTGGGTGCAGGTGGGTCCTGAGTGCCACAGACACTGCGGGGAGAGCAGAGGCTGGAACTCAGAGATGTTGGGTCTGTATTTACCTTTTTAATCTTTTTATACTGTATATGTGATATTTCTTTTAAAGTTTCTGTCCTTTAGTGGGCTGGCACGGACTTCTACTGCTCTGCTTTTGAATTGCTCAGAGGGTAGAGAATAAGTGAATGAATGGTGGAAGAAGTCAAGTTGGGTTATAACCTGGGTGTTTTCAGTGGGGGAAAGGAGAAGCAGTGCTATCCAATGCCTCTTAGTGCTTTATTTTTACAGATATTTCAAAAACTCCTATTCAGGAGACAGTGCTATTTTAGAAGAAATCTGTCTTAGTGTTTGCACTGTCCCCATAAAAGTGGATTCCCCTGTGAATGTGTATTTTTACATTTTCAAAATGGAAATCTGATCTGGGAGTGTGTGATTGAAAGGGAGAGCTCAGCACTCAGGTGGAGCCCATCAGAGAAATGAGGGTGTCCTTGTGTCCAGCTGCAGCTCATCATAACGCTGATTCCGTGGTTCCTGGGCAGGTTTGCCCAGTGTGGAATTCACAGTGATGTTCTCTGCTTGTTCTACTTGGAGTAGGAAAATAAAAGTCAAAAACATCTCGAGGAGGGGACTGCGAGGGGTTGCCTTGTGAGGGCTGCAAAGCTGGTGCAGAAGAGTAAGCGAGGTTTGATATTTGTGTGCACGTGCACACATCCATACGTGAAAAGGCTGCCGTGTTTTACAACCTCCTGAAGGTATAAAAGCTTAAGAATAGTTGCAGTGCTACTTTACATCCTCCTTGATGACTCTGGGCCCCTCTCTGATGCTGCATTGGCAGGAGGTGAGTCTGTGCCTTTCCCCCACATCAAGAACACCTGATTTTTCCCCTCTGCAGATGTGCTGGGAGCGCAGGGATTGTTACCATCCTGAATACTTAGTACCACATTAGAGGCTTTTTTCTGGTCGCTGCTCTGAGCAGCAGCTGTCTCGCTTAGATAATAGCTTACTTTTTTAGGATAAAGTTGGAAGAAAATGAAACAAACTGGGAGAATCAATAATTCTCTCTGTAATGGAAGGGACGTGTATCTACTATAGTGTTTGTCAATACACATACTGAATCATCTTATATTCTGCCAAATATTAGGTGGATTCCTTCTGTTCTTTCTGAGGTGTAGTTTTGGGTAGGCACAAAGTGTACCTAGAAAGTGGAGTTTAATTTTCCTTAGAAATTTACAATTTAAATTAAAACTCTGTTGCACAGCTCCCCAAATCAGGTACTGCTCGATTTCTTCAATTGGCTGCAGATATTTGGATACTTGGTTTATTTTTTTTTTAAAGTAGCAATATTGAAAGATAAGGGTGATTTCTTACACTGATTCCTGAAGAAATTGTTTGGGACTTTTTTTTTTCTTTCCCAAATTCATGGGTTTATATTTGCAGTTCTTTCCTTACCTGGGATATACTCAGGATTCCATGGGAAAGAGGAGGAGAGGATCTTTGTGGAGGAAAAAATCTAACAGCAAATGTTAACCTTCTCTGTCATTCCCTTCCTTTCACAGACAAGGGAAGTGAGTTCCCTCAGTGTCTTAATTTGCTCCTTCTGAGGCTGACTAAGAGAAGCAGAGAGCTCAGCATGGTTTGCTCTGGGCTGATGCTGTGAACCTGCAGGACGTGTTTGATGTTGGAACCCAGTGGGTCGACATGGGTGAACTTAGAAATTCCAAAGCCTTTAAAAAGAGACACTAAAAGTAATCAAAATATCTAACAAATACCAGAGAGGAAAAAGATTATTTTTAAATACAAGGGGATGCAAGAGAGGTTTCATAATTGCATTAGTTATATTAAGTTATGATGTTGCTTTTTCTTTCTAGAAGAGCTGTGCTGACTTGTAGCCTGGAAAAGATGCACTGCACTGAACCACTTTCATTGACAAGTGGGTGGCTCAGATTGGCTGCTATAAATACTCTTACAAAGTTTTTCCTTTGAGCAGTGATTATCTCTTGCCTTAAAAAAATAATATGTAGGATCTTTAGCTCAAGTGAAAGTCAGTTCTGCAATCTTCAGTGGTGCTGCTCTCATTCATCTAACTGAAGACCATTCCCTGCAATCTTTCTTCCTTTTCCAGCTTATTTTATTTAAAATTTATTTTAAAACCTGTTGAAGTGTCAACTTGTGTAACAAATCCTAGAGGCACATCACTTTGACAGAATCTGGTGCCTACACAATGATGTGGAATAAGGACATTTTCTTTGTTCTTAGTTTCTTTAAAACAGAGGCAAAAAAACTCCAATAACCCTGAGATTAACAAGAGATCTTGAAAGACAAGTGTCAAGTCTTTCTCTTTGCCTTGTTCTTTAGTTTTCCTCCTCCATGCTGAGGCTGAGCTAATCAAGAACATGAATCAACAAGACCAATATGATGAGTGTCTACTAAGTCACTAAGGATAATATGGGTTTGATTTTTCAGTCTTTGTCTGTGGATTTACATCTGGTTTAATAGTACAGATTTTAAGGACAGCTCTTTGAGAACTGAAGGTGCCTTTTTTCCTTAATTTTTTTCTTTTTAGCCTGCCACCATTAAGTTACACTTAGAGCCCTCTGATCTCTGCAATACACACTACAGTGGCTTGTGACACTGCTTTCTGTTGTAATATTGTAAGTCATTTAACACATGATCGTCCCTCCAGCAAAGCTGGTGCAAAGTCTTCTTTAGCTTGCAGTGTTTGGGAACTGGAGGTCCTGACTCGAAATGCAGGGATGATTGCAGTATGCAGAAAGCAATTACCAGCCTTGGCCCCTGTCCAGCCCAGCAAGGCTAACAATGCTCCTCTCCCCAGCTCTGCCCTGGCAATACTAATAACCCAAAGCTCTCTGCTAATATATTTGCTGGGAGACACATTCTAATAGGCACTCATGGTCATACACTTCCTTTTCTCAGCTTTCATTTGAATATGTATGAATGTGTTTAACATCAGTCAGAGCAGGCTGAGCAGTGCATTTGCAAACAGATATGCAGTATGGAGACTTAGAGAATGCTTGCCTTGGTAAAACTGTAGTAGGTGAATTATGAGTGTTGTAGTCTATAATCTGCACTATTATCATAATTGCTATCTGCATTATCTTTGGAATGGTGATGAAAATATTTTATATAACAAAATTAAATACCAGTGTTTGTTGTACTAGATTTATTACTTGGATACCTTTTAAGTGTGTAGTGCTGTAAAGAATAACTCAAGTGGAATTGACATCAGTGATTGCATTTGTAAAATGTCTGAGATGAAACGTCTGAAGGGTGAGTGTAACTGAGGCTTTCCGAACACTTTGTCAATGTAAGACCTTGAAATTGAATACAAGGTCGTTAAAGAACACTGCTAATTGAATAGTAAGATTATTATTACTATCTTTTGCAAAACTGTTCTAAGCTGAGACTCCCCTGTGCTCTCTGGGTGTTTTGTGTGATGAGATGACTTAGATCCAATTAGCTCCTCAATGTCTGTGCCCTGCTGCTCTAACCCATCTCCTGGGTTGTGTGCTGCCCTGGGTTTCTGCTCTGCTGCACCCAGCAGGACCCAAAGGAGGGGCCTCTCAGCTTTCTGCTCCTGAACACCTCTGTGCCTTCAGCTTCCAGCAGGCACTGGGTGTTGGCAGTGGCAGCTTTGGGCTCCAAAGGGAGCTGTGGTGGGAGAAGCAGTGACACACGTGGCATTGGCAACTGCTGACAAGCAGGACCTGCTGCCTTTGTCTGGCCTTTTTTTAGAAAACTTCTCTTGCAGTCATATTTTTGTTCTTTTGAGTATCTAACCTAAGGGTTAATGCATTAAAGGGCTTGATAACACCTCAAAGCATGTATCTATGGTTGTGAACTTTCAGTATGGGCAGACTTGGCCTCTTCTACTGGTGTGTTTTCCCTGGAATGTTCCCAAGGTGTGCTTACAGCACAGGGATCTGTGGTGGGTGGGGAAGACTGAGGCAGGATAGACATGGTAGTAAAGGATCATGGCAGCTGAAATGTTTGTAGATGATCTGGAATACCTGGGGATGGGTTCTGTCTTCTGCCTTTGCTAGCAAGGTTCTTGTGTTCCTTTTGTATCATCTGCAAAAATAATTGAGAGGTTAAGCATTTAATCAGCCACTATTGTGACATCAAGTTCTGATGTTCTGTGCTTTCTCTGATACCACAAATGTCACTGCCATGGGTTTTACTCATTCGTTTGATGCTATTTGGATTAATAAATTTCAAACTGATCAGACAGAGGATATGGGAGAGAAATGTCTTACCCTCCTTGTAACTATTCAATAAAGATAAGCAAAAGGAAGATTCATGAAAATAGCTGATGGTGTTGAGATATTGCAGAAGAGCAGCACAGACTCTCCTTTGTTCACAGCTGCTCTTCCACTGCAATCCCAACAGTAAAAGCCAGAGTAGAGGGTTTCCTGTGGTGTATTAAATACCTCTTAAACTGTAAATTCAGGCTGGAAAATGTCCAGACACACATGGAACCTGTTTACTTTTTATGGATTAACCTAATATGCTTTCATGGCTCTCAGGACAAACTAAACTCACATATTAAGGTCATGAAGCAACCAAGAAGAACCTGGTTACCTCACCTGCATCACCTAGAGACCCAGCTATCCCAGTCCCACTGAAATGGGAGTGGCTCTCTGGTTAGAGCAGTAGAATGGGGAAGGAAGGGGAGATGATGTTCTAAACACATACCCTGGCAGTTGAGAGCTTTTGGTTACTGAGATGGTGGGACAAGCCCCGGGGGCTGAAAGCAGAAGTGATGTTGTGAGGCACAGAAAAATGCCATCCTACTGTTGTGGCCAAAGGCAGCCCTTTCCTCCCCTGTGCTGTGGGAGCTCAGTAGGTGCTGCCTGGAGCTCCTGGGACAGAGGGCTTTGTCTGTCTCACTGCAGTTCCCCTCGGGGGCTCTGTCAGGAGCTGCTGGTGTGTGCTTGTAATAAAGCTCTTTGTAAGCAAACAAAAAGCACGTTAGGCTTTGATTCACAGGATATTAAATCTTGTGTGCAGTCAAAGAAACAATTTGCCGTGTGGCACAGAGTGACCTGTCCGACTGTAGTCAGTGACCTTTATCCAAATGAAAAACCTTCTTACAAACATCTGCCTTCAGTGAGAAAGATTTCCTGCAAAGGTATGCTGAATGCTTAAGTCTTCGGGACTGTAATGTGTTTTGATTAAATAAGAACAGTTCCTGTGAAGTTTTGGGAACGTTTCATTATCATGTGATAAGTCACAGTGAAAGGTGATAAAAGGTCCCTGACTTTGGTCACTTCTGGGTTTCCTTCCCAGTTATGAGGATGTGGTACAGTCTGAGTCTCTGAGGACTTACCTGGTTATTTCTAAAAGGGTAGCAGGTATATGAACGTTATGCAACAATTGGATTCATGAAAGCAAGTAAAAAGCTTGAACAGGACATCAAATTATATTAAGACTGGACCCAAAGCTTGGCTTTCTAATTGAGCTTCGATAGGCAGTGGCTCCTGGCACCCAGCGATTTGGAAGTGTGTGTGTGGTTTGCTGTTTGGGTAAGAACGTGCTACACCAAAGTCACTGGGCTGTGCCTCTGTGATTGTGGTACAGAGCAGGCTAATTCATCAATCTGCTGATTGTCTTGCATGGAAACCTTAGAATTCCACGTGTTTCACTATATTATCAATTGAAAAGTTGGTTAGACATCTGATTTAGCAAACAAAATAAAACTAAAGAACTTCATGATGTTTCCTTAAAACTCATTAAGTGATGATAAAAATCTACCAGTGAATCATAGTAATTTAAAACTGATAGGGAAGTAAACAAACTTGAAGATCTGGATGGCTTCAAGTATTGAAATGTGCATTTAGGCCTTTAATATTTCATTTGTACTTTGTTAGGCTACAGTTACATGTGAGCCTTTTTGCTGGGATAAACTGTTCCTGCCTGGTTCTTCCCAGAGGTGTTCCTCATGTTCATCCCTGCCTTTCATTTGGGGCTGTTTGGATTCGTGTGGGTGACTGTACACAGGCTGCTGGTGAACATCCAGCTGTGCTCCCCTTCCCTTTGGGTCACCATTTTACAGAGCCATTATGAAATGGGTAATTTAATTCCCATTCTTCACCCCCCATTCCCCCCACCCCCTTTTTTTTTAAAGTGATCTCTGCAAAAATAGCAGGATGCACTTGGAATGCTTCACACGCTCTTTGTTTAGTGTGCCTTTTTCCTTAGGCTTCTTAAGCAAGATGAATTGTTGAATATATTTGCATGCTGTTATGCTTCAAATTATGTATTCACAGATTTTTGTTGTCTGCACACAACTAGTTGGGCGTAGATGCTCATTTTTAATAAGAAAGTGGCAAAATTCCAATACATTGTTTTCTGCTTTTTTGTTTTTTAAAAAAAGTGTCATTCTCCCTAAGGAATTACAAACTGAGATGAGGCAGATTGAGGGCAAGCATGTGGTTACAAACAACTTCTGAATAATTTTGTTTAAGATGCTCAGTGATGACTTTGAAAACTTTGCAGGTAAAACACAAACTTTTTGAGTAAAGCAAAATCCATCAGATCAACAATTCCCTGTGTGTGCATCTTCATTTTGTTTTGTCTCATTCCCCTTTTTTCTTGTTCGTTGCACGGAAAGTCTAAAATGATTCTGATATTCCATTCAGGCTGAAAGCTTTGACAAAGTCCAATGTGTTTCAGTTCTCAAACTTTGTTTATTTCATTAATTAAATCTCAGCTCCTGTGCAGTGATCTCTCTTGGCTTTGTGAGAGGAGAGTGGCATTTGGAAAGATCTGAGGCCATGGGATGAGCACAAAAATTAGTCTCTTGTTTTCCCACCTGACTTGGAAAGACACTTGGGCAGAAGTATCAGTGGGGTTCCAGTTTAAACACCTTTTCTGCCGGATTTGGAGTAGGGATTTGGACTTTGCTCTTTTGAATGAGCCACTCATAACCAAAATATCTGAGTGCTTCCAGTAGAGCTGTTCCACCTTGGATAATCCAGTTAGAAGCATCCACTGCAGAGCACTCAGAAGGATGTGCAGTGTTAATCTTGGTCTTCACTGGTAGATCTTGCTGATCTGCCTTAGAGTAGAACACTGCACATCTTCTGTGGGAGAACTGGCTGAAGTGAGCTTTGTCTTGCAGTCTTTGTCCAGTGGGAGTCAGAGGGCTCTTGACACACTTATAGCACTGGCCACAGGGCTGTTCAGTAACTCTGCCCCAGTGTTTGGGGTCTCAAGACGTGACAGATTCTTTGCCCCCTCTGCTCTAGAGATAACACAGTTCTCTGCATCTCGTTTCATACTGCACAGTGTCACCTGTGGTGCTGCAATGATGGGTGGACTGGATGATCTGGAAGGTCGCTTCCAACCTTGACAATTCTGTGATTTTTCTCTGGTTTTGCTCCTAAACTGGCAAGTCTTCTGCTAAAGTCTTCCTGCAAAAGCATGTGGTTCTTTTTTCTCTGCTGGTTCCAATTGTAGCTCTCACTGTGAATGTCCCATAGCATGCAGTGTGGTGAGATGTTCTGCTTGTCAGTGTTGACTTGCCAGTCCTCAAGCAGGTAATACCTTTTCCTCTCAGCACATCATGCTCCTCTCCTGGATGAGGTAGTGGAGTTAAAGCAGCATTCATAATTCATCTCACTGCTTCAAAGAACCAGACATGATCGCAGCAGAATCCAAAAATGAATGCTAAAACAGAGGCAAAAGGGTGAAATATATTACATTGATGACATTATGGCAACATAATGAAGAAACTGAAAGGCGCAAAATGAGATCTTATATTTTCCTTAAGTTTAGTAAACCCATTCTTTTCAGCTTTATGGATGTGATGAACATCAATAAGATTGATTAAAAAAGGCTGTAGAATGTTAAAATTATACCATGTTGCTTGCAGCTTCAGTATTATTCATGCTTACAATGGGCCATTACCGATACACTGCTTTTTACTGAGGAAAATAATAAATTAATTGCTTTCTTCTGTCTGTTTTTACCTTGCCTAAAGCTTGTCAACAGCTTCTCTGTCAAGATTGCTGCAATTGCCATTTGCATAGTAAAATCTGCTTCCTCAGCTTGGCAGGGACTCTGCCACAAGCCTTGTTTGCTCTGAACAATTGGCTCTGTTCCTCCCAGTGCCCAACCCTTGCTGTTTGGTGGGAGCCAGGGGAAAGGGAGTGACAGAGTGTACGAGGCACAGCCCTGCGAGGTGACAGTGGCTTTGGAGGGACAAGGGCACGAGAAGTAACTGGGTTTCAGCTGAAGTTGCCAGAAGTCAATTAATTACCAACAGAACCAAAGCCAAACCTGTGGCTGCCGTAGGTCATGTGGCACTTTGGTGGATCAGTGATTATTTAAGCCTTAAACTCCTATTTACAAAGAACTTCCACAGAGAATGATTTCCCCTTGACTCCATTGAGTGTCACGGAAAGGCAATCTGATTTACCTCAAACACATTTGTTCATCCAGAAGACAGTGAGAAAGACTAAGGCTGGTGTCAAGTTGGTTTGAAGTGAAGTGGAGCTGAGGAGGAATGGTCAGGCTGTGTTTGTGTCTGTTGCACTTCTGGGAGGTGAATGTTCACATGGGGGAAAAGCAAGGGGATTAAAAGAGAAATTTAATCTTTCATCAGTTTCTCTGTGGAGCTGACAGTGTTTAGGTAATTAAACTGTTTGCCTACCTTTTGTGTGCCTGCTGTTACAGCTGGCTGCTGTCACCCTCGGTTTTCCCCACACCATAATTTATGGCATTGGCAAGTGGCTGAGCCTTCACCTGCCTGCAAACACATCACCTTGCAGAG
This sequence comes from Campylorhamphus procurvoides, assembly GCA_013396655.1. Classification (NCBI taxonomy): domain Eukaryota; kingdom Metazoa; phylum Chordata; class Aves; order Passeriformes; family Dendrocolaptidae; genus Campylorhamphus; species Campylorhamphus procurvoides. Next base: position 1,379,297 of record WBMV01001708.1, on the reverse strand, counting down.
AGGAAGGGGTTGCACTCAGGGTGCAGGGGCTGTAGGATGCATTGAAGAAGTAGGATCCTTTTTAATTCATATCTATACTTTTTAGTTGGTTTTTTCAGAATTGTGCCTTTTCTCTGAAGGAGTTCTTGGGCAATTGCAGTTCAGTAGGGAAGCCAGCCAAGGTATTTTTTTGAAATCTGCTCCTGCTACTCAGAGGCTCTTCCTAGTAGAGATACTTTTTAAACATTTCCTTAATATTTTTCACTTCATACCCCCTGTCCTTTCCTCAGTTCTGCTTCATTTGGTCTTTTCTGTTGGTGGGTTGGTTTTTTCCCCCATTTCTTTACCTGATCTTTACGAGCTCCTCCCTGGATATGAGAAAAGGAGCTGATGTTTGTTTGAGTCAGTTCATGCATTGTGTTTTTCCCTCTTTGTAGGGCATTTTCAGAGCAGGAATACTTCACTACCCTGTATGTATCGAAATGTAACTCTAAGAAGTTTCATTTACGTTATTTATTCCTACCACTGACTTTGTTCCAAATACATGAAGTGGCCAGTTTGACTTGAAAAATTAATAGGAAAATTAACCCTTATTGCTGTGAAAACTCAATTTCAAAACCTGGTCTTATCAAAGGAGTCCTCTGCTTTCAGGTGAAGAAAAAACTATCTGAAAATACCAGTCTGTGAGAGGAACCCTGTTCCTCCTTTCTTCTTCCTCCAGCAGAAACTGAAGCATTCCACCCTGCCACACTTCCTTGCTTTCATCTGCTCCTGGTGCTTTCTGGGAAATGGTGCCCCAAATTGGCAGTGCAATTAAATTTTCAGGAGGAGGCATAAAGAAATGAGCTCTTTTTTTAGTGCTGAAACCAGACTTGGGAGTATTTGAGGCATTTTTATGAATGAAAGAGCATCTAGAAAGCTTATCAAGGCAGGGTGATGCAAGATGGACTAATGCATTTACTGAAGCTGGGCATAATAAGAAATGTCTTAAAGAGCTGTGAATATTTACATAAACAGGGAAATTTTGAGCTCTCTTTTATTAAAAAATCTTTTTCATGCAGAGGCAGACTTGAGTTCAGTGCTTGTTTACCAAACTCAAAGTATTTTTTGGTCTGTTTCTACGTAACTGTTTGTTACATTTTTTTTTTCCCCTACTAAAAACAGTTTGATTATTCATTTCAACACACTTTGCAAACCAAGAACCAAAAATAAAAGAAAGCTTATATGGTAGTAAACTCTAAACTTTTAAAAAATTAATTATACTTTTATTTTTTCTTGAGGAAATGAGCAAAACCTACCAAACACAAAAACAGTTGGAGGTGCTCTTATTGTGAAGTTTAAAAAATAATGTAATGACTTCTAGAAGTTGTGAGAAAAGCTGTCTTTTCAACAAGCTCAGGTTTTAAGGTACCTCTGATTCAACAGGGGCTGATTTTATTCCTCATATTTTCAGTGGGAGCACTCAGAGATGTGTGTAGTTCTTAAATAACACTATGTAGTAGCATTGTACAGAAGATACTAATTAGGGTGAAATAGTTCTGGTAGAGCTCCTGCAGGTGTGGAAAAGGGAGTAATTCTGGGGGAACCAAAGAATTTGTGAATACTTATTTAGATTTATTGCATCTACAAAACACATTAGTGCTCTGCAAAACACCGTACCTATAAAAGCAAATGAGCAAACAGAAGCTGTGTACAAAGGTACTTAAGGATGCTGTGGGCCACTCTCCACTCACTTGCAAGAGAGGAAAAACGAGCAGAGAATTATTATGGGTTATTTGGGCCATGGTGGTGCTGACAATCATTTGGTTCAGTCTCAGGGAGGCGTTTGTTCCTTCTCAGGCACAGTAACAATATTCACTGAAGTTTGCACAACCTGCCTTCAGGACAGCAGCCCTGCAGCAGCAGGTTTGGGCTTTTTAATGCTTTGGGGCTGCTCCTTTGCCTTGACCCTGATGAGGCTGTAGCTGGGGGGCTGCTCAGCAGCTGATCTGTGCAAAAGCCCCCAAGTTCCATTATTTCCCCTCCCTTTCAGGTGATGGGGGATGTGGGGAGCAGGGAGTGCACCAGTCTGAGGAGCAATGAATGAGTGCAGACAGAAGCACAAGAAAAGGTGCTTTTCTTCTCTCAGCCTGAGCAGAGAGGAGGGCAGAAGGGGGTTGGAAATTCTCTTATTTGTAGCCTATGTGTGTTGGGAAGTTCTGTCCAGTCACCCTGATATGGCCCTGCAGCCCGAGGGCCTGACCTCTTCTGTCCATGTGAAGCTGAGACCTTCAGTACTGGGACCAAAAAGGAAATAAACTCCAAAGTTGGTACCCAATGCTGGGATTGTGGAGGAATTTCCTCACCTTCTGAGCCCTATTTGCAGCTGTCACAGCGTGGGCCACCACACTGACAGAGCTGCAAGTGTAGCCTGTGCTTCATGGTCATGCCAGGGGGAAATCTGAGCTGCTGGTGCTCCACAGCTGTTCCCATTGCCATCTGCTCAGGGGCTTCAAGGACCGAGGGGACAGCTCTGAGCATCCTGTCTGACCTCGTGCCTATCACAGGCCATACATGTCACACAGTGGTTTTGGAGCCAGCCAATAACTTCCAGCACAGTGAGAGCATACAAGTGCCACGCTGATTTCACAACTTCTGCAAGAACTACTGCCAGATTTTAACTGCAGTATCCTACAGATGAAGAGCAAGGTAGTTCTCACCTAATTGTACAAGGACTTTCAAAAACAAACTACATGTGCTATGGTATAGAGTTATTGCTAGAAAAGAATGAACCCAACCCCCAAAAAGCTCCCTAATGCAATCAGACCTTTTTTTCCATGTTTTCAGATGGCAGCCCCATCTCTGTAGTTGATTCCTTCAGTCCTGGTGACACCTAAGCTTGGTTTATTTCTCTGTGTGATGAACTGCTCTAGAAACTCTGTTTGACAAATATCACAGGCTCTTGGCTTTTCTGGTTTTCAGCAGTTTGACTTTCTCAGTAGTGTGTGTTGGTTTTCCTTCTGTTTTGTGTCAGATTACACTTTGATTCTGCACATCTGATGTGGTTTTGTAGGTAGCAGCTATTTAATTTAGGAAAAGACTGGATTCATCTGACTGCTTTGCAGTTGTACAGCTCAATCGGTTTCTAGTTATTAACACTCAATTTCTATTATTTTGGTAATTAATATAGACATTAACAACTCCTGCTTTCTGTGATGGTTTTACAGCTGAAGTTGCCTGTAACTTATTCTTACTTTATTATGAGAAATATTACTTTCTTTCCCTCACTCCAAAATGTATTCCAGTACCTAAACTTCAGCTTTCCTTATTAAATCCTGGAGTGTTTCAGCTGTTTCATACACTGACCTCCCAAACAAATGAGTCCTGCACGGATTTGGTGTTCTCTCTACCGTTCAAATGAGTTACTATGTTTTATAGAAACTGAGGAGAATTCTGTTTAATTCCTTTGTGTAAATTGGGATCCATGAATATTTCACTGTGAGGAAAATACACAAGTGTATCTTTAAATGGGAAATACAGGCTGGAACGAGAATGAATAATAAAAAGAAAAACATTTCTTTTCTCAGAGCAGTAACATAAAGTTCAGACCTTGGAATGGTTTGTGCACTGAATATAAAAAGGTAGGGACTAGTTAATCAAGGCATTTCATTGAGATATTGTCCTTTCACCTTTAGAAAAAAAACTAAAACCATTCTATAATTCTGAAGTCTACGTGAAGAAATTGGTTATAAAATGTCAAAACATGGCTTTTCAGCACCTCAATGGTTTTCTGGTTTGTGTTTTATGTTTTTGGGCTTTCTTCTGCCAGAATGGAAAATTCATCTGGACAAGAAGAAAATAAAAAAATGGCATAACTGTTTCCGCCAAATGATTAGCAAATCAATATTTATTAAGAATTATTTAAAAATTAATGAGCAGCTCTAGCTGAGGTGCTTTAGAAAATGACTTAGACAAGACACTTGAGCATTAACTAAAAACACACTGTCTGGCCTGTCTGGCAATCCAGGAAGAACTGCCTGTGTCCCTCAATCTTGGGTATTTTTGTTCTGTTTTGATATTGTCTGCTACAATGCATGTGTAGTCCTTTCTCTAACCAAATAATTTATGTAGTCAGTCACTTAAATACTGTAAAGTACCAGATGATATCTTTACAGAATCAATGTAATATGACATGGGGGAATTGCTTCAGCCAGGAGGAATTTCTCTTGAAGACTGAGCATTGCTAGAGGAGTTTCTGATGCCCTTTTTTCTGCATCAGCTCAATTTAGCATAGGAATCAGCTCATCAAATTGCTTAGTAAGGCAGGGGCTTATTGTGCTGCTGAGCAGAAGCTCTTCTCATTCTTTGCTTCCTTCATCCTCTCGTGGAGAAGCAGAAAGGAGTGTCTGGGTTTCCCAGGGGTGTAGCAGCTGCTGGCAATGCAACAAGCCTTGTTATTAGAGCTAATGCTCGTTGTGTTCTCTCCCCGTGTCTCTCACATGCACAGAGGAATCACAACCAGCTGAAATGGAATGTTTAGAACATCCTGTCTGTGGTAGGCAGGTTTTTTCCACTGCGTTCCTGCCATGCGTTTCAGTCATGCTCCAATATTTCCCTGACTCACAGGTAATGTGTGTCTGAAAAGATGAAAGCTACAAATTTTATGTTAATTGACAATATAACATCTGAATTTAGAAATACCTGGCATGAATAAAATGTAAAACAGGATGATTATGTGTGATTAAATAGTTGACTTTTATATTGTATATTAGTCATGCCATCATCCAATTAAGAGGATAATGGAAACAATAGTGATTTTTAATTTTTAAACCAGTGTGGGCTGCATTAAAGGGATTATGGAGCTTTATGAAGTAGTTTGCATAATGTAATGCTTAAGAATAGAATCTGAGTCAAAGCTGAGCTGCACATGGTAAATTAGGCAACTTTAATTTCTCCTTGACGTAACTTCAGTCTATAAATTTTGCCTATGAAATTTAATGGAAGTGTCTCCAAGTTATGAAGAGGTTTGCAGAACAAGGTTGTAATTTGTGCCCTTTTCCCAAGAATTTTCAGGCCTGCTTTGGCTGAGGTCAGGATGGCTGTCTCTGGGTTATGTGCTCTACTAGACCAGCCTTCACTCTTTCTTCAGCCAGGTCTGATTTAACAATTGTGGATGCTCCGTGCCAGTGGCTCCCACTATATTTTATCCACTGAAGCCTGCCTGGTGCAGTCTGTTGCTTATTACCATTAGTGAACCTTGTTCACCTAATTAACTGAATGATCCTCTTCATTTCATCTGACTAATTGCAACACAACTAAAGATACAGTAATGTGGCCTCTGATACCATTAAAAGAGGTCAAAGGTGTTGAATGAGGCTTGTTTGCCTTTGTGACCAGAAAGGATAGGACCCAACCCAGGGAGATTTGGAGAGCACTGTGGGAAAGGTGTTACATTTCCCCCCCCTCGTTTTCAAAATTGGCCCTGGTTAATTGAGCCCCTTCAGTTTAGTTCTGCTCTTCCCAAAGGGCAGAGTGTTTCAGGTGTTTGGTTGTTGCAGTGGAGCTGACATTTTTATAGTAAGGCTTTTTGGTCCTGCCTGTATGAAAGTCTCAGCCCTTGCATTAATCTTGTCAAAGGCAAAATGTTTTATATATTGCATAAACTAGCTGCACATCTGTTGTTTGTAATAATGTTTGCACATTCAGAACTCCTTTAAAAACAACTTTATAATCCAACATTTTATGCACCCTTGCTGTTCTGTAATTCTGTGTAAGTTTGTTTGAATTGACTGACAGTTTTATTCTGAAATTCCCTGATCTCCATTTTGTGTCACAGGGACCATGAGTGATAGTGAATGGCAAAAAACAGATTTATACTGGTATGTTAATTACCTAAACTGAGGGATCCCAGTGCTCTGTCATATCACAAGAGAGAAACAAGCCTCTTCTTATTTTTTAAAAAAGAAACCCCTTAATGCAACAAGAGATTTATAGCTTAGCTGCTCTAAATTCCTCACTCAGAGTTTCAGTGGTTTAATGCAGATAGTCACTCCAGGGATACCTGGCTGTAGGAATGTCTGAATTAGTGCTCTTGGAAGGGGATGATTTAAATGGTTTCCTGAAATTGCAAGGGAGACATTTGCAAAGCAGTCCTAATGATATGTAAAAGTAATTGAAATGTGAAGCTATTTTTCCTGAATTCCTATTGCCTTGGACAGCCTCTTTCCTCCTTCATTATTGTGTGTGGATATGAGGAAGGAAAGATGAGATAGGGATACCAGTCTGTGAATTTTGTGTGAGGCTCAGACTGCACATACAGTGTGAAATGCTGGTACTGTGGAGAAGGTAAAAGCTCTGAGCTTATCTGTGCAAATAGACACTAAACTAGACTAACACTCTTGGCCCAGGGAGCTCTTTTGGTTTGCAGGGGGTGTTTTACGGACCCCTGGCTTGCACTGGTACCACCTTCCCTGAGCTCCCCTGGGCTCCCCAGGAGTTGGTTGCTGTACCTCGGACGTGGCAAAGCACAGGCACCCAAGGAGCAATGTCCAGGGTGGTTTCTCCACAGCTCAGACTGAAAACTTCTAGGTAGCCACCATATTTTAAAGCATGTAAGTGAATGATTGTTATGGGGAAGCCATTTAACATATCTGAGTGTGGCCTGTTATGGCTGTGGAAGACAGGGATTATTGCATTAAAGCATTGCCTGAACATGGTAAGAGAATGTTAGAGGAGGGAATTGGAAGAACTAACTATGCACAAATTTGGTGCACAAGGAACTCAAGACATCCTTCCTGGTGTTGTTGAAGGGGGCTCTTTCTGAGCCTTTTGTTTACTTAGTCTCCCTCAGCAGATCTGGGACTTCTTTATATTTAAGGCTTATCTTCTACTTTATTGTTTTTGTATTTTGTAATAAAATGTGGCTTTAGAGACTGGGAGCTTTTTCCTGTCTTCTGCTCTGTCTATTTAAAAGGAAAGGATCAGAAGAACAGTCCACTCCCAAGTTTTATCTGAATTATACCATCACCCAGCCCTGGAAATGAACCTTTTTGGTGCAGCAGCAGAAGATAACCAGCTATGTGAACTGGTATTGCAATGTTCATTATTTTTGAAAATACATTTGTTGTTTTAGAGCAGCCACAAAGATTTGGGTTCCCCAAATGGCACTGCTGGGAGTTTCTTTACCTAGGCAGTGGAGCCTGAGCTGCCTTTGGAGTGCTGGATGTTGTGGAAAGTTGGTTTCATTACTGCAGTGATTTGCTCTCTTCTCTATCTTGGACAGGCACAGGCTGGAGTTTTACCCTTTCCCTTTGCTCTGCTTCCAGTTGGCATCACGTTGTGAGTGAGGAATCAGGGACACTATGGCTTTGAGACAATTCTGAGTAGCTGTTGACCTAATTCTTCTCATGCTTGGGAAAAATCAGAAATTACCCAGGGCACCACTGATGTCTTCAGATTGGTGGTGTCAGCATCAAACCAACCTCTTGTGACTTCAGAGCAAGCAGGACTTAACTACATTATGCTGAGTGAAAACTGTCTGTATGGAGTTCCCCACCCATTCTCTCCTGTTCCCATGGCTCATGGACAGTGGCCACCTGCAACACTGCTCTGCATCCCCTACAGCCCCCAGTGGGGCAGCAGGTGCTGTGTAGGGTATGTGAGCTGTGGGATCCTAGAAACAATCCCGTTGGAGGCACAGCAAATGGCTGCCTTCCCACGGTGAAACATTTGGGTACTCCATCACCATCTGTCTTTATTTTGCAAACCCACTCAATTGGCCAACACATTCAAAATATCACTGCAACTTCTTTCTCAAAGAGAATCTGGGGGAAAAAATCCTGATGAAATTACCTACGCTTTTTATTTTCTTGGTCAAACTGTAAAGGAGTTCTTTACGTTCATGTTATCATTAGGTTTTATAAAATAGCTTTTTCTTGGATCAAAACATGTAATTTCATGGGAGATGCAGACACGTGGTACCTTTGCTAAATGCTGGGATTTTAGGAGGGGCTCCAATAAACTGTGATAATGAAGTGGTGCAGCCAAGCAGACTGAGAGGAGATGACTCAGAACTATGCTGTGTTGATGAGCACTTGGTCTAGCACTGAGGCAGCAATAGCAGTGCTTGTGCTCAGCTGGCCTGTCCCCTCCCTTGCCTGCAAAATAAAGGTTCAGGTCTACATTTGCATTATTGGAATGGCTGTGCCTTCAATTTTGGGAGGGTTTGTGGGCCGATCCAGAATGGATGGCAGGAGAAAGTCCAAAGACTCAGACAATTAGTGCTGTCTGCTATTAATATTTTTGCTTATCTGACAATCTTTTGTCATAGAAAGTATTTCTGAGGAATTAACAAGGACAAGAATTATAAAGGAAAATGGTTTTGGACAATTTGTCATCCTTAAAGTTTCCTGATTGATAGGGAATTTTAAATCCAGTTGTGCTCTTTATCAGACCCACATGCGACTGGCTTGGAATGCAGGACATATTCCAGTAGATAAAAACAGGTAGCCTATAAAAAACAAGATCAAAATTAACAACAAATGAACAACAACAACAAAAAAACAACACAAAACCCCCCATTAAACCAAAACTCAGAATTACAGCCCTGGAGCAGACTCTAACCCTGTTCAAATATGCAATGAAGAGCTTATTTTGTGCATCTCACTCTTAGCCAGGCAGGGAAATGAATGCCCTAGCCTGAGGCCTGTGTGTTAATGACCCCCAGCTATGGGGGGATGAAAGGTTTGGGATGTCAACTTGTTCCCTACTGCTGAAATTCTTTGTGGAGCTGCAGCCTTTCATGCTGGCTTCTGTAAAATTGAAATTCATAGCTGCATCAAACATGGGCATTCTCCTTTTTCATTCCTCCCTCTTTGCATTGAAATGTGATTATATTGGAGTGGATGTTTACTGGGGAGAGTCTCTTTTTCAGAGTGATGTTTGTGGAGTCTTAATTGGTCTGATGAGCGTGCTCTGAAGATCAGGCTGCTCCCCATAGATAAAAGGATTCCAAGGGCATGCCGAGATAGAACAAAGGGGAATGTCTTCAGACCGACAGAGGGTGGATTTAGATTAGATGTTTAGGAGGAAATTCCTCCCTGTAAGGGTGGTAGGGCCCTGGCACAGGTTGCCCAGAGGAAGTTGTGAATTCCCCATCCCTGGAAGTGCTCAAGGCCAGATTGGATGAATCTTTGACCAACCTGGTGTAGTGGAAATTGCCCCTGCCCATGGCGGGACACGGGACTGGATGGGCTTTAAGATCCTTTCTCACCCACACCATTCTATGAGTTATAAAGCAGATTTAGAAGAAGGATAATGCTTCTTCCATCTGTTTATGGTTCATTAAGTCTTCCTCATTCCCCTGCTTTGCATCCATCATGGATCCATAGGCAAACCCCATCGTATTTCTGAGAAGGCACCAACTTTGCTGAACACACCCTGAGCTCCTCTGTGTTTGCACACAAAGCCCTTGTGTTGACACAAGGGTCTGGCATCAGAATTGTTGTTCCACTTTCTCTCTGGCTGCTTCTATCCTTTTGATTTTATAGCATGAAACAATCCCAGGCCTGGCCCAAGAATGGTTAATTTGCTGTGTTTTTGATGAATGTTGTCAAAATTAGGCATGTGAAGGCACCTATGCTCCACTTGATTGAAGGAGGCAAGCATGCCTTTGGCATCTCTGACAGTGTCTTGGTGTTTGTTTGAAGACAGCAGTCTTGGTGTAGATAATTAAGTATCTTGGGCTACATAAACCCAAATCTCATGGACTTTTATGGACAAATATACTTCAGACCTTATCCTGTGCACTGTATCCGTTGATCAGTGGTAAAACCTCTCTTGCAAGCAAGCTGGAATATAGGGAGAGGAAACTGGATCTAAGCATGAGAAATTTATAGATCCTAAGGCTGAGAAGGGCCATTGAGATTGGCTAGTCTGACCTCCTGTAAATTGAGTAATTTGTGTTTATTTTGACCCCATCTTATTTTCCCAGTAAGAATGACAGCTCTGTGTCCTCTGCGTGGCTGTAGGATAGTTATTAACCTCTTTAAGTGCTGTTCTGTGTAGGTTACTGTGTGTGTGTGTTAGGATTCTAGCCATGTGAAAAATATTAAAACTGGAGTCAATAAAGGTGTTTTTCATGTATTTAATTGATAGTCTTCTTTAGTTGCTTATTTACACTTAGTCTGATTGCATGAGAATCAGTCCCATGTTACCATCCAGACTCCTCAGTCCTAGAAAACACTCCATACTGATGTACTGACTGAAGTTAAGAGTCCAACACGTGCTCCAATAAGGCCAGTTGTTTTTGCATGTTAACAAAACAAACATGCTAGGCAAACCAATCAGCAGTAATCACTGTTAATACCTCTGCCATTCATATGGGTAGCACTTAGAGATGTGTTTAGAATAGAGCTCATGTCAGAATATTGTATTAATTTAGAAGTCACTGTAGAATTAAAGCAAAGTGCCACTGGACTGAATTTTGGCATATCCATATTCCAGCTACAATATATATTTTCCTGGGGCAAGAGAAGTGACTGAGTTGATTGCTCCTTGGTTTCAGGTTTTGTGTGGAGTGAGTGGATCTGAAAAATTGCCAAATTATTGCAGTGTGATGGTGTGGGGCTGTAAAGGAGAGCTGGGCAATGGCTGGGCACAGCAGCAGCATCCAACACTGTCCTGGGCACACTCTCCAGAAGCAGATGTGTTTATTCCTGCAGCCTGCGCTGCTCCCATGTCCTCCTCGCCCTGAACTGCTCATTATCTCTATGCCAATTAGCTGTGAAGGTTTGATGAGCATGGCCAAGCTCCACCCACCTGTGACAGTACACTCCTGTTTTGATATTCCTTCTTTTCTTTATCTACTGGAAATCAAATAATGGAGTTCTTTAAATCTGTGTTCTCTTGACAGCTTTAAAATTATATAAATTCACACATCCATCATAAATATATATATACATATCTCAGTTGTTTCAGGCTGCTGGCAGACTCAAGTTGTAATCAGTTTATGTTTTGACAAGAATATGCAGATGCCAGATATTCCATGAAATTTATACTAAATTGTAGGTTCTGGAAAACAAGCTACAAACAGCTTAGGCCATTTCAGCTGCTCACTCCTGGTTCTCACCCTGCTTGATCTGTTTCCTCTGGAGCTGTAGCATCCTGGGGAAACCTGCCCCACAACCTGGGCTGTGCTTGGAGTGCTCCTGTTCCACATCTTGGGGGTTTATTGCTGCTGATTAAAATGACAACTATTTATTTATTTAAAATTTAATCACAACTGCATTCAGGGATCTATGAAGAGGTGGTTTTGACATTTTTCACACATCAATGTCTAATTAAAAGTCACTTGAAAACAAATAAAGAATCGGGGGTGGCATTTCACAGGAGTTTTCACCGGGGCTCTGCAATGCCTGATGAGCAGGATGAGAAGGCAGACGTTATAAAGCTGCCATGGGCGATATGGGTGAAATATTACATTATTTCATGGGTCTAAGAGACCTGTAAGAATAAGCCATAGCAGAAACTAACAGAATGATCAATACTATAAGCAAGAACTCTGGGCAGTAAAATGTAGGTTTAAAAAGTGATGGGTATAGCTAAAAGTATTTTGAATAAATTTCACTTTCAAAGCAAATCCTTACACACCCCAGTGTTCTGCACAATCAATACTATAAATTAATATAAAAATCTGCCAGGAAAATGATGGGGGAATCTATAGCAGCTGCGAGCTGACAGTGGGGCTGAAGCCTAAAAGAAATGGTGGCCCTTTCTGACAGTTCTGTATGGCCATCTCTGCTGTGGCTTTAGGGTGATTCTGTTCCTGTGGTTGGTGATACTGAGAATTTCAATTAGGCTCTGTCAACATTAGGGTGGCATTTGATAAAAATGAAGGGGTTTAGGCTTGTCCATAGCTGTCATATAAATGAATCTATCAAACTGTAATTGGAAAGAGATGGAACCTTAAATAATTCTATGAGGCATCTTCAAGTATTTTTAACAATGATTTTTTTCCAGGCTAATTCATTTGAGACAATAAAGTGGGCTTGATTTTTTTTAGGTCTTTTAATACAGATAGACTTGATGTGGAGCTGCAAAGAAATGCAAGAGTAGCACAAACCCTACAGCTGCTCATCCCTCAGCAGAGGCCAAAGGAGGGTTTGCTTCCCACTGGTGTAAAAGGAGAGGCTGCCATGTGGAGTGTTTTCCAAGCTGTGTGTCTAGATAGAGCCTAAATTCTGACACCTCTGAAGGAGGAAAAGGCAGTTGTGCTAATGACAGCTTGTTAAAGTTGACAAGATGCCTATAGCATGGTTTCATTTTTTCTATATATTCCCTTTTTGCCCAAAGGATTGACTGTGAGGCAAAAATTGGCTGCTGCTAATAAGTGCTTAATAAAATAATCATGACAGAATTACTGCAACATTGACGTGCACCACAGCCCACATCCTGTTCTGTGGGGTTTCTGATAATGGCCTTTTAGACTGATGAGTTCCTAAGTTAGGATGTGAAATGGTGGACTCTTGTTTGAGTCTGGTTTCCACTGCAGAACAAACCAGGAGGGTGTTGGGATGCACCAGTGCAGTGAAATGAGGCAAGTGCCATCAGTGAGATGGATAGCTCTGAATCTGCACTGTGTTCATGGGTCAGAAAAACCCCAGCTCAATTGCCATGAAACCGAGGCAGAGAGATGCTCCAGATTGCTAAAATAAAAATCTGGCAAACCAGATACTTGATCCTAGTTCTTTCTGACAGGCAAAAGGATAAACCTAGACTCCTAAAGGAGAAAATGTTCAGCTGCAGTGCAGGTTTCCAATAACTGACTCCTGGCCAAGGCAAGGCAAAGACTGACATGTTGCTGATTGATTTACTCTGACTTTGGGCTGGGTTTTGCTATAGATGTGCCTGAGCTCTGCTTGACACAATAAATGTTATTCCAGTGGTCTCCCTTTCCTTGCCACCAGATATTTAGGAGTGCATTTGATCAGTCCCTGCAGTGAGAGGAAACAGACTACAGCAAGCAACGTGATGGCAAAGTTAGCAGATCTTGTTTTAGTTGAGGGACTCCTCGTGTAAGAATTCTGACAAATGTAACTCCAATCTTATTTCAAGTCATAGAGAATCTACTGCCCTGTTCAGCTGGGTAGGCCAAGGGGTAACTAATTTGCCATCAGATGTGCTCAGAACCTTTCAGTGTTGGAACTGAGCTTATTAAAATCTATCAGTACATATTTAAAACCAGTAAAATGTGCTCTTCAGCTTCAAGAGTTTATGCAGTTCTAGTCCTGGTGGGTTTGTTGTTTGGTTTTGTGGCTCCATCACTTGTGGATTGAAATGAGTGATAGGTTTCTGATTTAACTCCCCTGCCACAAATATGACAATTAAAAATGTTTTTGTGCTGTTTAATGTCAGTGGCCTCCCGCATGACTCTGGTTTTATTCTGTTCTCTTAGGACAGTCTGTGTTTTGGTATGAAGGTGTGATCAAGGGAACATGTTAACATAGCCAGGGTGGGGGAACACATTTATCTGGTTCTGTAATCTCCCGTAATTCAGAAATTCTCTCTTCTTTCAGTGGCTGCAAAATGACTTTCCTAAAAATTTTTGACAAAGTTACAATTTAGCCCATATTTACAGGGATTCTCAGGTTCCAGTGCTGCTGGTTCTGCAGGAAAAAAAAATTATTTCAACACTTTGGCAGTACTTCTGCACTTATTGGCTCAAACAATAAATCAAAAATTAATTTTTTTGTCAAAGTATGTGTATAATAAATCACTTCCCTGCTGAACACCAGGTTCAAACCCACATAAATGGGTGCCCTTTTATTCATGAGGGTTAAAAACTGGCAGCCCCCCAGTGCATCCCAAAGCAGCACAGCTCGGTTGCCACGGAGACAGCCAGGATGTTGGTGACCTGGATTATTATTTCAAAAGCTGAACCACTTCCTTGGTGCTTCCTCTTCCTCTTCCCTGCTCCCGAGATCCCATCAGGCTTTGAATGTGCAACAAGTGCTTGGAAGTGAATTGGCTTTCCCAGCACTTGTTCCCACTGGGGGAATACTGAATTCTGGGCTCAGCCCATGCCATAACTCCGAGCCTTGTCCTCCCTCAGGAGCTGCAGGGAGCTGTGGGTCCCGACCTGCCCCTGCATCAGTGACAGCCAAGGCTCTGGCATTTTGGCTCAGCTCCTGTTCCTGCACCATCCTCCCAGGGGCAAAGAGGGAGGGCTCACACCTGTGCACTGTATCAGTGCCAAAGTTTAACTGCTGTTTGCACCTCCCCAGTTATTTGGGAATGTATTAGGCTTTATCCTCAAGGAGTGTGTGTGTTCTTTTCTTCCCCTGGCTGGCTGCAGAATGAGGGATGGGCTTTGCTTAATGTGATAAGGTTAAATGTTTAATGACATCTGTAGCTAAGTTGTCATTAGCTCTTATTTGGTACCCTTAGGCAAACTTAATTTAAAGCTTGAATTACCCAGACTGCTTCTGGTTGACAGAAAAATGTTTTATTATATTGTACCATACCAAAAAATAAATGAGCTGCTAGTCCCAAAGTATGAAAGATGCTTGCCATGTGTAACAGTGCATGAGGTTTTGACAATTTTAAAGAAAAAAGATAGCTAAAAACCAGTAAGGGGAGAAAAGACCAAAACAAACAACCCCCCAAACTTTATTTGTAGTTCCTGTCCTTGAGAGGTAAAGTGTAATCTTTCCTTATTTATTCATTCCAGTCCACTTTGCCCTCTCTGCCATTATGCAGGCTCCGACAAAGAAGGTGACCCCTAAGTATTCAAAACAAGTCTGGAGTAATATACTAATAAAAATTCATGTGGTGTTAAAAAAAAAAATGAAAAAGGAAAGCTCAAATCTTTGTTCAAGGTCCATTAAAATGTACAGATCATTCCGCAATTCTTTCATTAGCAAGCTCCTTGCTTGGAAAAGTCCTGCCTATTGTGTGATGAATCCCCCACAGTATTATTGACTGTCTTGTCCTCTCCAAAGGTAGAAGATAAAAATAATAATAATAAAAAAGTGGTAGAGTGGAAGAATGATAGCAGTTAAGTTTCATATGCAGTTTAGTATGAGATGCATTAGCTTTTGGCAAACTCTGTTTGACCTCACATCATTTGGCCATTCAATATCGTTGAAGGGGTCCATAACTCACACTACAAGGAAATGAAAATGTTAGCAGAGGTCTGTGTTAGTTTACAATATAATGCTGCAGCCCTAAGGAGAACCCTTTGAAGGCTCCCATGGAGAAGGAAAGGGCAAGAAAAACCAGAGGTAAATGGGAACTCAAGGGCTGGAATACTTTATCCTGCCTGAAAACCTTTGTGCAATGAATGGTACTTTCAAAGGGGACACTTAAAATCCAGGAGATCTTTTCTCAGCTTTAGGGACAAAGGGACTAATGTTGCTTAGGAACAACCTGCATATTTAGACACTGTTTTATAGGAAAATACCACAATTCAGTTAATGAATGCCAAGCTCTGAAACTCTAATTTCTAGACTACTACCTTGTCTAAAGGCTGTCTTGGCTTGGAAGTGTATGAAAACATACAAGAGCAAGTTCTGAAGCCATTCAGACAATCTATATGTTTATTCCTTTTTATTGTTCCCCAGTGAAGATTTTCTAACTGGTGCCATACCCTGTGTATTTGAAGTGCCATCCATTCTTTCAAGCCTGTGTAAGTAACTGGGTAACTGATGTCACTATTTGGTTCTCTGTCTGTACAACTTGAGAGACTCTGGAGCTGTGGATGATAAGCCTTCCTGCCTCTGCATCCAGCAATCCTGGCTTTTGTTCTTCCTGTTATTCCAAGTCAGCAGTGAACTGCTGCCCAGTGAGCTGCTGTGACTGCAGCTGGAGCGTTGGGAGGCCGAGGAATTGGTCTGGATGGAGGATGGACTGGCAGGATGCACATCACTGTGGTTGTGCCTTTGGTGTAGCACTGTGGGACAGCAGAGCTGGGATCTTCCCAGTCATGGAAAAGCTGCTCAGCAGCAAAACTCTGGTGTTTGAATAAGGTTTGGGATTGTTTTCCCAGTGAAGGCTGTGAGGTCTGCCCCTGCCTCCCGGCACTGTGCATCTCTGGGTGCTGCTGCTCCAAGGACAGCAAGGTGGAATATTACAGATGACACAACTACTTGTCCCATAATATCATCCTCCTCAAAGGGTCTGTACCCAATGTATTAGAGCTGTCATTGAAAGAAGTGTCTTCTCAGGGCTAGTTATGTCTGTGGCAGGACTTTCCCAAAAATTCAGTTCTCTTCCGTGTCAGAACTGAGAAAGGATCATTGTATCTGTGAGGAGAGGGTTTGGTTTGCAGTTGGATTTGCCTGAATACACAAATACTTTAGCAGCCCATTTCTTTTGTATTCTATTGAAGGTTTTCTAAACATTCAATAAACATATTTAGAAAAAAGAAAGGAAGGAGGGAAATCTAGAAGATAAAGGGCTTAGAATCAGCTCAAAGAAAAACAGTCACTTGTGATAAATGTAAGGTAGCTTGTAATTGATCGCAATATTGAAGAATTTTACCTCCATTAGCTTCATGGTCTCCTATTACACGCTTTCCAATCTTAAGTAAAACCAGATCCATGGGAACCTTTTGTAAATAAGATCAATCAAAGCTCCTTTAAAGAGTACCAAGATGATGAAGTCATTTTTTCCCAGCATTGCTCTGCAGCCCAACATGGTGCTGGGAAGGAAAGTCTCTGCTTGGTTTGCGGTGACAGGGGAGGGACCCAAACTTTGGCTTCACTTATGGGAAGGAAGTGCACAGTGGGATTTGATGAACTCTGTCTTAAGGTGAACACAGGAGAGCTTTGTAGGAGATGAATTTTGAGAGCTGGCCAGCCTTTAGCATGTCCATGAATATGGGCTTGGTATCCAAGTACAATTAATCTGAAATGCAGACAAGAGTTTACTTTTTGGATTACAGTTTTTTGTGTGGCTTTCTGCTTTTGGCTGTGAAAGGGATGAGTTTTCTTTTCCATTTTCTGTTCTTGCCTTTGTGGCTACATTTATGCTTCCTGCTGTCAGTGAGTGGAGGTTTCAAACATCCTACTTAGTGCTTATTGCTATTATCCATCAATACAGTGGCACACAATTCCACTGATTTTAATATAATTGAAGCAAATTAATTTTAATAACTAAAATCTGAACATTAGCATTAGTTGAAATGGGAATAAAATTGCTCCCATCTCACGTTTAAATTACTGCTTCTTTTCATAAATTTTAAAACAGCTGACTCTGGATTCCTACCTGCGTTTTGGGGGGGAAAAATTTATTACTGCTATTTTTTAACAAGGACCCATGCAGAATTCTGTTGGAGCTGTAGTTGTGCTAAAGATAAAGTGCAGCAAAAAGGCTGAGTGCTGCACCAGGAGCCTGTAGTGGAGAATATTACAGCATCATTTCCTAGCACACAGCTGGGCATCCCCAAAGGTGCAACGCAGGTTTCTGTTTCCACATGCTGGGAATGGGTTGAACTGGAAAGAAAAATCAAAGCTTTGACTCATTGAAATCAATATATTTTATGTCAGGTTTTATGGAATTATTTGTTTCATCATTCTTGCATAAAAACCTCAAAAAGTTTCATGCTGGAAGCATTTTGACCTTCATTCCAACTTTTCCTAATGGACTTGTTCTACTGTTCTGACTTGAAGTTATTTTTCTTTAGTGTAGAGCGGGGTTTGTGTGCATTTTCCTAATCTTTTATAATGAAAAATAATAATCGAATCACAAAATGTACTCTAATACTGCTCTCATCCTTGCTGAGTCTCACCTGATGTCTGGGTGGTCCACAGTGACTCAGAGTTCTGAGACTCGTACCAGGTACAAAACTAGGGTGGCTCCCAGTTCATCTCCTAATTCCACACAGAAAAAAATCTGTTGAAATTTGAAAACTCCCTTTAGCTTTCATTGTCCCAATTCTGTATCAACATAGAACTCCCTGAGGATTTCAAAGCTTTGGGGAGCTCTTGGTCTGCATTCACAGGTTTGGAAACTGAGGGCAACCAAAGTTGTGGCCTAATCAAATCTGGCTTTTCTTATGTTGGAAAAGTGGCTTCTCTGCCCGTGTCCAAGTGTAACTTGTTCTTAACAACAGAAATGTTTCTGCACAAATCTGTTTCTCCTGTGCTGTTTGGTATTTCACTTGTGTGCCACGCTCGTGGCTCTGACCTGGGAGGCGAGTCTCTATCTGCAGCACAAACCTTTGTGTCTGGCTGCCTTTATTGATCTGGAAAGTTACAGTGGGGGAGCATATTAGTAGAACTGCCCTTCTAGAAAATGCATTTGGTGGATTTACTCTGGTTTCATCCTCTTTCCTGCTGGTTGATGAAGCAGGAGATAGTCCAGCCTTTGCCCTGCAGCAGGGATCTGACTGTGCTTTGACTGTGAGAATGTCCTGCCCTGGCAGCAGAGATCTGCACAGGCAGGACCTGCTGAATTCCACACTGTAGGGCTGCAGTTGGGAGAGATGCTTCCCTCTTTCTGTCATTCAGTACCTTTCCTACAAGTAACACTCTCTACTTATAATATTGTGTGCAGAAAGCAAGAAATGCAAATCAGCGTGGTTGATGCAGACTGGCTCTAATTTGAATTAGTGCCTAAAAATAATGGTGTGTTTTATCTCTGCTCAACTGAACCGTATTCAATTTTATATTGTCAGTTCCCCCCTTTGCTTGGGTGTAAAGGGTGCACAAACTTCACTGAATGGTGGGAGAAGGTATCATGTTGGGACAGGTGATATTTGGAGTGAGAATTGGAGTCCTTGCCTATGAGAACTGCTGGCACTGTATTAACATTAAAATTTAATGGTTGATGTGCATATGAGCACGAAGGGAATGGGCTGACTTCTTAATTTGGGATAGCGAGTGCCGTTAACTTTCCTCATGTTTATGAAAATTAAAGTTTAATTATAAGGCATTTGTTTTGAAGTTAATTTCTTTCTCTTTGCTTTGCCTTTGTGCTCAGGTTGAGAACTGGAAAGTGAG
This sequence comes from Campylorhamphus procurvoides, assembly GCA_013396655.1. NCBI lineage: Eukaryota > Metazoa > Chordata > Aves > Passeriformes > Dendrocolaptidae > Campylorhamphus > Campylorhamphus procurvoides. Next base: position 1,360,338 of record WBMV01001708.1, on the reverse strand, counting down.
ATTACGTAAATTGTTTAATTTAATTAGTAGTCTCATGGTAAATGTTCTGCAGAGCATTAGTGACTGACCTGTGCCCTGACATTATTGAACTATAAAGCAAATACCCATGAGAAGAAAGTATGGTGAATTAGCAAATTTTCTTGCAAAAGCTGAAAATTAAACTCTCCTCTCATATAATTGTGCCTATGCAAATCCTTGTACTATTATAACTCTGAGAATCTGTTCCTTTGAGGAGGTGAAAACCAGTTTATTTGCAACTCCTTGCTGAGCTGACAGGATACTGCTTAACCCTTTCCCTCCCTCTGCCCCCCAATCCCTTCCACAGGAGCCTTTCCCTGGCAGAGCTGGAGCTCTGACCCCTCAGCTGGCCGAGGGTGGGTGCTTTGCAGGGACTGGAAAGAGAGGCAGGTCCAGCCTTTGCCCTGGCTGGATTAAAGGAGCACTTTTGGGAATGGGGATTGGGATTTGGGATTGCTGGGTCTGTGTCCGTTTCCAGTGTCAGGACTCAGCCATGAAACCCCTCAGTTCAGAGCTGCACCAGCTTCAGACACACAGAATACCTGGAGGAACAGTGGTTGAGTTGAACTCTGTGTGCTTTCCCCAGCAATGGGGAGTGAAAAGCTGCGCTCTGGGACCTCGTCCTGAGGTTTAACTCTGCTTCCCTTCAGACTTGTTTGTTCCCTGGGGGTAAGGAAACACCTCTAATGACCCTCCTGGCATAACTGTATTTAAGATACATGGAAAAATGTTGTGAGTGCTGCTAAGAACTTAAGCAGCTTCAGTGTGGTGCCAGTTCATTACCAATCATTCTTTCTTATTTTTCAAACACAAACTCTGTAAATGGAACCCAAGAGAAATCAATACTGAGATGGAGGATTTAATGTGGATCAAAGTGGAATTACAATTACTTTAGGTAATTTACCTTTAGAGATGAATTGCTAATAATTAATTTCCTTGATTTTATGAGAAGCTATTAGCAGCTTGTAAAGGAAATGTAAACTTCTTAAGATAAAGAATGCTACAGCTTCTTGTAGCATGACTCTCAAAATGTTTCTAATACTGTCATCTATCTAGGCAAACCAAGCCATCTGCCACATTGATTATGACAGAAACCTGTGATAATTTAGTTTCCTAGAAAGATTAGACTCTTAATGAATTTTCATCCATATGGAAAGCTGGATGTTAAACAGCAGAAAGTGTCCCTGCTCACCAGCACTTCATGAGCTGGATTTCTGAAACCCAGGCTTGTTTTACATCTCCCGTGGTAGCTATTGTTTGGCATTTGGGTTTGGGAGGTTTGTTTGTGTGCCTTTGAGATTTCCCAGTCCCTCTGAGCTATCCTGCCATCTCTTTCAAGGCTCCTGCCATGCTGGAGTTAACAGTGCCCATGGATATCTAAGGAAGAATTTTGTATGTCTTAATGACACCTTAAATGAGAGCAAAGAACGTAGCAACATTGCTGCATAATTTCTTACAAACATGTTAACAATTCTAATTGCCTTTTTTAAAACTTTGAAATCTAAATCTCTGGCACTTTATACATATATATATGTCTTAGATTCCATTATGAAAGTGTGCTGTGATATGGTTTAGAAACTTTCCACCATGCTACAAAGTGATCTCAGAGTTTCTCCTTCCCTAAAGGTTTGGTTTCCAAAGACATTGCCTTTTACTTATTTACATCAACTTCTTCCTTGCATCATCAAAAAGCAAAATGTGTATTATAGCTTGAAAGATCAGAGCAGGGAATGAAACAGGGCTTTTGAACAGCTTTGCCAAGAAGGTGCCATGAGGCTGCTTGGAATTATCATCAGGTCCCAGCTTCATCTTGCTCTGAATTCTTCAAAGCAGCAGGACTGTTGTTTCATTAAAAGAATATATCTGCTTTTAAAGTAAGAGATTGTTAATTAAATGAGGTTTGCTGCCAAATATTGATAATATTTGATGTGCAAAGTCTGGAGTTGTCGAACAGCTTGGTGTGCTATTTCTGGATCCTGAAGGCCTTCCACAACTGGACAGAACACAGCAGTGCCTGGGCTGCCTTGGAGCCCTGCTCTGGCTGGGGTGTTGGAGGTGAATCCTTAAATCCACTGGGTCCCACCTGCAATGCTGGGGCTGCTGATGCTGGAGGGGGAGGGATGCCAGCTGGTGCTGGGACCAAAATGAGCTAATTTCACACCAGTGCTTCTCTGGGTTGTTAATGGGAATGCTGACATTCACCTCCAGGAGCTCTGGGCCATCACAACACAATGTTGGTTGGTTTGTTTGTTGTTTTTCTGAATGGCAAACATTTCGGTCAGCAGGTGGCCAGACTTGGTCCAACATAGGGCTGTGCTTTGTGAAGCTGACAGGATGGGTCTCGCCTAAAAGGTGAAATTGAAAAGAAAATGCTGTCCAATTTCTAGTACCTCAGGCTCCAAAAAGTGAATCATCCATGTGTGGGGATCGCCCTGCACCAGACTGGGAGATTAGTTTGGCTCTTCCAGCTGGATTAGAAAGGCAGAGTTGACACACAGAAGCAAACAGCTGTGGTAATGGTCATGATTTACAATCAGGATGCTTTGGGCTTCAGGGAAAAGCAGGACAGGAGGGGGGATTGTGTCTGAGGGCAGGAGCTGGCAGTCGTCTAGGCAAACTTTGACTCATGTGGTTTATCCAATTAATCCCTGGGACTCCTTGGCCCATCTGCAATACCTGGCAGGTGGGCCTAATGTACTAAAGAGCCCTGGAGCAGAGTGGAGAGAGCTCCTGGTACTTATGGTGTGAAAGAGCTCCCAGCAGAGCGGGGAGCTGGAGACAATCTCATCTCCCCACCATGCTGCAGTTGTACAGCCTCAAACAGCACACTTTGGAGCACACTGCACGGTCACTGAATGAGAGCCCTTAAGCAAACCAGGCAGAAAAGTATAAATTAGCTGAGAAGGCACATATATCTGAAAAATCAATTTGAATCCTGCAAGGCTCTTGCCAGCGGGACCACACTCTCAGACTTTTCAGATCCAACAGAAATGTTCCACACAAATGTATTTTTGAGTACTAGCACTAAATAACAGACCTCTGAACCAGTGATCTGGAGTCTGCTAAATTATTCTCTATCTCAATAAGGCACAATAGAAGCGTTCATAAGTGGGCAGTGTAAATGGGCATGAGTTGATTACTGTCTCAGCCCCTTTGGAAATGAACTTCTGCAAGTCTTCACATAGAATGGCAAGATAAAACTCCATCTTTGCTAATGTTTTGCATTAGCTGCTGTCTGCACCATTGCTTGAAAGCATTTGTGCCTTTGGAGTGGGCTATAATTCAAGGCATAAGGGAGATGGATGCTGGAAGTTACAAGACATCCCTTCCCCTATGCACAATGCAGTGAGGGCTGTTTGCTCCCTCATCTTGGCAAATGCTGAACTGTAGAAATCATTGCAATCATTGTTAATCATTGTAAATCAGAGCAACATTTTATCAGAAGGCAGAGCTCACTTGATCAGATGGAAACCCTGATGTTTGTGTTTCTGAAGTTGCAGTAAATTGCTCTTTAAATTGCTAGCTGTACACACAAAGAGCACGAGCTAATAACTGTAGGGGGATGGATTGGAAGGAAGGGATGTCCAGGGAGGAAGCTTTCCCATCTAACACTGCCCTCTGTCGGGGGAGCCATTCCCCCTTGTTTTATCAATCCAGGTCCTTGTCCCAAGTCCTTCTCCAGCTCTCCTGGAGCCCCTTTGGGCACTGGAAGGGGAGCTGAAGATTAATGATTACAAAAATGTAGCACTCCCACCTTAATTCTCTTCCAATTGATATGTGACACACCTGGGATTACCAAAGACATTGCTGAAATAATCCCTGATGCTGCAAGGACACCTGAGGATCTCTGGTTGAGGGAATCTTGACTTTTCTTTGGTATTTGGCAAAATATCTATTCTTTGCATGAAATAATTAAAAAATTGAACATTCTCTTTTGTATTAAAAATTAGTCCATCCTATGGGAATAACCCTTTTTTGTGTTGTTTATGCATAAATAGGCCAAACACTCTGAACAATGGCTGAGCATGATAGATTTTTGTTTCAAGAGATGTGGAGTGCCCACAGCTATACTTGACTTGAGCAGAAATCTTGTGTGTTCCCTTCTTCTGAAAATTAGACTCAGTTCTTTTCCTGGAGCAATGACAATCTGTGTCTCAAAGGTAAAGCCACACTGCACCATAAGCTGGGAGTGTAACAATATGCTCGGGTTTTTGTAAAGAAATTTGCAAGTCAAAAAAAAAAGAATCAAATTTTTAACAAGTGGTTTTGATTTAACAACACTGTCAAGATTTTAAAACCTTAGGCTTTTTTCTTCTCCAGTCAGTATTCCTCAGGGGACTTCTCTCACTCTCTGTCCTTACAGAGATGGAGTGAAAATGCACTGCTCCTGTGTTTTAGTTGTGAACAAGAAACCATCCTGGCTGCCTCATCGCGGGCAGTTCTTTTCTTTTTCAGGTACTTTTCCTTCTTCATACTTGTTAATGTTCAAGAATGAAAGAATAGGGAAGGACAAAAAAATTCAAACCTGATACCAAATCTCACATAAATAATGTTTTGGTTTTTCATTTGTTCACACACTTCAGAAGGTTCTCAACTTCTCTGTAAAGCAAGTTGCACTTGCTTAAGTGTCTCATGTTTGGAGGAGAAGAAGTTGTTTTCCTCGGAGGTGTTATGGGTGGATTCACAGCTGCATTTTCCCAGGGAAGAGTGTCCTTGTGTATATGTATGGGAAACACATCTGCATTATTTCTTGGAAAGCTCTTTCCATCCCCTGAGTCTTGTTAGCTCTGAGATTCCCTCTAGGTGTCCTGTGCTGGAAGCTGTTGGATGGCACCATCTTGTCTTCTGGTAGAGGAAGTTGTGTGCTATCACATTTTAAATAGGGAAAGGTGAGGGGGCCAAATCAATGTGTGTTTCAACTATCTCTTGGTTTATCTATAATACCAATGCACGTTTTAGCTCCTTATCTGCTCCTTTTGGAGTATTGACTGGGGTTTGGGATCTGTGTGCCTACAGTACAAACATCTCTAATTAACTAATAAGTGATCCTTAAGGCACTTACCTTTGGTCCCAGTCTAAGGAGATAGTGTAGGAAGTAATTTGGTGTTGCTTTTATTCATTCAAGTGCTCTGAAGTGATGATTCCATGATTGGGAACCCCTGCCAAGGACTCAGCCCAGGCTTGGGGAAGAGCTGGATGTTGGCAAGATTTATGGGACTGGGAAGGACACCAAAACAGCCAGTTCTGTCACTGGCCCAGTATGATACTGGGCCCACTGGCCACGTGTGATGTGTTGCCATTGCTCTTACAGTCATAGAAATCAATAACTTTATGAAAACCTTCATTCTGATTACAAATAGCAATTACTGTTGCTAAAATAATTGGTGGAATTTAGCTGAACGTTAATGGTATTCTCAGTATAAGACTTGGTCTCTACTAGTCTTTTCTGGGGTAAACTTAATGGCTTTTTAATGGTAATCTGAGAAGTAAATGAATTGAACATTTCAGTTGAGATCTGGAAGAATGAATGGAAGTTTCAGAATAATCTGATTGGTATGTTAATGTCTGATAGTTACATTAAACTGAGTGGCAAAGTGGATGGTGTTCAAAAGAATAAGCTGAAAATATTCTCCCAACTCCAAGATGGCATGTCAATTTAGGTTTTACAGGCTTTCTAATTTAAATAATTATCTGTGCTAAATTTTACTGTCTGACGTTTTATAAAATCAAAGTAATGAGCTTCATACAGAGACCATATTTGAAAACATCTTTGTTGGAGCTGGCTGGAAATTTCAACAACTGTTTTTCCTCACAAATAGCAATTGCATCCAATACGAAATGTTTTCAGGAAGCCCAAGTTGATTTTTTAGCAAAGTTAAATAATGCCTTCAGAATTTCTTTTTTTTCATGTTATGATTTTTAAGATTAACCAAGAAACTGTTCAGGTGATGCCTTAATTCCAGTTCAGGCTTTTTATACTGATTTGAAAATTGAGGTTATTGGATTACTTGGGGAATACAATTTTGATTTTATTACAAAATCTAATCTTATTAATCAAAGCAGTTCAATATTCCATTTTGCTCTTTGGTGAAATAATGAGTGTTTAACTAGAATTGAAGACTTTGATTTTTGAATCTATTTATTGAAAAATAAGCAAATAATACTGGACAATATGCTCAACTTTATAGTATGAATATGCAATTCCTGACAAAATCCTTGGGTGTTCCAAACCAGTGAGAATGCAGTCCCACAAGGGATAGGCAGATGCTTCATCAGCAACTCCTTAGTTGTCGTCTTTTTCTTTTCCTTTCCTTTATTTCCTTCCTTCCATTTTGCTGCTGTGTGAAACAACTTTTAAACACAGCCTTGTGAAAATCAGTTTTGTCACTTCATGTGACATTTCTTGAACTTTACAGATCATTTCAGGTCTGTGGAGCTTGTGCCTAGTGGGCCTTGCAGGGAGTTTTGGGCTCAGCTAATCTTTGCAGAGCAAAGCCAGTATAACAAAATAGCTGCCAGGCTTTATCCAGCTGTCCTGTTTGGTGTGAGCTTCAGCTGGGCAGCTTGGAGAGAGGATGTTTGTCAAGGGAAAAGATAGCACTGGTCACCAAAAGAAAACCTGGCAGTGAAACCACAAATATGTTGTGACAATAACAAATGTCACATAGTAATTCCTTGTAGGGGCTTGAAACTCATTTTCCTTCCATTTATTTTATTTACTTACCCTCTTTCACTGCAGCATCAAACACAGAGCAAAGCAACCAGCAGGAGATTTGCCTTTTTTATCAATGAAAGGGAAATGAAGACTCTTAATGAATTTCCCCCTTTCCTACTTGTGCTAATTGGAATTTAGAAAAGCAGGAACGTTCAGCTCTGGCATGGAAAGCTGCAGTTGAACTCTGCTTTCGGACTCAGTGGTTCCTCCCAACTCTTTATGTTCCTCCTTCCAGTGGATCAGTCCAGAGTTCCATGTTCAAGCCCACTTGGCTTTGCAAAGTGTAGGTTTGGGCTTTGGTTGAGCACTTTTTAAGGATTTCTAGGTTCTTGTTGGCAGCTGGACGATGCCAAACCTGCATAACAGATTTTGCATGCTGCTGCCCCTAATGGATCCAGACTGGGCACACACACAGGGTGATTTCTCTGTTCCTGATCTATAAGAAAAGCAAGTTGCCCTTGACAGTAACGATCAGCTCATCAGTGTTTCGGCATCATTAGAGCTCTCACTTGTTGCTGTGATGGCAGTGCCCGTGTTCCAGTGTGTTTGAGTTTTGCTGCTGGCCAGAAGAATTTAAATCCACCAACTCAGAGCCCCAAGGCATCCAAATTGTGCTTGCTGTGTTGGGAATGAGCTGGGCTCGGTGCTGCTGCCCTGAGGTGGATTTGGCCTCATTGGCAGTGACTGCTGAGGCCCCCCCTGAGTAAGCAATCGATAATATTGATTATGCTGGTGAGTTTTGTGCAGCTTGCAAGGCAGTGGAGTAATGGGGGAATGAGCTGCCTCACCAAGCTGCTGCTGCCTGGAATTAGGGGAATTAGGAGGGACTGCTGTTGGGAAAGCTCAAGAATTAGCTACTACCCAGGTTAGTGCAGCCTAATGAGGGAGTAAAGATGATGCACAGACCTGCCTCTGCTGGAGATGTCCTATTTCTTTCCACCTGGGTCTTCCATGTGGACATGAACCCTGTGGAGCAGGACTGGGAGCTTGTCAACTTTTGTACCTCAAGCACAGCAGCGTGAGCTGAGATGCTCTGTGACAGCTGAAGGGTTGCACAAATAAGAGATAATAGAAGTTGACAAACTTTCTCCTATAAACTGAATTTTCTAATAGCTTTTAGTTGCTTTAATTACTTGCCATGGTTACAAGGAGAGCTTCAGTATAAATATTAATGTTATGAAAGAAACATGAGACTTTTATCTCAGTAGTGTCTTCAAATTCACTTAGAGTTTGCTTCTAGTGGAATGATTGATGGGGTGTCTTGTTCAGGACTGGACTGACAAGAGAAATTGTAGTTCAGAAGAAATAGCATAACTTTTAAAAGCATTTACCTCTTGCTATGTTGACCGCAAGAGTTGAGCACGTTTTCATTATCTTTAAAATCTTCTCGAGCAGCAGAAGTTGACACACAGTCCCACTTCCTGTATTGGCAGATTTTTCCTTTAGTATTCCCTCATCCTGCTTCAGAATCCATTGTCCTTTCCATAAAACTGTGCTATTTATTGCAAAGATTTTGCTGGGTAATTGAAACAACTTCCTGATGAGAAACCTGTAGCCATCTCTAATTGCAAGAACAAGGATGAAATTCTTACAGTTAAATACATTTTGGATCGTTTCCTACTCCTCTGTGCCCACAGTTTGTATCTGGCAGTGTCGGTGCTTTCACCTCAGAGGGTGCAGGGGGCTGCCAGCATTGTGGGCACCGTGTCCCAAAGCCTGTGATGTGCTGGCATTAACCTTGGCAAACAGGCACTTGGCCTGTAACTGCCTCTTATATTCTCTCCTCAGGAGCAGGGATAGTCTGGGATTGAAGGAAAGGAGCAACAGCAATAGTTGGAAGAGAAGATAAATACAGAGGAGTGCTTTTCCCAAGTGGCTAAAGATTGGAGCTGCAGCTCCTAAAGGTCTCTGCTGAGAAAGCTTAGGAGAGTCTCTGGCTCTTTGCAGAGCTTCTCAGTGGTCAGCATGGGAAGTCCTGGCCAGGGTTGCATCCTTTAAATGTATCACCATCACACTGGAGGCGATTCATGTGCTAAAGTTTATTGTACAGTGGAGTGTGGCCATATCCAATGGATGGAAATCCTCTGGATCATCATCCCATGGGATTTGGTGGAGAGCTTGTTTATGGACACACAGCTCCTACAACCCCTCACCCACTGTTAAGCTCTTTCAGACCATTTCTTCTTTTCTAGGGAGAATATTTTTCTTAGGCAGAAATTTTATTCCAACAGCACCTGGCTCTCAAAATCTAAATCTTACATGATCCCTTCATTCATATTTGACCACGGATTAAAAAAGCTGCATGCACACATTTTTCCACTGAAAATAAGAAGTGTGACAATAGGATAATTATATTTTCAAACACTTCTGCATATATATTAAGCCATCCATAAGTTTACTTCAAGTTTCAGTTCTGTTGTGCACATTTGCATCTGTATGTGAGTGTCCCTGACTGCTTGTTGGTTTGGTTTTTTTAACAGATTTCTCTTCTATGCTAATGCAAGGCTTTGAAAAATCAGTTCTTTGAGTTAAGGCAGCATTGCTGGAAAGAATTATCGTCACTGGCTTTAATGTACTCAGGAAGCAAATGTAGTGTCCTTAATCAATCATAGCAGCAAGGCTTAAATAGTGTGAGAGAGATTTTATTTCACATTAACTACTTTGAAAGTGAAAATCAAACTAAGGAACAGCTAGTCAATATAGAACATAAACACTGTAGGCTGGGTCATGGGTCTTTTTACTTGTCAAACAATTTCATATACCATATGTAGACTTATGTAACAATTCAGGGGAGAGTATGGCATCATGTCTGGTACTTTGTACTAAACATGATGAATCTGCTTTTTCATGGTCACATTCTGTAGCCTTTTTACAGTGATTATTTTATGTCTGTTTATATGCCTAAAGCCCCAACAAGAATTTTAAAAAATCTATTTTTTTCAGGCTCCCAATAAATACAGAATTATTACAAGTGCTGCAGCATATTGAATTTTTTAGATAATGTATTCATACAGCTACCTGTAGATATTTAAAAAAAAATGCCAAACAAGATATTTGGTGTTAAAATGCAGAATAATTTGAGATTGTTTCCTAAAGGTGGAAAGCAGAAAACAATTTGTGCAGGTGCCAGTGAAGTAGTGGTCCCTGTAAGTGGAAGAACAGCCTTCCTGCCCTTTATGGAGGGCTATAGTGGCAGGGTAATACCCAATAAAATCCCTCCTGCTATTGGATTAATGAAAATCAGAAATGTAAAAATGGCACTTGTGTTCCTTTTGAAAAGGTGTCTGCACCTCTCCCTTCATTCTGCTGTTTCCTTACAATTCCCAGGCTTTCATTTAAAAATTCCTCTCTCCTCCTTTCCTGCCAGGAAGTTATCAGCTATCCTTGTGTAAATCTGTGCTGACACATGTTAATTCAACCTTGCTGAGAACTGTCTACTTTTAAATTGCAGTGGCAGCAAATCCATAAACCCTGGAATTTACGGAGGGTCACAGCAATATTGAGATGCATCAGCAGAGCCCAGGCAAGCCCTGATCCTCCTGCAAAGGGCCACTCTCCCAGGCTGCAGCTCTGGAGCAGGTATGGGTTCCTCTAAGGACACAGCCCATCAGCATATCTATTCAGGGACAATAAAGGTCTGGTGCTCATTGGGGCTGCATTCAGCTGTCAGGTCGTATGAGAGCCACGTTTAAAAGGCTCAGGGTCAGGTTTGGAAGTGTGTGATATGTTATTTGGCACCTTGTGCAGGTCTTGGAGTAGGGGCTCTGCCCATGTGTAAGGTCATGGTAAGCCCAGTTAGGAGCAGCTATGGCCACGAAGGGCAGGTAGATGTGCATGTAAATGAGAGTGGATGGTCATGCAGATAAACAAATCTCCCAAGCTGACCTCTTGGCTGCCAGGGCTGCAAGGAAAACAGATTTTAATGGCTTGCTAATGAAGCTTTTAACCAAAGCACAGCAAAGCTCTGGCTCGTTTGATACACCTCCTGGGCCTGGTAAGGTTGTACTTGGAGAAGCTCTTTATTCCTCAGGCTGAAAAGGAGACCCCTGAGTGGGGTTGTGAACAAAGATAAGAACCAACAGCCCTGTCAGCCTGACACGTCACCAGATCCACTGGGGTGTCTTTGGAGGTGACTTCTGTCCATGAGTGCTGTACAGAGCCAGGCCAGGGAAGTGTCAGAAAAATCTGTGCCCAGGATGATGTGCAATCAGAGGAAATGTGTATATATCTGTCTGCAGGTAGAGTTATGCAATGTGCTTTTAAAGAAAAAAAAAGGAAAGAAGTTTATATTTCTTTTATATTGCCTATAGAGATAATCTTTCTAGTATAGTGTTTTCTTTATCAAGCAGAAATATAATACAGTTCTTTTCCTCCTTCATCCCTTGGCCTTTTTCATATCCTTTAAGAGCCTGTCTCAGATTTTCACCAAGGAGGCTGAAATAAAGGCTAAATGTTTAGAGCAGGTAACACGTGAATTTGTCCTTCATACTTTCTGGGGAAAAAGAGTGTTCACCTAATGCCCTCATTTGCTATCCCCTGAGGGAAAAAGAGTATTTTGTTCTCATTGGTAATGGTCCAGCCAGGGGAATGTCATTTAGCACCAAGGGATGTCAACATCACAGAGCATTTGCTAATTCTAGCAAGATTAATATAATCCTTGGCACTTGGTCCTAAATCATTGGTGACAGCTCATGGCAAAATGGGAAATATCACAGGGACCAATGACACTTGCCCCAGCTTTCCCTTCAGCAATAACACTTCTGATGTATTTATCTTAATTAGCAGCAGCGGGAGGAAAAGGAAGAAATAGAGACAGAGAGAAATTCAATTGAGTTTGAGCGAGATCATAATTAAGGAAGCGTTGCCTGTACAATTCCAAGTGCAGATTTCTGACAGCGAAAAAGAAACGCAGTTCACTCACATGAAAGGCAAAAATGTAATGAAGTTTAATGAAATATTTGTCATCAGTTTTCCTTTTCTAAGCATTGTCTCTAAATTCCATCCCTGTGTAATTTGCCTAGAAAAGCTCACACTGCCCCATAGGAAAATCTTCTTATTATTGGGGGAAAAAAATAATAAAAAGAAGTCAAGTCATTGCTGAAAGCTGAATCATTCAAGTTGTTGAAGTTTGAAATGCCTTTAAAAATAGTAGCTAAATGAGTGGAATTAAATATAAAATATCTCTTTCTATCTTGTTTATTTCCTGTTTTCTGGGTTGGTGCATTTTGTTTACCTCCAGTAAATATCAGAGCAATGTGCTGAGTAACTCAGCACCCCCAGCCTGTGTGCCCCTGCTTTGATTGACATAATTCTGGGAAAATGAGACTTAAATATTAGTTTTTATTGGTAATATGCACCTTTTATAACCTACCAGCTTATAAACAATAGTTTGTAAATAGTTATAAAGTTTATAAACATCTATAATTTAAAATTATTTAAATGAAATCCAGCAATTCTGCTACTTGTAAATATTTTTTTCAACATTGCAATATAAATCTTGCTGCTCAATTAGGGCTCTCAAATCACAGGTTGTTTTGGCGGGGAGGGGCGGTTAGTGAACTGTGATCTTGAAATAGAACACAAAAATGGAGGGGAAAAATACCCCCCAAAGCTTGCAGACGTATTTGGTTTTCACCATCTTTGGTTTGTGTGAGCAATGGAGAAACTCCAGGCTCAACCTATTCTCAATTCTGCTTGAACTGAGCAGATTATTTTAGGTATTAGATTGGAGTTCTTAGTTGTTTGTAACACCCGAACTCGTGGGTTCACTTGGTGGGTGTGAACAAACATTTTGAGCAAGCAGCTCAACCTCCCATAGTGAAACCAATTCGGATTGAGCTGTCTTGCTAAAAATGTGTTTGTGGGGAACCCAGGCAGGCTGTGCTGTGACTCGGTCCCCCTTGGGGACACGCAGCAGGGCACAGCCCTGGCAGAGGCAGCTGGAGAACCTCTTGGGAAGGCAAATGGGAATATGGGGCTGGATGCCACTGACCCGAGCTCAAAGCCAGGGTTCCACATTGCAGCCTTCCCTTGCTCTGGGGGAACACTGGGAAATCCATGTGGGGAACTCTGTGTGCCCCTGAGCACAGAGAGCTTTGCTCCACATCACATCTGATGGCTCTGCCTTGGATAATCCCATCTGCACTGCATGATGGTGCTGTGTTTGCCAGGGAAAAACTTACAACCTGATTTGATGGAGAGAAGGAGGGGAGAAATGAGGCTGGCTTTAGTGAGTGTGGGGTGTGTGCTGGTGGAGGAGGGAGGGGAGCCCAGCCCAGCCTGGGGCTGCTGCCTCTGGAGATGCCCAAGGGCTCAGGTGTGAATTCAAGGTGCTGGGGGCTCTGTGCTGCTCCTCTGCACAGAGGAATTTCTCCTCTGGCATGAAAAGGGGCGACAATAGCTGCTACAAACACATTTTTTATTCATCTTCTGGTCTCTTCATGCCTCATGGGTGCTCCGTGGGGAGCCTCCGATGCTGCCTGTGCTGAGGAGTGGAAGGGTTTGTGCATATATTCAGTTAATTCTGAAATCTCAGATGTCACCTCCTCAGCCCATTTCCATAATTACTTGTGTGGAACCAAATCGTGCAGCCACGATGGAAATGGAAAAAAGGCAGGAGTTAAAATGAAATAAAATCAAAAATGTGGCACAGCCCCCTGTCCCTGCCTTCCCAAAAATATGGGGCTGGTCCTTTGTCTATGGAAACCCCAGCAAAGATCTTAGTTCTGTGTCTTTCTAGGCTCATTCCAGAGGTCATGATTTCAACTTGTATGACATAAGTGAGTGTTTTCCAGCCTACTCTTATTAGTTCTGGTCTTCACTGCATCCTGAACTTATGTATCTGTAGCTGAGAGGATCTACTGACCCTGCTGCAATCAGGTTATTGGATTTATGTGGGGTTTTTTGTTTGTAGGGTATGCTTTCTTAGTTTTCAGTATTTAAATAGCCATTCTCGGCTCCCAGATATTGCCCACTCCCAATTCACTTTTCCTTTAATGAGGGCTGAACTCGGAGATCTCTTGTGATTTGTGGCAAATTTCCCATAAGCTCCGTGACTAATCCCAGTCTTACCAGTGTGTTTCTTAATTGGGGTCTGGTGGCAACTGCAGAGCAGAAACGAGATCTGCAAAAACTCCTGGGCAGGATCTGCTTCAGCCCCCTCTCCTTTCTTTCCTTTTAGGATGTTTTGGGATTTGTTTTCATTCAAGAGGTAGGAATTAACCAAACCAGGGTTTTTTTTGTTGATGGGCTGAGTACTACAGAGTGTCTTAATTTTGGCCTTTCTTTGAAGTCATTAATGTTACAGAAATTAATAATCATTTATGTATAAAATTGCCTTAAGTTGCATTTCTTCCTGAGGAGATGACTGAGCAGATATCATTCTGTTACTGTCATTGCACTGTAAGGGCAAATGTTTGTGTTGCCTTATCTCACCTAAACTTTGGAGTTTAGAGTCTTGTTTTATTAAATATCCTACACACATATTTATAGTTTCCTCCAGCTCTGCTTTCCTTCACATCAAGCACTTCTCTGCAGGGAGTAAAAAAAACTCTTCTAATCCTGTAATGTTCATCTTTCTCTGACACGCCTGGTTGTGATATATTAATTATTTTTAAATAACATTCATTAAAACTGTGCTTGTTCCTTCAAGATTTTAAAATCAATGTCAGAGAAAATGAAAGCCTTTGTTTCAAATTCTCTTTCTGATTATCTCCCCTCTAATTGACTTTTGCTCCTTTCCAGTCAAGTTTTAATTTCCTCATGTGGATATATGAGGCTGTCTGTTTCTATTTTTCTTTCTTCTGTCTGGCTTTGCGTTTCTGCCCTAATATTGTCTAACAGATTAATTTGCATTGTATGCTAAGCACTGTGCAGGGTAAGACCCTGAGATGTGCAACTGGAGAAGTGACTAAAAGAAATCCCTGCCACACCTGAGAGTGTAAGAGGGACAGAGGTGTTTGTAAGAATGCAGAGAATTTACCCTGTTGCAGTCGAGGCACAGTGAAGGGAGAGAAAAGGCTGTGTCAGGGAATGGGTGGAATCCTTATTGTTGGTAAATATTGGCTTCAACAAGCACAGGGCAGCTTCTCCAAGGCAGAGTTTAATACTTTCCTCCACATGAGAAGCAGCTATTGTATTCTACAATGCATCAAGTATATGTTTGCCTGAAGACTTTAACAACTTATTAAATCAGAGAGATGAAATAGCCACTTTGTTCTATTTAATTTAAAACAATAAAACTAAATAATAAAATTGTGCCTTCGTAATGTGGTCTCGTGCTAGGTAAGAAGGTCTTTTATTCAATATTAGAATTTCTTTCAGTGGTATTATAGTTTTGTTTATATCCATGTGTTTAAATAGGGACACTACATAAGGGTCTATATGTTTGAGAGTTTGTGCCATATAATTAAATGTGAAAAACTTTTGCTGGTGCAAGTAATAGGGGTATGAATAGGTTTAGAAACTACAATTTATTAATCAAAATAAAATCACTGAAAAACTGCATATATCATATGTGGAGGTGAGAAGGACAGCACACAGTTCCGGATGATAATTTCCATATTAGGCTAATGCTGTCCCTGTTGAGGAAACGTAAATTTATGAACAGAGAGGTTAACAAATGCCATGCAATACAGAGTAGCCCGTTGAGCTCGTCACCACAAAGTGGTGTTGAAAACAGCATTTAAAGAGTGGGGTGTCAGTAGGAGGGATGATGTCCTGAACCTCCCTGATCACCCTCCTTCCCTGACCTCATGTCAAACCCACCCGTGGTGGGGCTGTGCTGCCTGGGACTGTCCATGCCATGTCCAGCAACTGCTCAGCCTTTCAGGTGCAGCTCTGGGCTTGCACTCCTGGATTGAAAATGTGGGGGAACTTGGCAAGTCTTTCCTTTTAAA
This sequence comes from Campylorhamphus procurvoides, assembly GCA_013396655.1. Classification (NCBI taxonomy): domain Eukaryota; kingdom Metazoa; phylum Chordata; class Aves; order Passeriformes; family Dendrocolaptidae; genus Campylorhamphus; species Campylorhamphus procurvoides. The sequence goes on along the minus strand of WBMV01001708.1, from coordinate 1,344,708 downwards.
ATGTGAGTTTGTGATTCTCAGCTCTGCGACAGATTTAGAATAGCAATTTTTTGAACTGGCAAAAGATTTTTAGATCACAATCGGTAGCAGCATCAGTTTTAAATAGTTCAGTGTCATCTGTCAATTTGTGAAACAGCTGTTATGTTATTCAAAATATTTCTGTGTTATTTGAGTTGTTAATTTTTGCATTGGATATGACTCTTAAAATAGATATACTTTCTTTTCTAGATTTTTTTTTGTAATAAACTTTTCCACTGAAAAATGGAATAGATAGAGAAACAGAATAGTCACGGTACAGATTATATCTCCATTTCCTCTACTCAGCTGCAAGAGATCTAAACAATTCTTTGATTCCATCGTACCATTTTTGAGCTTAAAGCCACTCTCTGTTCTCAATAATCACAGTGCTCCACACCAAAGCCTGAAAGATTCAGGATCAGTTTTCAGCCTGAATCTGTTGGTCTTTTGAAGGTACAGTTCCAGCTTTTACATCTGTGCTCGTACTTTACTTAATCCATCCAGGTTTTCTGCCTGTGCATGTGGAGGGGGCTGAAGTGGGTACAAATATCCCCAAGTTCAAAATTCCTTGTAAGAGTATGGAAACATGGGTGCATTGTAGCTTTAGTTTTTCCAATAAATTTATTTTTGGTCATTTTTTAATACCATCTTTGGTGGAGTAGTTTTTAATAAAGGCTGCAGGAGCCAAGATGGAAATGTGACTTTGGGCAGGAGATACTATTCCTCTGAAATAGCTGCTTGTTGACATCCCTGCATTATTTTACTTTACACAGCCAGGAGTTGGGTCTGCCAGCAAAAGCTAAGAGAGGGATTTTCTACCAGTACATGGCTAATCAAAATATAAAATACGGAATAGTGAAAAGGTCACTGTGGCAAACAGCTGGATTGTATTTCATGAATACATTAAGCATTTCATTTCTAATGTCTCATTCCAAAGACAGAGACTTTAATGAAACTGGAAAATGGCAGGAAGCAGGATCTTTAATCTGGCTCTGTGTTGCAGGGCAAACAAGCAGTTGCAGAGTCAGGTTGCCATTCCACATTGAGATCTTTCAGGACAGATGAAGTCTTGTCAGAACCGGCCACAACTTTGTTAAAGTACCCAGAATTTTGGTTAATTTCTATTTGATTCAAGTAGAATAATCACACCTGCTGGTCACAGCAGTTCCCTTTCTCCTTGGTTGTGATGTTCAGAATGCAGGATGATCTCAGGAGCCACATCCCATGTGGGGGTTCCCTCTGTATCTGGGGCTCTGTGGGCTGATTAGGGATCTGAAAGGGAAGAGCTGCATGAAAAACTGGATGCTCTTCACAGCTCTGGGCTTTGTCACATCTTCAGTGATGTGCCATGTGCTTTCTGAGTTTTATGAGCACATTAAAAAATAAGATGGGCTCGATGATTGAAATTAAATGCCTTAAAGGGTAGATTTTTTTATTTGGGCTGCGTTTTTGCTTTATACAAAAGATATCTATCAAAATGTCTTATTGGGATCTTGCCATGTCCTGTAGCCAGCCCCAGGTCAAGAGGACAGTGAGCTGGATGGTTGTCACCCTTCTGCTGTTCTTTCCTGAGAGAAGTCCCATGCTGTGCCCAAGAGATTGGGTCACAATTGTTTATAGGGAGGAATTATGTGGGTAAAGGGGTTTGGTGTGGAGTAAAATAGCAGCATACTGCACCTGTAATTTGGCTTGTCTTCCCTAAGGGTTGGTAGGGACTTGATGATATACCACACCTAAACATGTTTTGATTTATTGCATTATTTATAGCCTTGTGAGTAGGAAGAAATCTGGGGAGGATAAGTGTTTGGTCTCTGCCAGTCCACTGGAAAATACAAATCTACAGTACAGAGATCATCACGAGGTTCAGCTGCTGTGGAGGGGGTAGACAATATTTCTCAGGGTCTGTCAGGTGTTTAATTGGGTAATTTGCAGGTGAATAGGGATTTTTTTGAGTAGTGATTTAATATTTTATGTGCCTCTGAAAACCAACCCCCTCTTCTTCCCCTTCCCCCTCCTTTAATTATGTAAGAGACTTGATTTTGTTTTGAATAGTTCTGATTAGGACTTCAGTAGTACCTATAGATTATTCATGAATCAGCCTTTCCCTTCTGATGGAGAGAAAATTGTGCCGCCGTCATAAATCTTCCCGCAAACATTTCCCATTTCCAGCCCTACTGGGATGAACGAAGGGAGCAAATATTGATGTTTGCTGCGAGTCCTAAAGCAGCCGTGGCAGTGCCATGTGCCCCGTGCTGTTTGCCATGGCCCCAGCCCCAGGGAGGCACCTTCTGCTGCTGGGGAAGCACAGCCAGGGCAGGGAGCTGTGCTGGAATCACAGGTACATAACACACGTTTCAGCTCGAGTATTCCATGGCTGGGGCTTGCAGGATTCAGGGATCAGGGATTCCTGTCCCCATTACCTTCAGGAGAAGCTGCTTTCCTCTGCTTCAGGTTGATCCCAGGGGTATTCACATGGTCAGGATGAATTTAGCTGCTGTGAAAGCCCTCCAAAGTGTCCCAGGAAGTGTTATACACTCAGAATCCCCTGTCCTTTAAAAATAAATGAACCCCCAAGAAGCCGTGTTGCAGTTGATTATGCCCATAGAAAGTTCCCTGTGTATTTTTGGTCTGGCTATGGGTCTTTTGGGGGCTGTAATGGTGTGAGGGCAGCATTGTTTGGGTTTATTTTTCTGTTGTGAACTCTGGAGTAGTTATTTCTGTGCTGACATTTGGAGCCGAGAGAAAGCAGGTGTGCTAATGTAGGTAGGATTATGCTTGAAATAATGAAGACAGGCTGGTGTTTTGAAATCTGTCTCTGTGAGACTTGATGAGCTGAAACAGTCCAAGGAAGCTTGATGAGGCTTTGTGTAGGGAAGGGTTGGTCACTGCAGCTGATTAAGGACTAGAGACCCATCTATTTGGTGTGAGTCGGATGTGGGCTTTTATTAGTTATTCCAAATGTATTTTTTCATGGCTTTCCTGTGCAATTGCAAGTTTTTTCTGACGTTCATGACTTTTGGGCATTTCACTGAGGGGCAGGCTGTTGGAGTAAAGAGGAGGTCTGCTCTCAGGTTTGCCATTTCAAATCATGTTTCCTCTCTTCTTGTCCTCCCTCCAGATCTTTCTGGTTGTCCTGATGTCCACCAAAAAAAACCCAAACAGCTTTGACAATGTGGCCCCAGCTGGGCTGTAAATTAAAATCTGAAGCTCTGAAAGGAGAAAACCACAATTAAAGAAACAAATAAATGATAGAAAGACCCAACCCCCAACTAACCAAACAAAATTATCAACCTATTACTTTATAAGTAAATGCTTGTAGGGATTTGGACTAAATATACGTATGGATAGGAAATGCGAAAAAGTTAGCACCTTAGAGTATTTTTGATGCATTTGGTAGAAGAACTTTTTCAAGTTTCTTTAAAGTTTCAGGTGACNCTTGACAATGTGGCCCCAGCTGGGCTGTAAATTAAAATCTGAAGCTCTGAAAGGAGAAAACCACAATTAAAGAAACAAATAAATGATAGAAAGACCCAACCCCCAACTAACCAAACAAAATTATCAACCTATTACTTTATAAGTAAATGCTTGTAGGGATTTGGACTAAATACACGTATGGATAGGAAATGAGAAAAAGTTAGCACCTTAGACTATTTTTGATGCTTTTGGTAGAAGAATTTTGTCAAGTTTGTTTAAAGTTTCAGGTGATATTTTAAAAAAGACTTTTGAATTTAATACAAACAAGCAACCCGTCACTGCAAAAACTGATGTGAATTGCATTAAATAGATGAGTTTCTTAAATAGAATTAATTATGCTTCTTAAATAGAATTAACTATTCTTTTTCATTATGCCAACACCAAATTCTGTATGTCCCNGCTTGTAGGGATTTGGACTAAATACACGTATGGATAGGAAATGAGAAAAAGTTAGCACCTTAGACTATTTTTGATGCTTTTGGTAGAAGAATTTTGTCAAGTTTGTTTAAAGTTTCAGGTGATATTTTAAAAAAGACTTTTGAATTTAATACAAACAAGCAACCCGTCACTGCAAAAACTGATGTGAATTGCATTAAATAGATGAGTTTCTTAAATAGAATTAATTATGCTTCTTAAATAGAATTAACTATTCTTTTTCATTATGCCAACACCAAATTCTGTACGTCCCTGTAATTTTAATAGATTTTTTTTTGGCTTGTAAATGAAGATCTGCACTGTGGAATATTAGAACAGATGCACTATTGCCTTGACGCTGCCTTGTGTGGGTTGAGTTAAAATTGTCTCTGCTCAGAGATTTTGATGTTCACTTAATATATTAATTTGTAGGTTTGAGGTCTAAGATTGTTCATCTTCTCTGCTATCCTGCAGGCTGTTGTTTACTTCCTTTGGTGCTAAAGAGTAGCCGTGCAAGTATAATGAATGCATTGATTAATCATTTCAGTGCAAATCATTTATATTCCAAGTTAAGTGGCTTGAAAAAGGGCTGAGAACAAGTTATTTTAATTCTTCTTGCCCGAGCCTGACCTGTCCATCCCACAAACGCACCCGGTACCTCCTCCCTCCTGAGCACAGAAGTCAAACCTCCCTAATAAAAGCAGCAACAGCCTCCAGATCAAAGGTACATGTTGAGGAAATTTAGTCCATTATAATTTCACCAAAACAGATGAGCTTAGGGTAAGAGAAAGATAAAAAGCTTTCCCTCCCTCCTTCCCTTCCTTTCCATTTTGGAAGTGGCACACATACAAAGCCTGTCACCTCAGGATGATCTCAGCTTCCAGAAGGTCTGAAGGTTCAATAAAGGTGTTCCCCTGCAGACTGGCCAAGGATTGGGGTGTTCAGCACTCCAGCCCAGAGCCAATTAGGCAGGGCTTTTACCTGCAGACAGACCCTGCAAGGGAGCTCTGAGCCCCTTCAGCCTCTCCTGCTGCTAAAACTGAGAGTAATGAGCACTTAGCAGGGCTGTGCAGGGGAAACGGGGAACATGAGGTGCACTTGAGCTGGGGAAGTTGAGGCACAGAAGGCAAAAGTGGCTCTTGAAAGAGCTGGGAGTGAGACCCAGATCTCTTGACTCGCTGCCCTGAGCTCGTTTGGAACTCTGACAGGCAGAGAGACTCTAAACCACTACGAGACACACACAGTTGTCTCAAGTCTCTTACATCAGTACTCAGGGTGAGGGATGTCAGAACCAGGATGCTGTATCATCTCAGGTCTGTCTGTGGCACTGCTAAGGCTCTGTGCATAATAAAGGCAGATGAGTCACTGGTTTCCTCAGAAAACATTATTGTGCCCAACAAAATGTTTCTCTACAATAGCAAAGAGCAGGTTTTATTTCTGCCAAAATCTTTACAACCAAATGGACAAAATTTATCTGTAGCCTGACAGCCAGTATGCATTATCCTCAGGTTCCCTGCTAAACTATTAAAATTAATCAGGTGGCAAACTTTCATTATGCCAGCTCTAATAAACAAGAAATCCAGGCTCCTAGCACTGGCAACATCAGTAAATAGAGCAGTACAATAAAGTGGATGAGGAAATTTTCCAAAAGATAGTCAAATCAAATTACACTGCGTGTACACCAAACTATTTATTTTTGTTTTGAATCTTTCATACAAAAGTATCACAAGCAATTATATTCTATGTAATAAAGTGCAAATGCCAGCAGCTTGGGGGGAGACTTTGCTGTGTACCCCTTTGGCAGTTCCATTAGTGTTGATGGTGGTGTGGGAACAGCATCTACAGATAAATTAAAAGGAAGTTTGGCTCAGAGAACTTGCTTTTCCTGTTAGCTAGAGAAGTCTGAGGCCATTTTGCTTGGGATTAAACTGTGGCTTGACATCAAGTCTGGGAAGAGTCAGGAAAATGCAAAGAAAACTAAGCAGGCGTCAAGAAGAAATGCATCCAGTGCACTGGTTAAGAATAATGGAATTAAGGCATAGTGGTCACAAGCTTCTCATGTCACACAGACATGGAGTGAGGACAGAGAAGCTGAAACTGTGGTTGACAGGATCAAATAATTGGCAGTATGAGCTGCACAGAACTTAATAGTAGTGAACTAATCAGCTACTGGAGTCCTGATTGTTTTAGCACTAGTGAATGGAAGAGAATGGAGCAGGGAGCATGGAGCTACTGAGAGACCTTGAGGTTGTGTGTACTTCAGATGCCTGGAAATTTATTAAAGCTGCTCTGAGAAATATGAGGGCCTCTCCAGAGCAAGAGGAAGAATAGGCTGCAGTTTCTAAAGGGGCATGGGAAGGTAAACAGCAATGCTGTTGGGATTTGGATATGGAATGTCCTCAGGCTTTTCTGAAATTTCCACAGGAAAGCCTCCTCAGGTTTGTGGGATCCCTGGATTTAACCAAAGCACCCAAGAAAGTGAGGCAGCTTGAAGAGATGCTCCAAAGCCAAAGCTGCCTGTATGGCCAGACCAAGCTCTTTGCAGGCAGCATCCGAGGGCTGGCTCATTACTGTGCCTGGTGCTCAGACAGGGGGCATCAAAAAAGTGGGGTTATTTCTGTGTCTGACCCTGGCAATCCCTTTTCCAAAGGTGGCAGACTGAGCAGCAATGCCTTTGTTTCTGGCACCCCCGTGAGGAAACTCCTCTGTGTGTGCAGCAGGCAGTGCCCACAGGGTGGGCTGAGCCAGCCCTGGCACCAGCACCAAACCAGGAGAGCTGCCACAGCACTGGGAGATTTGCTCACTATGGGATTAGGCTCAACAGCTGCAAAGTCTTTGTGGCTGGCACGTGGGGAATATCAGCTTGCTGCAGATGAGGGCTCTCACCTGGCAAATTAAATCCCCCTTTTAAACTGATCCACCCTGCACGGCTGGCTCTGCTGTGGCACAGATCCCAGCACTGCGAGCAGAGGGGCTGCTGCCTGTGCTCACTGCCTTGGAGGGAGGGCAGAAACTGCTCTCCTGTTTGTTTATTGACTGAGGTGTTGGTAGGATACGTTTTTGCTGTTTCTCTCAGCACATACATATGTATGTGATTATGCTCCTCCCTTAACCTATGTTGATGGAAGGTGGTGATTACTCACCTTGTCGCTCCTCGTTTTGCCTCTGCCCAGCATGTCTTCTCTTCCTAGAAATCTGTGCAGTCTGTTCCTGGGAGCAGCAAATGTTAACCCAGCAATGCAGGACCTTCTCCAAAATAAGCTGAGAATTTGATAAAATAGAAATATGTATTATTTTGTGCATGGTACTGGTAGCCAGGACTTTCAGAAATGTAGTGGAATGGGAATTTTCCCTCCCCTTCATCTTCTTTTTTAAAAAAGGTAAATAAAACTCTAAAGGTACACTCCGGTGTTGGGATTAGCAGCTCAGTGTAGTTCTCTGCAGCTCAGCAGGCAAATAATCAAGATCTGCTCCCTTTCTGTGGCTGTGTGCTAACTAAGGCAAGGAATGGAGCTCATAAATTAAACAGAACTGGAACTCCTTTACCTGGGCCTGTTATTGCTGCTCTTTGAAAGTCTGAGCACGATGGAAATTTCTGTGTTCACAGGGTTCATCTCAGGGGTTGATGTTGATATTCTGTCACATTCCAAAATCCTTCTTGCTTGTTATACATTCAGGTGCTGAGGGAACCTTTGGGTTTAATGCAAGGCTGCCCAGAGCATGTGCCCATTGCATCCCAAATATGATCAGCTCACAATTCAATTATCTTGGGATGTTTCTTGAATCTGTTACATGGAAATAGAAGGTAAATGCAAAGGGATTATGATATGGGTGAGCCTTACAGAGGTTTTCATGGCCTATTCAATAGCTCAGGGAAGAGTTTGGCATTGGGGGTTTTTGTTTATTTTGTTTCTGTGTTTATTTATTTTGGTTGTGAACACAAATGGTGAGATTTGAGCTGACATTGGAGAGCTTGTATCCACAGACATATCACAGACATTCTGTATAAAGAGGGAAGGGTTTCAGTTTTTTGACTAAATACATTTTTCAGTTGCTGCAATGAAAAAAATAGTGAAGAAATACGATGTCTGAGGGATTCAGTATTAAGCTGTTCAGGCAGTACAATTTCAGCCATCAGCTTAATCAGGCCAGTCAGAAGGAATATGCAGATCTGAAATCAAGGAGGAGATGGGGGCAGGTTGGAAGCTGAGGGGTTTTCTGGAACACTTTTTCCAGATGTGACTTTTCTTTTTCCCTGATCCAGGAGGGGCTATAACTCTCACAGAGCTGCCTGGAGAAGGAGGCTCTGCCTCAGATCAGACCATGTGCCCAGTGCAAGGGAATATTCCTTTGCCAGGGGGCAAGTCCTGAATGAGTAAGTGTCACTGGTGTGTGGCAGTGCCAGTTCTGCTGCACAGAGTCCTGAGCAGGGTCCTGGCCCAGGCACTGCAGGGGAATTCACCTGTAGAAAAAGAACATGATACAGGAGAACAGTCACACATTGACCCCTGGGCAAGGCCGTGTCACATCTCATACCCTGAGCAACGTGAGGGCTGTGTGGGAGCCTGGGAGAGGGAACTGATGCGAAGGAAGACAGGTGGATGGTGCAGCTTTGACTGAGGTGTGCCCCGCACGGGGGATGGCACGTCAGGCTCCAGCTCTGGGATCCAGGGCACTCCAGGGGTTCTGCAGCTGCCTGACTGGCACAGCTGCACACTGGGAAGGTTTTCCATGTTGGGCTCTTGGACTGTGACTTGGGAGACATGACTTTGTTTGCTGCCTTTCCCACGGGCTTCCTGGGTGAGCAGGCAGCTTTGTGTGTGACTGATGCACTCTGTGTCTTGCCTGTACCTCGGAGTCACATTTGAGCTGCTCAGCTGAAGAGTTGTGTCATTTCAAAACATAAGTTTACTTCTGATTTCTCCTCTTTCTGTAGGAATCTCAATGACCAGCCCAGAAGTGTTATAATTATTATGGTGGTATCAAAGCTGCCAACCAAGAATGAAGCCCCAGTATACTGGAAACAACACAAAGGGAGAATAAAGCTCTCTGTTCCCAATGGTATTCATTATTTTAAGGGCTTATCTACAGCAGAAGGCTATTCTGATATCAGATAAGGTGTGAATAAACCCACATAAACCTGTATAGCTTCATGGGGCTCCTCTGACACCAGATTAAAAGCAACTTCTTGGCTATATTTTTTAGTTTGTTTTCAACAACTGCACTTCTTTTGTAGGGTTAATAGCAAAGAAACATTTTAGAGGCTTCTCTTCATCTCCTAAATGTCAGTGTGTTGTGCAGCTGCTTTCTCTCTATATCTATGTGTGTATATACACATGATCTGCATCCTTGCAGCACTGGCTGTGTTTTACCAGTGGACAAAACAATTCCATAAAACCCACTCTGTAAAGAGACTGAGACCCTGAGAGTGACACCTGCTCTAGAAATGTGTGACCTGTTGCTGCAGTGGGTTTTTGTGAGGTGTGGGAAGGAGAAGGTGAACTCTGCCTGGGACTGGGAGTTGGGGATGGGATGTAGGGAATGGCAGGATGTAGGTGGGACCGGAATGTGCCCTCCAGTGGTGCAGGATCAGCTCCAGCCAAGAGTCACTCCTGCTAAAGATCTGGCCCAGAAGGTATTCCCAGGCCACGATTGATGTAGAACCTATTTGCTGAACCTGGTCTGCAAATCTTCATCTTTATGATCAGTGCTTTGAGCTCCATCTATATTTTAATGCACTTATGGTATGATTAAAATATGAATTTAATGAATAGGGAGAAATTACTTTCTTACTTTGTTAGTATAAGGACATTATGTCTGACCTAGTTCTGGTTATATTAGGAAGGAAATAGGTAGGGAGGAGTATAAAGCAGCAGCTGATTTTTAATATACTGTGCACTGCTTCTGGGGTGAGAACCATTTATTCCAGTGATTATTTCTTGTTGTTTACATACTCAGTTGCATCTGTTTCTAAACACGATTCACAAACTGACTTAATTGTTCCTAAGCCTATAACTGTAAGGGGGATAGCTTAAAAAGCAAAGCCATTTGACTTAAATCAGTACATTAAATTATAACATTTTAATTAACTCAGGAATACTTTCCCTTATTTATTGTGATTTATTTCCCTCCTCTTACCTAGCTCTTAAGAGCTTATGGGTTCCCTCTGGTCTTCTGTTATTGTGGAGGAGTTTTTCCCTGAAATTTGAACAGACAAAGCCTTGAGGGTATTGAAAAGTTTCCTGCCAAAAATTTACTATTTCCAATAGGAATCACCTATTCCAGTGATCTGCTGTCTGCCATTCACTGTGGCTTTAATCACTCAACAACTTGATTCAGATTTTCAAGAGTCTGTAAAGTTGTGTTCAAGATACTTCTGCAATGCTTGTTTAATTTCACAGAGCAAATATATTCAACTAAACCATAAGCACAATTAGGGAGCTTTATTTCTCTCTCTGAGATATGGCTAAAGTACATAATCCTGAGGGGAGGGAAATGCTCAGCTCCCACTGACTTATGTTGCTTCCAGGTAGCAAAGGCACAGGGACACCTGACATTAAGACAGCAAAAAAGAGAATGATTCAGGAGGCTGGAATATAAATAATTCTCAAATTCCATCAAGTAGTCAACTAGAGTTATTTAATAAAGCACCAGGGAAGACTTGGGTTTATGACAGTCACAGGGGAGGAGATCAGAAGAAAATAGTGCCATCTGTGTGGTTCCACTGGGCAAATTCTTGGAGTTTCATTAATGGAGCATTAATGAGCAGAAGACACGTTGTCACTGCTGGTCTGTGTCTCTGCACCCTGCATGTCAGTAGTTCAGGATGGGCCTGCTCTGGCTCCTCCTGCAGCCAATGGCTCTGTAACCATCAACTATTTCTTACACTTCTCATATATAAAGTATCTCTGGACCTCATTCAACAATTAAGGGCTTATGAAATATCTCAGGCTGACAGCCCTGGAGACTGAAATTGTGTTTATTCCTGGAGCAGGCTGAGTTTAACTGGGAGTGCTTCTGGCACTGCATCTCCACTCTGCTGTCCTTGGAGCCTCTCTAGGGCAAGAAGGTACCTGGCCAGCAATTTCCTTTCTCTTAGGGCACCCCCACAAGTGCTGTGAGAGGCACAGGCATCTTCTGGCTACTGAGCATTGCTATTTTTGCTGCACCACAAACAAGCACAGGTATAAATGACTGTCTAAATTTCATTTATCACTAAACGTGTTCTGTTTATCAGCCAGAAAAACGCAGCACTTTCGTTCATATTTCATCCTGTTCCAAGGAATTTTCTCTGCCAGGCCAAATCTGAGTGCACAAGAAGTTGAATTTTAAAGATCCAGGTTTGCAGCCCACTGAAGAGCCCTCCAGTGTTAATGAGTTTTAGTCGTGACCAGCCAAGGGCACTTTGGAAGGAACGACCTCTGGGTGGAAGGTTCAATATCCTCTCACCAAACCTCTGAGGCCTCCAGTCATGGTGATGGATTTCTTTTCATGTTGCTTAGATATTAACTCTGTATACCAGAGAAGAAAAACATAAGCCATAATCTGAGAGGCAGGAAAAAATATTTCAAAAACCCAGGGAAATATTAATTTTTCCTAGAATTTCTAAATAATAAAGTACTTTTATAAAGCTGCAAAAGAGGCCATCTGCAAAACATTAAAAATCATAGATATTTTAAATTGAGATGATATCCTCAGGGAAATCAACAGGAATTTATTACTATGTCTTTAACTTGTACTGTTTCATATGAGGTTATTGGTTCAAACAAAACTTTGAGCAAGATACAGTTTGCCTCAGCCCAAAAAAATCCTTCATCCTCTGCTAATTTGCCCTCTGACATAGAGCACAATGTATGAACATTTTTAATGAGATTAAAATTGTATTAAGGCAAGAATTCATCTGGGGCTTTATGGTCTGCAAGAAATGCAATTGAAGGTCTGACATTCACTTGGAAACAAGGAAGTGTAACTCATGTAAAGGACAGAATTCATTAAGCATCAGTTGATACATCTAATCTATACATATAATCATCTTGTTTAAGTCTTCTGCTGATCACAGTATTGATCGGTGGCACTTTCAGGAGGTGGAAGGGAATTGGAATCAGGGAGAACACTGACAGCAAACTTCTCTGATTCCAGTTGTTTGTCACTGAAAGTCATTTATTGCGGAAAACCAGATTATTTTCCCAAAATGCTGATGGGAAACGTAACAGAGTTGTGAGTAAAGCTGCTAAAACATCCCTATTTTTCGTGTGGGTCTGTCACAGAGCCAACCATCAGCTCTAATGTGTCCTCCTCCCTTCACTCTGTCAGCCTCCACATTAGACCCAAGACCCCAGACACAAGAGAGCCAGTGAATTTGGGCTAAATTTGAGCCTGGGAAAGCAGAGAATGAAAGAGGAACAAGCAGTTCTTTCCAGCTGTGAAAAAAGCTTTGTCCCATTTCCCTGAGAGCTCTGCAGCAGAGACATGGCAGGGAGAAGAGAAGGAAAGGACAACCTGTGGTTTCAAGCCACTTCTATCCCCTGACCATGGAGAAAAGAGTAGCTGGGAATTGTGGCCACAGCTGGCTCTGCAGTGCCTGGGAGAGGGTCTGGGAACATCTGTGCAGATGTTATTGCAGGCTGTGATGTGCCCCACAGGGTTCATTTTCAGCATCACTAGTTAGGGAACTGACCTGCTGTTGAGTGGGTGCAGGACTGCAAGCACTTGCATTTACACACAGAACCCAAAGCTTCGTGCCCAGAGAGAGGGAAAATCAGCAGAAGGCAGCTGGGTGGGACTCTTGGATGGGGAGGTTCTGTGTGTGCTGCTGTCAGAACTGGGGGTGCTGGGGAACCCTTGAAAGCCACTCTGCTTCTGCTGTTTTCCAGTGAACAGAATAGTTCCTGGAAAAGCATAATAAATTAATGATTTTCTCTTTTGTGGCATTATTATACATATTTTATGATGACTGTACAACTTGCCTACCTTGTTCTTCCTCTGTCTTTGAGCAATTAATCTTTTTTTATCCCTGGTTGTAAATTAGGTTGTTTCTTTGGGCTCTTATTTTGTCAGAGGGATATTTTGTCACACTGCTGAGCTGAGTGAGGTTATCCCAATTACATTTTCCAGGTAATGGTTGGTGTCTGGTGCCTTCCATGTGAATATCTGCGTGGGGTGAAATGCTGCCTTTCATTTCTCTGTGATCTTGCTTTACTCATAAGCAATTTGCACACAAATTCAGAACTCCAAAGCAAGAGGTTAATTATGAAAATCAGTGCCTAATGGACCTTTGATCAATACCTTAATCTCTAAGAATAGGAGTAGTCAGTGCTGGTGTGGGGTTCTAGCAACCTGTGCTCATGTCCCTGCTGAGCCTGCATTTATGGATGGCCTGTGGGAAGCTCCTCAGGTTCTGTGCCTCAGAAAGCACATTTCTTTAAGGAAAGGATGGGCAAACCTTCCTTATTTTCCTTATCCATAGGAAGGTTCACTTTCTGATCTTCTACTTTATCTTCTTATTTTCTATCCTATGTTTTGTAGAGGATTTGTGACAATAAACACAATCACAGTCTGTGACAGCAAAGGTGCCAAAGATGCACAGAAACAGTTTTCCTGGCTAAGTGTGGGCACTCGTAAGGCTGATGCAGGTCACTGCTGGGATTCCCCTCTCCTGCACACAGACCTGCAGTGCCACATCCCAGCAGGAGAATGAGCCTTTCCAGAAGGAGACAGAGAATGCAGAGGAGCCCTGGAGTAGGGAGGATGTTGAAGGCTAATTTATTGTATCTCTGTCAGCTTTTTCTAACTGAGAGTACAATTAAAAATGTGATATTATTTTTAGAAAGTTATTGTTAACTGTTCTTTTCAGCAATCACACTTTCCATTTTCATATTGTTGTGACATCTCCTCTCTGGGTATGGCACTTGCATGAATTAAGTTAAGTGCTGTTGTTCAGCTTGATTACAAAGAAACTGAAATATGCCCCTCATGGGCATTATCTGTCATGTTGCTAAAAACAAAACCCACAAGAAGCTGTGCTTGTTGCTGTGAAAGCCCTGCAGTGCATCCATCTCTGTGAGGTACCAAAGGTCTCCTGTTCGTGCCAGAGTCCCACTGGTGTTGCACTGCTGGCCTGTGGCACGGGAGTCCTGCTGTGTTCCAGCCTTCTGAGGCTCTTACTGACTCACACAGGAACTCTCCTCAAGGTCTTTAATCCAGCCAACCCCCACACTGGAAATGATTTTAATTTTTGTGCTTCATCTGGGGAGGAATGCAGCAGTGTAATTCATAGACTCTCTACCTGTGTAGGCATATGTTTCTCTTGGTTGTAAAGTGTGACAGATTCATAAGCCAGTTGCTAAAGTAGAACAAAACTCTTCCTATGATCAGTAATTCCATTTATGCCTCAAAGTCACAGTTCTCACATTAGTGAAACACCCAGGGGTAAAAATAGAGATGGAAACATTGTGGTAAGTCTTCAATGTATTGTGTCTTCTCAAAACTTCTGTGACATTATTTCCCTTCTGTCCTCCTTGTGTCATCCTTAACATGGCCTGTATGCTCCTGCCTTCTGTGCATTGTTTATTTAATACCTGTCCTCACTTCACTTTTACAACTGAAGTGCCTATTTTAGGCTTCTCAGCAGCTTTTCTCCAAGTGATTCAAGCCATGTTGTTTTGAATGCCCTACTTTGGAAACGTGACTCAAGAATTACTAAAGGTCTTGAAGAGTTAGAACATGAAATAATAACAATCTCTTTGATTTAATGAGGAAATTGTCTGCTGTCAGCTGTAGCAGCATGCTTTTGTTGTGCAGCTTGTACAGAATGCATGTGCAAGTATCAGCTAGCTTTGCATTTTATCAGAAAAAATACACCCCCTGCATGTTTAGCTGTTTCTTTGACCAACTCCATCTGCTTGAAAAAGATGTCTGTTAAAGGGCACACAAGACTAAAACAACAGGTAATGGATTTGATCTCTGTTTTGAATGTAGCTTTATTTCCTTGTCCATACCTGTCCTCTCCTTCCCCAATTAATAGCCATCATTTCATGCCACCCCCAATGGGCACTCATGATACCATGGACATTGTCTGATTTTCAGGGGAGGACTGAGATCTGAACTGCAAGCGACTTTTAGGTAAGTGTTGACTAAATTAGTTGACCCAGACTGCCCTGAAGAACACGTCTGAGCTGCTCAGAAAATATGTCAGTGTGTGTGATATACATAATAAGTGATTTTTGTCTCCTAAATGCCAGGATTCCAGGAAATGAATATTTCACTGTGACCTGATTAGAAACCAGCTCTTTTATTTAAAGAAGTTGCAATTGAAACGAGCTTTGAAATTCTTTATTCGTTTCAGACTTTGACTTTTCTGTATGAACTGCTTTCATTTTTGGCCGTGTGATTAATAATAGCTGGACAGACAGTGGCTGTGCACTCCTATTCAGGGACTAATCGTTCACAGGCTAATTTTTAACAAAGAGCACAGAGATGTTGCTTTGTTTGTATATTAGCACTGTACTGAGTGAAGTCACTCTCCCTCATCTCATATCCCTGATTGCCACCTGAAAAAGGAGGGAGTAGCTGCAACAAGTTGTTCCTTCCTCTGTGTGTGTGTGTTCTGCCTGTTGGTCAGAGGATGGAGCAGGGAAATTCAAGATGTTCCTGAGAGCATCTCAGCATGTTTACCTTCCCAGTGCCCTGTGGAACCTGTTCTGATGGGTTTGTGCTCACCTCCAGCACACGGGGTGCCCTGTTTGCCCAGGGCTCTGACGTGGTGCTCACTGGAGGCACCACAACCACCCCAGTGGCTCAGCCAGGGCACGCTGGCCTGGCAGGGCTCTGCAGGGCTGCTCGGGTGTCTCCTGTGCTGGATTTGCCCCCAGTCACACTGCAGGTCTGTGCCAGAGGGTGCTGTGGGTGCCCCCCCAGCTCCTCAGTGGGTGCAGGACTCCCAGAACAATACTGCAATTCTGGGACAGTCTGGGGCACCACAGTATAACAAAAACATTAAGCCATTAGAGAGGGTCCAAAGGAGGGCAATGAAGAAGGGATGATGCTCCTGGACCATTGTGGGAATGGTCCCATGCAAGGCCAGGAGTTGGACTCCAGGATCCCCTCTGACTCAGCATGTTCTGTGATTCACTGTGGTCATGCAGCCTGGGCACACTCCTGAGAGCCTCTCTCTTTCTCCATGCAGGAAAACAGGTGTCAGTGCCTCTATTTCTGTCAAAAGAACTCTCCATGCAGTAGCAGTTGTGTTGTTGGCTTTGAGTTAGGTTTAATCTTAGTTGGAGTATCTGCATAGAGAGCCAATGGCAGTGTCTTTGGAATAGGTGACTTAAAATACTGGTTATTCTGAGGAGTAACCCCCGGCTCCTCTAAAAGTTGTCATGCTATTGATTCCTAAGGACCTGTAATCTCAGAGCCAACTAATCCTTTAACATGCCTAACTTGACATCTTAAAAGACTTTTCAGAAAGAGCCAAGTTCTCACTCTGTAATCAGTCTTAGAGAGTGGCTTAAGTTGGACCCCTGTGTAACTTCAAAAACGTTTTCCAAACGCTAGCTACATCCTCAGAAGCTTGGCAGGGTTTCTGAAGATGTGCTCCTTTGAGCTCCTGCAGAGGATGCTGTAGAGAGATTGCTATCAAGCTGAAAAAGAAACTAAGTAAAGGAACATTTTACAGCCATTACCTAGTTTCAAAAAGCGTAACAAAAGGTGAAATAAAACACCAAGTGTTTTATAATACACAGCATAGTTTCTTATCCAGTCATGGTTATTTACTTTATAAAAGATGTCCTTGATGTGGCAAAGAAACTAATGTATTGAGTTACATATTTTTAGACCATAGTCTGTGCTTTAGTAGTTTTAGGAGAAACTGGTGAGGAAGAAAGAGATGATGAATAAAATCTCAAGCCAAGAATGAATTCCAGTTTATTAGGGTAACTTAGCAAACCTTGAGAGGTGCTTTCTGTAGCAGGAGTAGCTAATCAAAGTATTCTGCTATGCAAAGTGCTTTCTTTTAAAAAAGAGAAGATCAAGAAAAAACTTCTTTTAGGGAGAGCATTAAACTTGTGCTTGACATATGAAGGTTTCAAGGCTAGTGACAGGCAAAATTTATGTCATTAATATTCTTGCTTTCATGCTACACTCTGTGTCCTGTGACAAAAAATTGGAGTACATTTTCCACACCATTATGCAGCAGCATAAGAGCAGGGTCTACAGTTTTTTGAAAGCTTGTCTATCCAGTCTTTGCATTTTTTATTCCTTTTATGTACTGCTCTGCGACATAAAAATGCACCCTACTGCCTTAATAGTTGTACAAATACTAAAGGTTAAATTGTACAAATGGTCTATGTCTAAACAGTTGATATCCAAACTACAGAGCTTGCTGAGGAAGATGCTGTAGAGCACCAAATGAATCTCTTAGTGTGTTGATATACAAGGTTGTCCCCGTGTGCAGCCCATGCTCTGTGCCCAGCTCAGCCCCCCCCGTGTGTCCCCAGGCTCAGGGAGCACACCAGGCTTGAAGGAGCCGTGCATGGCTGGCTCTGGGACATTTCAGAAGTCCCCTGAGCCGATGGCATCCTTCAATGAGGAAAAAATTCTCATTTCTGTCCTAAGAAACTCATTTCAGCAAACGACAAGGACTCCAGATCCATGGAAATTTGACTTTCTCATCAGTGCACTTTGTTCACAGTTTGCAAACTTGTTTTTGGAGAACATCTTTCATTACATTGTGGGAGAGAGGACTTTTATTGCAGTTGCTGTGAAGAGTGTCAAGTAATAGCAAAATGAAATGCAGCAATGTCCATTCTGTTCAAGAAAGAAATCAAAAAATTTACTGTTATCTGAGTTACAAAAGTGTTCTTTGAAACTTTGTCTCTGTGGGAGATAACAAAGGGAACATGTTTTTTAGCAATTCCTGGTATTGAGTTGGCACTAGGCCAAAATGACAGTTTCTCTTCAGAGTATAAATATGTAATAATTTGATTAGTTGTTAGTCTTATTAGTTGTTGATATGTTTTACAATGTAAAATGCTTTTGATATATTCTCCTAGGTTTATAATACATATATTTACATTATGGAAGATACAGGCTCCTGCAGGATGGCTTTTTGTCTGCAGCTTTTTAAAATCAATGCAAATGTTAAAAGAATTAAATTGCCTCATTACAGTGGGACTGTGCCTAACAATTTCCATTTATAAGACTAACAATTTCAATGCTGTTGGTAACTTGTGGGTAAAACAGTACTGATTTCAGTTTTCTACAGAGTAATTTGTGTGCTCTGTTTAAAACAAGCAACTTTTTCATAACACTGATAACCATGAGCAGAATTTGACCTTATAATGATTTGTTTTACTTGTTTCTGGACTGTTGTTAACTCATGCCATCAGTACAGAGGCAGATGAGATCTACCTAATGCAATCATTTATATGCACTTTATAGAAGGTTACATTTTCCTTTGCTTTTAATCAGGAGCAAAGCAGAGCCTAAACCTGAACAGCTCTTGGAAACACAGAGCAGGGAGGCAGCAACTCCCAGGGGATTCCTCTTGATCTCATTTGGATCCAGGGTAAGGGTGTGTATGTGCAGTCAGAGCTCCTGGAAATCTTGTGATGCCCAAAATGCAAATCGAGCTGCGAGTCATTAGCAAATGAATCTATTTCCTCCCCAGGTGAAATACGTGGTATCCGTGTCCCACAGTGCAGGATGTGGCCCATCATTCAACCCTTTAAGCAAGGACCAGATTGCCTGACTGAGAGCAGCACTTTGCTCTGGGAGTGTGAACTTCTGTACCTGTTGCAATTCAGTGCTCTTGATTCAGTTTGTACAAATTAGTTCAGAAACTCAGATTGAAATAGTTGAAAAAAGCACAAATGCATTTCAGATACATCAGCGAGCAAAGGGGTTTCAAACCTTTGGATTCAGCCTGTGTCTTCTCTCCACAAGTTACACCAGTGCTGTTGTTGGATTGTGCTACTGCTGTTTGAAAGAGAGGAAAAAGAAAGAAAAAATTGATTTTACCTAATTTTGAAAACAAGAGTGGGGATAAAGGTAGATGTTGAAGTAGTTTAGAGCTCTGGGTGAAGTTTCAGGGGAAATTACCTTCTCCTTCCCTCCTTGTAACAATGCAGATTCAAACACGTTATTCTGTTTCATATGTGAGTTTAGCATGACACATAATCCAACCAAAAAACCACATCACATCTATGATTTATCTAGCTGAGATCAAAGACATACAGCTGCAAAGAATCTAATTAAAATTTGATGATGCAGCAGGCAGGCCACATCTATTATTTAATTTGGAGGTTGTGATCTTACACAAAATTAGCTTCCAGATTTCACTTGTGCTCTTGGGCTGCAAATACACTTGTACTCAATCACTTCAGTATGAAGTTGAATCACCAAAGTTTCACAACAGATCCTTAGGTGTCCTGTGTGGAATTTTCTGATAGGAAAGGAGCCATTAAAATCCATCTTTGGACCAGCTCAGATACATTTCTGATCACCTGGTCCTCAGCCCTGGGGCAGTTCAGCTTGTTTTGCATGAAGGACCAAGACTGGTATATTTTAAACATGTGATTGATTATTGAGATACGTTCAGGATGGACACAGTCCCAGCTCTCAGCCCTCTGAAAATACTTAATGACTTTCAGAAACAAGCTTTAAAACAAACAAACAAGAGAAAGAGTTATTAGCTTTCCAAATGTTTATAGTTATTTGTTTTATGAAATAGAGCGGCACAGAACTAAACAGTCTAATGAATGGACTTTTTTTAGATTCTTATTTAAAATAAGAGAAACCCTGTCCTTTCTGTTACCTCGTTGATAGAAGATCAGGGAAGCAGATCTGCTTGGAAGGTCATTGAGTTCTTGGGGTTAAATGTGTCAAACTACAGCAGAAAGCAGAAATATCCTTAGCATGGCACAGGAAAGCTGTGGGTTTGAGGAGAGCTTTGCTAATTGGCAGACTGATTATTTCTAAATGATTCTACTGCTGGTGAAACATCATGCGAATGATTGAAATGAGAGATTTTAATAATGCAGAGTGGGCCTAAGTTGATACATACCTTTGATTATCGTCCTGTCTGTTTGGGTTTTTTAATATTAAGTTTAATCAAAGGAAAAACCAAATTTCAGTTAATGAAAGCAAGAAAAATGTGATCCAAATCTTCAGGGAGATATAACGGTTAATTGGATTTCAAGTACTGTAGCTCCATTCTCAGTAGTGTTCATTTTCTTTTCAGGATTACAGTTGTTTAGTTTCATTAGCCTTAATGTACAGGGTCAGCTTTTGAATTA
Organism: Campylorhamphus procurvoides; assembly: GCA_013396655.1. Lineage (NCBI taxonomy): Eukaryota > Metazoa > Chordata > Aves > Passeriformes > Dendrocolaptidae > Campylorhamphus > Campylorhamphus procurvoides. The sequence goes on along the minus strand of WBMV01001708.1, from coordinate 1,324,510 downwards.
CACTGCATTAGTCTGCTGGTTTCTTTGCCTCGTTCCTTCTCACAGTGCTGACCTGCCTTGGCAGAGGTCACTTGTCAGAGCCACCAGAGAGCGGCTGCTGAAGTGCCAGGGCTGCTCCTAATGATTCCTGCCGAGCCCCCAGCGTGGCACAGGAAGGCAGAGCCCTGGCTGTGACTCCAAAACAATGAACTGAAGCCACTCTTGGCTTGTTAAAATCACTGTTTACCAGCAAACCGAGCCTTGCCACTGCAAAGAGCCCCGAAGAACTTCACTGTGACTGCTGAAAAGCATTGAGCAGCCCCTCAGGGTCTGTTTGAAATTCCAGATTAACTCAGGGAATTATTGTGTGTGATGCTGGGATCCATCTGTATTCGAAGGGAAGCATTTTTCGTGTTGGGGAGGAATGGTTCTCGAGCAGGGTAGGCTGTTAGGTTGTATTTGCATAGAATAAATTCCTGTCTTATTGACTCAAATTTCAGCATGCCAATATTGGTGCTGCTTGTGCCTAGAAAAGCAAATGTTAATGCATTTAGTTTAAAACCAGAGTTGCTAAATGTAGCTGGAATTGAGTGACAAAATGTAAGGGCCTATTATGACTTCCTGCATAATGGGATTTGTTAAAAGCATTGACTTTCCTTCTTCGAAACTTGTTGGCATTTGATTTTGAGGGATTCAGGTAGACAACTCCGGACTACTGAACCAAATCCCATTTCTGACATATATTTAAAATCTAAGTTAGAACTGTGAATGCATCTTCCTTATGGAAATAAACTCTTTTTGCAGAGGTAAAACTGGAGTAATAGATTAGACTGAGGCTGGCCATGACATTTATATGTCTGGATTAATCACAAAACAATGTTCTAAGATAAGGAGCCATTTTTTTCACTCAGCTCTACCCTTGAATTTCCACATCCTTAAGAGAAATGTGACCATATGTCAGCAATATGACTAAGAGTAAACACGGGCAGTGATGGGGAGAAGTTCCAGAAGCACTCTGGAAGTGCCAACCTCTAGAGACAGCATTTAGTTTCCCCTAAGTTTTAAAAATGTGTCAGCGCTGTTTCTCTTTCAAAGAAACATCCAACGCTTCAGTGAACCTGACATCTCTTGGAGCTGACCCTATTAATTATTTTTGACTTACTGTGTACTATACATCCACAGGGATTTGCAGAGAATCAAGCACACTATTGTCAGGGGCTTTTATTCCTCTTTTTTATTTCCTTGTGTGTGTTAGAGGGTTTACATGTAAGACTGTCTAATAGTGGATGCTGTGATAGGTTTGGAGATATAAATGCATCTATCTTGAGGGGAAAACATGCAGAGAAGATTAGTAAAATGGACTGTAAATTTTTTATCTGCGCTGCTCGAAAATTCAGGCAGCATATCAACTATGAGCACAATATCTAATTTTCCTGAAGATCTTAAAAGAGTGACTTCTAAGGAGAAGTTCCTCCAGTATGTGGAACGCATTCCCCAGCAGAGAGGCCACAACTACCCAAATAGTACATTTGATTTCCTGCACTAGATGGAAAGGCTTGCCCTGCATTTCCATTGCGTGACTGGGAGCAGATTCTCTCCTGGTGTGTTTGCTCCTTGGGGACCACTGGCATTGGAAGGGGATGAAGGGATTGGCTTGGGAGTTACTGGGACAAAAGAAGGGTGGTCACAGTTGGGGCGAGGCATGAGGAGAAACTAACACAGATGCTGAGAAAATTCATCCTTTTTCCCATTCTTTTTCTATCATCTATGGGAGAAAAAAATGTGAACTGTAGGGAGAAAAACAGAGAAAGAAGGCAAAATAATAAAAATGTGCCTTTGTGCAATGAAAAGTCATTTCCCCTTCGCCCACACATGCCTTGGTGATAAGGACAGAATGTATTGTTTCACAGAGTGAAAAAATATGAGAGGACAGAGAACAAAGTCAGGTGGTTTGTTGTTTGTTTATGGAGTTTTTTGGTGTTTATTTATTTCAGGTAAACCCATAACTTCTCTGTAACTTTGCTTTTGTCATAAACTCAGCCAAAGTTAGAGACAGCTGTACCCAGGATGGCTCTGAGTCCAAAACAGGACCAAATCCTACCTGTGTAGGAAGATTTGCTGTAAAAGGTGACCAAAGAAATATGGAAAATTCAGACACGACAATGGTTTGCCTTGTCAGATAGTGTTGGTTTCTGTTCAAGACTGAATTGAAAAGGAATAAGGGGACACCATTACCCTGATTGATCAATATTTAGCACTGTAATATCTGCTTTATTTTATTTAATGTCATGATACACCTGTGTGACTGTTGTCAGCTGTCAGGAAGGGGGGACTATAAATGGGAGTGTCAGTGGAAATGTGCTGCAAGAGGACTGAGTCCTACAGCAATATATTTTGCAGTAGGGGCTGCAATTTGACAGTCTGCTCTCTGTGGACAGTCTTTAAAAAGAGCTTTCCTACTGGAAGCTGATTTCAGTATTTGATCACTATCTTTTAATTGTTCTTTTTTCTCTGAGAAGTCCCCTTTCCTCCTCTGAACATTACACAGTCCAACGAAGGCAAAGCTGATGCTGACTGAGCGTGGAACAGGGAGGAGCTGCAGAGCGATGGCCACATCTGGGTTGTGTTTCATTGCCTGTCTCATCTTGCCTGTTATTTTTGCCAGGCTTCTAAATAGGGGAGCTTTCACCAGAAACTTTTCACTTAAAAATCCCAAACATGTTAAAAAAGAGAATAGAGAGTTCTGAAAAGGTGCATTTGAAATATTTGAATTAGTTGATGGATCATCTCTGAATGCAAATGAATCTCTAGCACAGCCACTCCCAAGGACATGGTGGAGATAGTTATCAAAAACTCCCCACCCACAAAGAGATCTCAGCTAGATTACAAATTCCTTTTAAACTTTCAGATACTTGAGACTTTTTGACTGGCACTTGTCATAAATGTTGATTCTTTTTAAACCAAGACGGAAATATCAACAAAATGTTGCCAATAATACTATGTGAATCATTGTTTTGGTTTAAGTTCAGTACCTTCTTTTAAATGCAATTAGGTTGGCAGACAAACAATTCTTTGTAATTTTTTTCTTTGTATTTTCCTATTGGAATGTAATAGCCCACCCTAACTTTATATCAAATGTTAGTTATGAAATGTGGTCTTTTTGCTGGGGATTTATTTAATGCTTTATTTAGGTGCATTATAAAATTTACATTAAACAGTGTGGGTTTTTTTAAAAAAAACGCAGTGTTTTATTTTTAAATGTTTTCAATGATGCGACAGCTGGAGGAGTTTGTGGAAAAATCTGATACTTCCTGAGGTTCTGAAACACTCATTTTTCAGCTGAAGGCACAGGCTGAGGGGATGGTGTGTCAGAGCCTGGTTCCTCCAGGACTGTGCGTGCCATCTTGCACTTTAGACACAGCCCTGCTTTCTGCTAATGGAGTTTGTGTAGCTTGGCATTCGTGTCTCCCAGGCGTGGGGCTAATTGCAACACAACACATAAAACATTCAGCATCATGTGTTGGGGGGTTAACACAGGTCAGGGACTCTGTTTTCATCCCAAACACATCACCACAGACACCAACTGGTGACAGGAAGGACTCATAGCCTTGGACCCTGTGGGAAGGGGCACACCAGACCAACCCAAATCCATCCTGGCTCTGCCTCCCTCCCTAAGCAGGGCTGCTCTGGGCTGGACTGTGTCTTCCTCACGTGGAACCCACTGGCCTCTGGTGATTTCCATGATTTTCCTGTGGTTGCACATTCTGACTTCCTTCCATGGCTCTGCCCTCACAGTTTCTGCAACAGTGAAGGAAAGTCTCCTTCCTTCTGCTAAGCCCAGTGCCTTGAATGAGAACTTCAAAGATACGAGCAATGGGCGTTTTACCAGGGAGGAAAAGCTGCTTGCTTTCATTCTGTAGCAAATTTCCCACTTTAACTCAGATAAATGACACCCAATTAATAATCACCAGTAAAGAATATGATGGCTCAATTATTTGATTTCATTGATTTCTGAGTACTTTTATTAATTTGCCTGCCTCCCAGTATTTGATAAGAAAAGCCAAGCTGAGCCACACGAAGGTAGCAGTCCTGTAGAGTTGTACTGAAATCATCAGGGTCTGGATCAGTTCTTTCCCCACTGACAGGGTAATTTTTCTTGCTGACAACAGCTGCACAAGTGTTTAATTTTATTGATTCTTTATTCATCCATTTCTATTATTTTGTACTTTTTAAGTGCATCTCCAATGAGAGTTTATACCAATAGCATGTCACCTGCTTTCTCTATGATGAATTTATTCATTCTGATACAGATAAAACCAACTCCACCTCCATGGTAAAAAATAATATGTAGATCTTTCTTAATAGGTTTTCCAGAGGCATATTGCTGTGCATGTTTCTTGGGTATTGGACTGTCACCAGGCAAGATAAAGTTGGATAGAAAACATACAGGCACCATCCCCCAGCCCTGACAAGGTGGAAGCAGTTTTGGAGCCGCTCTGAGTCCATCTGAGCAGCTTCTCCACAGCAGAGTTTTAGATCAGTTGAAGCAAAAAGAAAAAAGAATTGTTAACTATAAGCTGGTCTCTTGTGGGGATTTTTAACTAATTATCTCATTCTTTAATTTAGAAAAGTGTAATTTTAGGAATTCCAAAGTTCAATAGAAATGCTTTTAATAAGTTGTGGACAGAGAGTGGGACCCCTTTGAAAGAGAACTTCTACATTTTCATGTTAAATCATCCTTCTTCTACTGGAATCCTAACTCTAAGTTATAAATAATCTCATTTCTAAAGGAAAAGGAGAACACTTTGAAGAGTTTTATCTTACAAAGTGGGCTTAGAAACATCACTTAAAATAAGAGTGTAAAATTTCTAAACTTACAGCAAATGGAAGGGGAGAATTAATTGGAAGAAAGTGTAGAAACATCTTGTCTATGTCATTGTTAAGTAAGTTCTCAAAGCTGAGCTGTTGAATTCAGTAGGCTTCAAACTGCCCTGAATTTACCATTTCTATTATGCATTTAATTGAAAATCTATTTAAAGTTGCTTTTTGGAGTGTATTTCCTGCCCGTGCTTAGTTTTGCACTGGACACGCACATGAAAAGTTAGTAGTTGGAACTTCAAGGAAAGATTTTAGTTCAGAACTCATTTCTAGTCACCATTCATCTTTTTAGCCCTTATTGTCCCACAAAATTCTGCTGAGTGTGTTATTTTAAAGCCTTTGAGGCATAACATTAATCTTAAAAGTTGAATAGAACTTTGGGGTTGGTTCTTCTGTTTTGTTTCTATGGGTTGTTTTGGTTGGTTTGTTTGGTTTTTTAATTGTGAATTTGTAAAGTGATGAATCCCTTATACATGGTAATATGCCAGTCTCTATATTAGACCCTGCAAATTCTGCTCAGAATTCTTGACTCCCTTTATTTTGCCTTGTTTTATCCCATTGGACAGTACATGGGCAGTTCTTGCACCTCTGTGCTACAACCTGGTTTGAAATTGTAACCAGGTAATTGTTCTTTTAATTGATTGCTCTGAGGGCGAGATTTAGGCACCCAACTCCTCATGATGCGTCTCCAAAGGGTACTGCCTTTATCAAGGTCACAGGGAAAGGGGCAGGCTAAAACAAGGACAAGGATCACCAGCAGCAGTGGGAAGAACTTCAGGGTTGGGAAACCAGGTACTGGCAGGATGAGGAGAGGAAGGACAAAGGACAGAGGAGAGGCAGGCAGGATGAAGGAGGAGGAGGAGGGCCAGGCAGGATGAAAAACGTCCCCCAGGCCAACGAGGACAGCCCTGCCCCACAGAGCACCCAGGTGTGTCTGCCATGCTGTTTGGCTCTGGGCATGGTGTGAGGGCTGCTGTGTCTTTGCTGATTGCTTCTTGTTCAGCTTCGAAATAACTCTGCCTTGGGTTTTGAAATTGCCTCAGGAATGCTTGTGGTACCTCTGGGAGAGGAATTCATGACTGCCCTGGTCAAGGTGAACACACACCAGGCAGTTAGAAGAGTCTCTTGTGCTCTGTGAGGGCTGTTCTTGTTTGTACAAACCAGTGTGGGACATGTGAGATCAGAAGGGCTGGGGCTCTTCCTCACATGCCAAAGCCCAGAAATCACACTCATGCACAGCCATCAGTGCACAGGGATGTTTGGAGGAGCAGGCCCTCAGCACCAGCCAAAACCCGAAAATGGTCACAACTTCAGGGTCTACCTGGGACTTAAAGCAGCCTAAAAATGCATTTGCAGTACCCTGGGAAAGGGGAATAATTTCAATGAATATGTAAAATGCACACACCACGACATCTGCTAGCAGAAGCAATGCTACTTTCTCAAATTAGTTTAGACTTCACATATTCCACCCCCACCTTCTGTTTAACAAATGTATGCATAGAGGGTAGAAAAAAATAAAGTCTACAGGAAAAAAAAAACCTAACCATGGGAATGAACTAATTCTCCTGTCAGTCAAGTAGTTATAAAACAAGCCAAGCATCTACTGAAGGTGAATGTTAATGACTAAGGAGGCAGACAGATGGTCCGACTTTTCTTTAGCTGGTTCATCATCCTTTATTATTTACAGAAAATTGTCTTTGATAAATGGATTCAATGTTAAAAGGACATTCAGGCAACATATGGGTCACCTTTTGATTATGGTCAAGCGGAGTACATTTGACAGATTTCTGCCACTTTATGATTTGTTGCAAATACAGGACGGGGTTTTGATATTTTGGGGGGTTTATTTTCTTTTGTTTTATCAGAGATTATCAGCATTAAGCTCCATGTTTGCTTCCTGAACTTAAAAGCACAGTGTCATTCCACAGGAACCCTAATTTGTATTGAAGCCTCATGTTCACTCCCCAGTGGTGACATTTTCTCTCTAACATAATTACTGAGAGCTCCACATCATCACTGCAGGCACTGCTACCTTAAGGGGAGAAGTTCAACGTGCTCTGGGTCCTTCAGGAAGCACTTTGGTGTCTCAGAGGACTCAGCCAGCCACAGTCATGGTTTCCAGGAGCAGGGACTTTTTGCTGTGTTGACTGACAATTAGGAAAGCTTTATGCATAGCTAACTAACTGAAGGAAACTGAGCATTAGCTGGCTAGACACCAGCTGCTAATGCTGATATGGCAGAGGCTTGGCTTTGCTTTGCAGGCAGAAATATTGGAGTGTCTCGGGAAGGAAGGCAACTTGTCCCTTGCCACCTCTCCCTTCCTGCCCTCAGCCTCAGCAGGGATGCAGCCTTGGCTGAGTTCTGGCTGCAGGTTTGGAAAGGCTTTCATTCCATGGCACCATTTTCCTCCCCACCCAAGTTTAGGGGTGGAGAGGTTGGCAGTGCCCCCTTGACAGGAGCTGCCTTCTCTGCAGTCAGCCACGAGTCCCCTGCTTACTGCAGGGATGTGTAAGCCAGTCTGCCAGCAGACCAGCGCTTACAGGAGCAAGTTCTGCATGTTTTGGGACTACTAAAATGTAGCAGCAACAATTTGCATGGACAATTTGTATTTATGCAGGGGAAAACCTGCTTTTTAACAAACTCCTATCACCATCCTTCTGACTACTCCTCACTAGATTTATGAAAAATAATCCGGCCTCAACTCTGTTGACCTCAATTTTGCAGTGTTGCCATTCAATATGTCCTCAGCAGTTGCGTGTTACTTACCCAAAATATTCAAATATTGCTGCTGCATAGTGTATAATTTGTATTAGACTTCCCATTAATGTGTGATGTGGAATCCTGCACGCTGTACTTTGAATTCTTCTCTCAGCTCACCTGTGTAATGGACCAGTGTCTCGTGGGTGTGGGGACTGCATTTCACAGGAGCTGAACTCCAGCAAGCTGGACACACAGATAGTTCTGGCCAATTTAATTATGCAAATGGGAATTCGGTTTCTCGGGAATATATTATCAGTATTACTTCAAAGACTTGCATAGAATTCTCTCCTATCATCTTTTTATGGGTTCTTTTTCTTTGTTGCACGAGTGAAAATGGAATATTGCAATACATTGAGAAAATTTGGAAGAAATAAATGAGCCCAGATATGTTTGCAAATGCTGCCTGTTCCAGTGGGAGGCTGGTAAGGTAGAAGCAAAGGGATAGAAATTTGGTGCTTTCTTCCTCTCCTGTCTTGCAGCTATGCTTTTACAGAAAACTTCGGTGGAATTCAAATGAAAACAGCATTACATGTATTTTAAATCACATCAAATAATTTAATAGTGTCTAGGTTGTGCCATTCTAATATGTATAAAATAACCCCACTATTGTAAAAGGAAATTTCCTCATATAACCTTTCATTTGGTAGAAATTATTTCTTTACAATTTCAAAGGATTCCATGTAAAGTTGTAAGGGGAACACAGCTCAAGTATTTTATGCCCTTCAGAAGTTTGTTTTGTGAAATTGGCCCCGAAATTGAAGAATGGCACTTTGGACTCTCCTTGGACATTTGGAAGTTGCATCCTTATGCATGTAAAGTTTGAGGCACATGAAAGAGTCTCTTTTTCTGACTGAGAACCTCAGCTTGCTGGTGGAGTCTCTTTAATGTAATAACATTAAATAAATAGCGGTATGTAGGCAATTAATTATTTTACAAATTATTTTAACATTTTGATAAACTATTCTTGCCTTTTCCCTCCTTTTTAAGCTGTTGGTCATTTTCTTGGGTTCAGTGGGAAGGGACCTGAGAGCAACACTTGAGTACAAGACAGCCTGCTTGATGTTTTGGGGCTGAAGAAACTCTCGTCCCCACTGTCTCCTTCTCTGCATTAGTATTAGAGGTTTGCACTCACCTGCATCTGCTCAGAGTAGGCTTATCTCTGGGACTGGGATTTAATTTTTAGACTTTTATTTAATTACTACATAATTTCTTTCTGAAAGTGAATTCTTTGAAGTAATTTCTAATATCTCATGGAACTGGGTGTATTTATAACTTCAGGTCTCATTCCCAAGGAGTGATGGTAACTATAATTGTAAGTGCAGGTCAGAGCTTATTACACATCCCAGTAGCTTTGAGTGTTGAAAAGTCATAAAGTAGCTTTGCATTTCCATTTTTATTGTATGAGCAAATCTTTCTACAATGCAGGACAGCGTTTGGCAATCAACCTGTCTCGTGATCTCTGTCGAGAAGGGACTTGGGAACATTTTTAAAGGGCAGGACCACAATATTAACTCAGGGCAAAGGAAGTGTTTGGCTGTCACGAGGGCTAATGGAATTGTCCTGCCATTGAGGCTGACCTGCCTGAAGCCTCTGTCTCATGTTCTGTTTTGATGGTAACCTATTTTTGACTAATACAGTTCTGCATTGAAGTCAATCATTAACAGTAAAATTAATTTCCTTTACTTTTAATGATGCAAAAATAAATTACCTTTTCAAATTGTTTAAGCTCTCTCTTTAGTCAAAGAAGAATTATTCACACCTCCAGAGCATGAATCATCTCACCTAGAACACCTATGATGGTGCTCTCCATTAATTGCACAGGGGAACTAGATGAATAATGGGAACTGGGATGCTCTAGTTAGGTCAAGGAAATAATTCCTAAATGAGTAGATCTCTGCTTTGGGCAACACTATAGATAAGCTGCTAAAGATCAATACCATGTTGGCTCTCTCCAAGAATAGTTCTCAGCCCATCTTTGCCCTGATGTGTTGGCATTTTATTGTGGTTTAGAACCAAGAGAAATGAAGAATTATGAGGCAAGTTTCTGGCATTAGATATTCGAAAAAACAGTGAGTAAGAAAGAAGTCATTTAACATGTTATTTGCATGAAGATTTGTTCCTTAAATTGACCTGTTTAATCCTCACTTTTTTATTGTTTTAGCTCCTGTATAGGTGCAAGCACATGGTTAGGCAGGGACCTACACTCAGGTCTGGGCTGTCCATTTAACAGCCACTTCCCCAGTGATTTGTTATTAAAAATAATGTCACAGTTTCTGATCCTGAGATTAGTGACTAAGCCCTGGCTTCTGGGTTCCTTTTCCTTTGCCACGGACTGCCTTCTTAATCCTGCATTCCTTTGTCTCTTTTGTCTACAGATCATGAGATTTTCAGCACAATGAATCATCTGGAGTACTCAGGCTCTTGTTGGCTTTTAATCAATCATGCCATTTTTATTAGCCCATGTTCCATTGACACTGTATAGCATAAGGCCTTCCCCAATGAGCTTGTAATGAAATGAGTAGAACTGTGGATAATCAGTCCTTGTTCAAGAGGTAGACACTGTATCCAAGAGTTGTGCTGAAAAAGTAATTATAGCCCAAACTGTGAAACTCTCAAAGGCTTTTATGAACCCCCTATTCTACATGCACATTTCAATTTACAAGGTTCATTTGAATCAGTGGCTGAAAGAACAATGCATAACATGGGTGACAGACACCCAGTATTTCAGATTTACACCTTCAGTTGATTCTTTAATGCTGCTATTCAGTGACACCATCCATTTCTCTGTTGTCTCATTCATTGGTGTAATATTTTTGATTGAAAGACAGTTTGACACTCTTGCTTTTCCCCTGCATGGGATTCTCTTGCTATCTTGTGCTGCCTCTTTCGGTTTCACACCAATACACAGTGCAAAAGTGAGTGAGAAAAGCACAAAGCTCAGTCCTCATGACTGAAAGAGCTTCCAGTGTTTGAGATCCAGTAACTGCTGACCAAAGCTTGCTGGTGGGCTCTTGTGGCACTACAAACACAACCTTTGCCATACACATTGTATGGAAAAAAAGTAAATCTCTGCATTGCCTAGCAAAGAATCCTCTTAAACCACTGTTTGGTTATTTGCATGTTAAAACAGGACTTAGAAGCCAAAAATCTGCCTACCATTTAAAGTAAACTGCATGTACCATTTAAAGTAAACCGCATGTTAAATAGCATTGCTGCCAGCCTTTAAATTGGCAAACATACCCAGCCAGTGCCTGTTAAATATCATTAAAAAATTATGCTCAATGAGAAATATGCCTGTTAATACTTTATGATAGCAGCTAGAAGTGCCAGTCTTCAGCCTGAATGTAATTTGCCCACACTGTCTAAGCACACACCACAGAGAAATAGCTCTCTAGAAGGGCTTACAGACTGCAGAGAAGGCAAAATCCCAGGCAGGGAGCAGGGCAAGATCAGAAAAACAGTGCCAGTCAGCACAGTGAGTGATGGTCCCAAACACAGTCACTGTCTGATGTTTGATTTTGGAGGCTTTACGTCTCAAGCTGAGGGATTTTACTGAATTTGTTGCTCATCAGCACACACTTTAGAAGTGGAGCTGCTCCAGTTTGGGCTGCCCAGTGGGATCCCCCTGAGCAGTCACCCAGCTGTGCATCCCTTCCCACAGAGCCTCTCCCTGTGCCAGGGGTGAGTGTTGAGGAGGTGAGTGGAGAAGGGGAGGGACTGGCAGGTGTCTAAACAGACAGGGGGCATTAGGAACTATTGCAGGAATTACAGTTAATTATGGTCAATTCTGGCAAAGCAATCTCCCAATGGAAAGAATTGTCACACTGTAAATACTGGATTATTTAAGGCTTTTTCTCTTTCCTTTTAAATTGTTGACAGTACAAACCTAATTAGTATCACTTGCATTTGCAATGTCTACTTTAAAACATTTTAAAGAGAAGAACATCCAGTCATGTTCTGCCCTGCTGCTCCAGTGCCTGGCCCAGCTAAAATGCACCTTCCAGGGACATGCTGGACACCTGAGAAAATAAACTCCCTCTCGACAATTGCCTCATGTAATACCCTCAGACAGCATTAGGAGCCAAGGGGAGAAAATAACCTGAAAGTCAGCAGTAATTACTCTGAAGAATTTAATGCTTGAGCTTAGATCTTGTAAGACGCAGAGTGAGATTTTCATGTCATGTTTTTTTCCCCCCATCATCAATGCATCTTTAGATTAATATTGAGTTTTCTTTGATTGGTGTTCATTTCAATCACTTGCTACTCATGATGCTTGAGGTGAATACTGTAAATACCACAAGAAGACAATTTATCTTTAATGGGTGTATTTCAGAGTGTGGCGATTGACCCAAATCAGTTTTAGGACACAGAAAGACCGATGTGGGAGGAAGGGAAATAGCAAGAAGGGAAACTGCAACAGTGTAAATTGGTTTTTTTTCTGCTGTGATAGTGCCAGGGACTGGCACTGAGGTTGGTGCTCTTGTGCAGTTATTGGTCTGGGCACAGATGAAGGGATCGTCCCTCCCCTGCCAAACTCCCAATAAATCCCACCAAGGCCCAGGGCCAGTCCATCACCCAGGAGCTAAACTGCAGTGCAGGGAGAGTTCATGGCCTGCCCTTTGCTGCTGCAAAGCCATGGGGCATTTGTCCTGCCAACTGCAGCCTGCTGCTGGCACACCTTGGCTGGCTGGGCTGGGGGAGCAGCCAGAGCACAGCACATCCACCACCCTGCCCAGGAAAAGGCTCATCCCTCCTGGTGTTACGAGTCAGGGTTTAAGAGAAACTGTAAAAGATACGTTAATTATACTGTTATACGTTAATATTGTGAACCACGAGACAATTACTTTTTATGGTTTGATCACTTTATGGCAGTTTTTACATACATTTCAGCAGCATCCAGTGGCCCCAGGTAAAGACTATATATAGTAGCTATAACAAGCTCTAGGTGGGAGGAGGAAAAGAGCCACAGGTTGATGGAGTGGCTGCTCTGTGGCCGACAGGTATTCCAGCAGAAATAGCTACATGGCCTGGTTCTGGCACTTGTATCCTCTGCTTTAATGAATCTGTGCTCCCTGGGGAATAAAGCAACTTCTGCAGATATATTTGTCCTTGCAACCTCTTTTTGCTAAATAGCTTAGGAATTGCTATGCATTTGGAAGTGATTTTCTTCGTGTAGCATTAGGTGTCAGGCTGTGATTCTGCTGCCTGTCTGGATGACTTTAAAACAGTGTCTAATGAATAATATGGTTTATCAGGTTTTGAGCTAAATTATATGATATATTAAAATGTATAGGAAGCTTGAATTGACTAACATTTATATCCATGGTCTGTGGGTAATAATACAAGTAGTGAATTCACTACTTACATTGATAAAAAATATTAATGTCTGAAAAACAGTCATGGTCCTTAAGATCATTAAAGATTTCACATACATACTTTGCATTAAAGGAGAGGGAGGAATTGTGGAAACGTTTTCAATGGCTGAGAAAACTACAGGAATAGATATTGTAGAGTTTTTCAAGTGTACAGTTTATTGATTTAAGCAACCTGTGAAAAGAAGACTAAGAGCAGCCCAAATAGAAATTGTATATTTACAGTGAATTGCTCATGTTTGCTTCTGAAAATTCATAACCTGAGGTAGAACTGAACAATGAAAGAGAAAAACCAAGCATGTAAAATCAATTGAAGAGCTGGCCAGCTACCAGAACATCTTTATTTTCTATAGCCACGTTCAACCGTGGTTTATGTCTATTTATCACTGAACTCATTGGGCAGAACGAAAATGGTGCTGATGTTAATACCTCATGAATATGCACAGAAAATATTCCCTTTTGCTTAAGTATCAACATTTATACCAACCTTTTTCTTTTGTGTTTAATAAGGATGGCAGATAGTGGGTGCTGTGAGCTAAGACTGTTCATTAATGTTGTTCTCTTGGGTATTCTTGACATTTAATTTCAAGACACACGTGAAATGAATGTATATCGATCCTGTACTCAGTTTTCACATACTAAATGCTTCTGAAATGGGCATATCCTCAGAAATTCAACATACTTTTTGAAAGTAGCGCCTCATTTTTAGGGAGAAACATGGTCTGATGATCAGATTGAATCCTCACAAGGGCGGGCTGGCTGGCATTCAGAGGAGAAGGCGGTCAGTGTGGTCACTAAACTGCTCTGGCCATGAGTAGGAGCAGCCCCTCAACATCAAACCTGTCCAGCACAAACAAGTCCTTTATGCCCCCAAGAGTAATTTGGAATAGCATTTAGACTGGAGTGAAAAGCCTCATGAATATAGGGGAAAGATGCAGATTGTCCTTTGGGGTAGAAGATGGAGGAGTAGACAGGCAATGTCAAGTAATTTCACATATTGAATTATAACAATTCATTTGTAGCAGTTCTGTGTTTGTTGAATGCCCTTGAGGTTGCCATGGTATCCATGAAATCACACATGTCTGTATGTGTATATATTTCATGTAAGGTGTGAGGTTTGGGGGTGGTTTTGAGTATTTAGCTCTAGTCCAGTGCAGTATTTCCAAAGTTTCCAGCTACCCAGGCTTGTTATGTTGAAGTTAACCCTGGTCACCCAGGCACAGAGACTGCTTGTAGAAATACTGTGGGAGCTGAAAAGGCATAGACCCCTTTCTATTCCATCAGTGGGAAAGTGTCATTCCTTGGTAGCAATGCTGGTAAAACACCTTTTGAAATGAGGAAACTCTCAGAGGTGACAAGTGGGCCAGAAAATCCAGTTCATAGATGGTGGCATACAAAAAGCACCTTGTTCTTACCTGAATTTGCCTTTGGTTCCTCAGTCTGGTTTGTGCAGAGCTCACTGGGGTGGTTCGGTGTGAAACAGGTTTAATCTGCTTTATCTGCATAACTTCAGTTTGAGTCCTGGAGGGAATGGAGCAGCTCTCAGAGGAATAATGAAGGACAATAATAACTTGTAAAAATGTATGTGTATCCCAAGGTCCTTAATAATTTGGCTTGTCCCAGGAACTCCAGAATAAGTTTTAGTGGCCACATTTTAGTCATATAGAGCAGTCGTGGATTTCAACCATGTTTTCAAAAAAGGAATTGGGCATTTAGAGTAAGCACTGGTTTGCTCTGTCTCTTTAAAACACACATGTAGTTTGCAGGAATTATTGCTCTCCTATTTTTTAATCTTTTTAATGAAAAGAAAAGTTCTGACAATGTCTAATGTGTGGGTTTGTCTTGGTTGAATCCGCTTGTGTTCTTGCATCTGTTGTACAGTCTGCTGGTTCATATAAAAGATTTTAAAACACAATCACCAATGACATCTAGTTCTTGCCTGGCATAAACAGTATTTATTTCTGACATATTTGAGTATAAAACAAAAAAGAAACCTTAGAAAACTGTATAAGGTCCTTATAGGAAGGTGAATCAAAACTTTCTTAGGTGGCACAACACGTGTTGTCTAATTTCAGACAGCCATATGTCATGATATATTCAGATATCAGCTTTCAGTAGTGCTTGTATTCCCAGGCTTTTGCAAAGCTCAGCACCTTCTCTAGAGGAGTAAATATTACTATTGTGATCCATACCTGGGAAACTGAGGCATGAGTAGGTGACAGTAGTTTAGCATCAAACACACTACTGGGAAAAGAGAAGGAATGTTAAGGAGACGGTGGCTCAGATGCCTGGGCTTTGCCAGCAGATTCTGGGGCTCAGGTCCAAAGGAAACCAGCACCATTAGGTATTGGAATATTTTTTTCCTAGACAATGAAGCCAAAAGGATAAGTTTGTATGGGATAGAAGGAAGAGCATTTGCTCCTGGAGCTCCCCCAGATGGTCTCTGTACAGACCAACAGGCTGCTGGAGTCATTTTTAGCATTGTGAGGTTCAGACAGAGTAGGTCAACTTGAGGCTAACGTGAGTTTGCAAGGCAGTGATGAAGAAGAAGGGATGAGGGGAGTCCCTATAATTTATCTCCGTATTCTTTCTTTACTCCTTGTTCCTCCTCCTTCAACTTGCAGCTCAGAGCTGATAAATGAACCTTTGTCATGAAAATTCAAGGGGAAAGGAGCGAAACTTTGAAATTTATGGTTGAAGTCTATGTAAAAGATGATAAAGCCTCAGCACAGGGAGGAAGGTACCTGACGTTTATACCCTGCCATGAATAACCAGGGCCGGGCCTGTCTTTGGGTGCAATGCTAAGTGGGCTTTCATCTAATGTGCAATCAGAGCACCCTGTGTGAAAAGAGATGCTTGATGATGACCCAGTGTATGAGAAACCAGAGTGCTTTGCAGGTTCTAAAGGAAATAAGGTGAAATCTTCCCCCAGATTCCACTGCTTCTTATGTGCTGTATTGTGCTCATAGAATACCATGATGAATCATCTGTCATGTCAGTATGTGACACAATATATTTGTGATGAGTAATGTCCTCAACAGAAACTTCACTGCACCACAGCAGAATTTATCCATCTTGTGCTTCCCTTGGCCTGTTCCTGACCAAAGCCATCAGGTGTGATTTGGCACGGTGCAGAGGCACAGTATTGATCCTGTGTTAGTGCGATCAATGCTCCGTGGCCCCTGAATTACCTTTGCCGTGTAACAGGATGGAGGCTCCAGAGCCAGGTGAGGGCTCAGCAGGGCCTGCAGACCCAGCTGGGATGGGGTGGCAACAACGGCAGGAAGAGCAGCTGGTTCCAATTAATGCCCTTGATTGCAGAGGGTTAGAAGCAGTGCAGGGGGTGGGGGTGCCTCACTGGGCTCTGCAGTGTGACAGAGCAGGAGCCCTCAGTGGTGAGGGAGGCTGAGAAGGGGCAAAAGCTTGGTGAGAAGCTGGAAGAGCCTGGGATTTACACATCTGGTGTCAGAAAGAGGTGGGTGAAGCACTTTTAGAAGGTTATGGTTGTGCAGAAGTTGCAGTAGGGTTGTGAAAGTTCCTTCTGGGTATGGAGCCACTGAAATGTGCTGGGTTTCCTAATGGCTAATCTCAAGGAGTCTTGCTGGTCTAGCCAAAATCTTGGAGTTTATTTTGCTATGTGGAAAGTATGGCTTGGAAAAGGAAAAGCCATAGAATTTTATATGGCTGTGTTCTGTGTGAAGGAAATGTTTGTCATCCCTTAGGCTGAATTAAGGAACACACAAGTGAACTCGAGGCTGTCTTACCGGGGAAGGTGGAGAGGCGATTTTAAAGTAGTCTTCTTTTTCTTAAGTGGTTTCCTAGAGCTGCTCATAGGCCTGAGCAACCTGTTCCTAAACAAGCACAGATATTATGCCCCCAGGGCTCCTGCCTGTTCTGGCAGACATGGCAGATTGCTTTTGTGCCTTATTTAAGGCTATGCTGGAGTGGAATTACAGCCTCAGAGTAAGGGACAGCTCTCCTCTGCTGTGGAGATTGGTGAGAGGAAAGAGGGGCCATGCAGGTCTCTTCTTTCAGCTGCTCACAGAGGATTCCCAATTCACAAGACAGATGCCGATGAGTTTTCCCAGAGGGAAAAAGGGAATTAAAGGCAAAGTGGGAACTGGGGGAGCAAGAAGGAGCCTGGATTTCAGGGTGCTCCCTGTGCCAGAGGCTGCTCCCAGGGCAGCTCCTCTGCCCGTAGCTCAAGGCTGTGCCTGGAGACACCTTTTAGAGTTATCCATTTGTGCTAAGGATGCACACCTGAGCCCAGTTACCTTGACAAGGGCTCAGGGAGGGGAAAATCCCAGTCTGTCTGTGGTTCTCAAATAAAAAATAATAAAAAAATCTAGCTGGCTTTGCTCATAAAAGGGAATGTGTCTCTTAAAAGCGGTAGTTGCTGCCAACCTGGATTGAAACAGACTTTCAAAAGTTATTTTAAACCAGTAATGTATTGTTACACCCAACCTCCCCTTGTTCTTTAAGAAATTGGTTATTTGTGCGTGCTGAAGTTCACAAGAGTTCCTGATGCATCTCCTCTGGTTTTTTTTTTTTTGTTTACTTTGGGTTTCTTTTAATTATTCCTATTCAGTAGTATGTACCAGTGTAGTGAAAACAGATTATTAAGCAAATTGTGGATGCTTCTTTTGAAGGACCTAACTTATAGTAGCAGGAGGATGGTAGAAGCTATCTGCTTTAGACAGTCCTTTTGATGGGGAAAATTCAATCAGATCTCTTAAAAGTGCTTTAACAGAATTTTATCTTGAACTTCTGCCACTTGGATGGATGTCTTTGGCTGGGACTTGGTGTTTGTGCAGTCCATGGGTGACTTGGGAAAGAGGCTCCTGTGTGATAGTGCTGATTTCTTTTTACAAAGCTACAAGACACATCTGCTCAGTGAGAAACTCTGTCTTGGTACAGCATCTTCATGTTACAAAGTGCTCTGATAGGTGCGTGGCCGTGTTCCTGCTCTCTCTGCATGTAAGGAAGGGCAAGGTGCCTCAGCTGCCACAAATCAGTCATCAGGTGATGGGAAGCAGCAGCTCAGCTGGGGAGTCCAAACTAAATTGGAAGGTGGTTCTTGTTTAAAACCAAGGTTTCTTGGAAGGCAGTTTGCTAGTTAATAGCCTGTGTTTGTCCCAAAAATAAACTGTGGTGCATTAAACAGTGGTGCAAAATCAGGGAACACTGGCTGAGAGAATAGCAGAGATGATGGGCACGCAACAAAATGGTTTCCCAGAGTACAAGTTGGGAGTTGTTGTTGAGGATAACTCGTTATTGATTCTCCTCCAGCTGTGAGAGCTTTGTGCTTTATTAGTTTCTCCTGTGCTCCGAGGAGCCTCAGCCAGGTTTGTGCTCCTCCCTGTGCAGCAGGGTTGCAGTGTGCAAGAGCACAGGGAGCTGCCAGCTCCTCTTGGGGTGAGGAGCACAGCTGGGATTTGATAAGCCAAAATCTACCACAGGCAGGCTTGCCTCAGACAAAGACCTTGAGCTGAGAAACTTCTCAATTTAATCCCTCAAGTGTTTGTGTGTTTTCACCCCTGCATGCTGATGTTGCTGAACTGGCTCTCTTTCTACTCTGTTAAATTAAATTTTGCGTGTCTGCTTCTCCAATGACACGAACCTCCCAGCTCTGATGTGGCACCTTCCCCCTGCCTGCAGCTCAGCTGCTTCACACCATTTGGATGATAAGAGCAAAACAACAGAACAAATCCCTTTATGCATTGTAAATATCTTTGTTCTCTGTGGTGACTCAGGGCTGTTTTGATAGGGGGAAGGTGGTGGTAAGTGAATAACGTTCTTCAACCCAGAGCAAGTTTAATATCATTGCTATTACTAAAGAACTGTGATTTCTTTGGTTTAGGTGATGCCTAAAGCACTTCTCAGGCTTTCTGTGGTTTTCCTGGGGATTTATGCCACTAGTGCCCCTGAAAACAAGGTGAAAATGTAAAAACAAACAGATATAACCAAACAAAAAACTCAACAAAACAAATGCATAAGAAAAACTTGTTCCCTTTGAAGTCAACATGTAGGCTTTAAACGCCTTTAGCAGCTCTCTGAAGTGCTGTTAGCAGAAACAAAAGAAAACAAATGGAGATAATATAGTCTCTGTGCAGCCTCCTGTGTGTGGGAGCTTAGACACTCTGATTTCCATTGTCTCAGGTTGTGGTGAGGGCAGGATTACCTCGTGTCACAGCTGAACTAGATTCCTTCTGTGGCTTTCCTGAGTCCTGCCACGACAGGGTCCCTGGGGCTGCACAGCTCCTACCTGTGAGAGATTCAAAAGGTTCTCTGTCCAGTTTCCTCCTTGTACTCCAGCATCAAAAGAACATCAATGCCGTTTGCTGGCATTCCCTTCAGCCCAGCTGGGGTTTTCCCTGGGTTGTGAGAGTTACGCTCCATCACAGGTGACTTCCCCGAGTTCTGGTGGCTTTTAAGATGTGGTAAGAGATCAGAAATAGGCCTTGTGGAGTGAGGTGTCACAAGGGAAAACTAATAAAAGGAAATGGATTTGAAGGCAGAATATAAATATGCTGGATGCTTTGTGAGGAATGCTGATAGAGAGGTGGAGGAAAGTGAGAGCTCACAGGAGAAGAGCTGGCTGCTGCTGAATGCAGTGTTGGTGGTGCAGAGGATTGGGGCAAGAACAGGTTAAAACCTGGCATGGTGAGAAAGAAAACATCTATAAAGACTTGTGAGTTGGCAAATGGAGAGGAGCTTTCTCAGTGCCCCAGAAATGCTGTGGTCCTCAGGGTAACAGGGCAGCCAAAGGCGAGCTCAGGAGGGAAGTGAAGGAGAACCCAAACCCTGTTGGAACTGCAGGGGAGGGAGGGATGTCCCTTAAGGTGAATATATTATATGATACTGTTATACAAGCTGGGGATCATCCAGGGTAATGAAGTAAATGAAAGGATCTTGGGATTTGCTGGTAGCTCCAAAATGACTGCATTCCTACTCGGCTTGTTGTCCAAGTCCCCCGTGTCAGACCCCAGAGCTCTCACCCTGCTCGGGGCAGGGGCCATGGCAAGGCCAGTGTGTCAGTACCACTGTCAGCTGCTGGGACACCTAAAAGGTGTGCAGCTTTCCTGCAGCCACAAGGAAATGCAAGAATCCCAGGAGCAGCTGTGGTAAATTCGCTGGTCTGAGGGTTTGTGTTGGGAAACTGAGCTCAAGAGCTTGGGAAAAAGAGTGTATTGCAAAGCTGAGTATTCCCTTGTCCCAGAGAAAGTCACATTTTAGACTTGAATGAGTATTCCACTACTCATCATATTAATTTAAACTCACAAAAAGTTATTCAGTCTTTCTTTGTGCATTGAAGACAATCTTTTGCACCATGGTAGCTGAAATTAAATACATGATATTTTTATATGTTTTTAAGAAGCAGCAGCACCAGTAGCAGGAAAGCAACAAAATACAGCCAAACAAACCACCCTAGAAGAAAACAAGTAATTTTGGTCATATTTTACTCCCCAAAACAGTATTTCACAGGAAGGAAAAATGCTGTGTTTGGTAAGTGTAGCTGGTTCTCTCATTTCTGCACAGAATGAGTTAGGGAATGCCATGTCATATGTGTGTGGTGGCTCACATGCCATGTTTTTCCTGGGTAATTTTAAGGATGCCACACACCAAAAAGGACAGGTGGCCTTTTGAGCTCAGCATGTTACAGATATGGATATGTGGGAAATGTTCTGCTCCAAGGAACTTGAGAGATAAAAGTGCTGGCACAGGATGAGGAACACAGAAACAGGCTGAGTGAGTGACATAATTTCAGATTGTTGTATGCAAAGAGTGTTTTGGGTGGAATGGATACAGTTAGTCAGTGGTATTTTACATTGCCAAGGGTGCTGAGCGAATCTGAAAAACCTGACTCCATGTCAAGTGTTTTCTTGCAAGACTGTTCCCATTGCTCCTCAGCCTTGGCTTGGTGCTAAGGCTTCTTACTGAACTGCATCTTCCTTTTGCTCCTTCTGTTTGTATGTGCAGCTTGTGTTTGCCACACAGCAGTTTTGTTTATTTTACTGAGCAAAGTAACTGCAGTGTCACATTTAATCCCTCTTGAAATTGCTTATCTGATCAGGCTCAAGTTGGCTGCTGAAGACAACAGGCTTCGAACAAGGCTTGCTCTCTAAATTATTTGCACCCTCTTTAAGAAAAACATATTGCTAAGCAGGAGGAGCAGAGAATATGACCTTGTATTATGATTATATTTGTGGTAGGAGTATTCTAACACACCCATCCTGTGCTGGCTGAAAAGATACTGCAGAGAGGCCTCTACCCCAAAATAAAGCCAAGATAATCTTCGTGCACCAGGTGTGGCTGACCCAGTGCTGAGCAGAGTAAATAGAAATTAATCTGCTCTGCCCCAGTATGTTAAGCACTCCAAACAGGCTGGGATGTACTCATAGTTTTTTCTTTCTAATGCCAAAATGCCTTTTTTGCTGTTTATGTGTTTTCTTTTAACTTGTAGTTCTGATAACAAAAGGATCTGGAGTTTGTTACAGAAAGAGATCTTCTTGTACTTTCAAAGTTTAAATCCCACAGAAGTCAATTTAGATTTTCTCAACTTTGAAGTTAAACCTTTAAAAATGCAAGCAGTTATGTGTCTAAATTTGAAAAAAAAAAGAATATAGTAAATAGTAGCTAGGAAGGCTAAGAAATGTTTTGACTATATCCCATTAGAGAGCATCTTGGAGTCCTTATAATCTATGTGAATTTTTATTTGAGAGAAAACATTCTAAAAAACACTTAAAGGGTCATTGCCCCTGCAACTCATATGGTTTGAGATATTCCTTTGCTCTATTCCTGCTCTTTATTCCTAAATTATCTAAATGGTTCCAAAATAAGTTGCACAGGCAATTACCTGCCTGCCCAGCCTCTTACCAGGGTTCCAAAGAAAGCCTCCAACAAGAACCTACTTGGGTACAAGTGGGTGAGGGAGGTGGCTGCTGTGAATCCAGCAGTGCAGGAGGCAGGACAAGGGTGCAATTGTGTCTCCTGTTCAGCTGAGAAATGAATTTGCAATAACCTGCTGAATGTGGGGGGTTTGACCTCAACACACTTCTCCAAACAGCCAATACATGTGCCACGAGGCTGCCCTGACTCCCTCCCTTGTCACATCCCCAACCCCTTAATGAATTGAGGTGTTTTTATCTCCCTTCTGTTGCTATTCAAGGAATTCCCTTCAACATTTGATAACCAGCAATCCTCATCAACCTATTCCAGCAGTGCTTTGTGTGTTATTTATTGGTCACTGAATGTGTCCTTTGTGGTTCTTTAATTTAATTGGATTTTTTCAATTTACCTTTGTTTGTCTCTGGTATATTGCAAACAGAGTTAATTGCATGTGGAAATATTCCTCCCAGAATAACAGTAATAGAAACTAGAATATTATGGCTGTTTATCTGCTTATCATGCGACAGTGTCTTTGTCCTGGATACTTCTTTTATTAAGAACAGAATTCTGTAGGATGTGGAGATGTGCCATAAACACAGATTGTTTCCTCATTTAGATGATTTTTTTTTAATATTGCCCTTCTTATCATAATCTAATCCAATCCAGCTCTGTCCCTTTTCTCTTGTGCCTTTCCAGTTATGTGTCTGAATGGCATTCCCTGGTACAGACTAATTTCAGTGGTTCAGGTTTGGTGACTGATTTACTTCAGATTGTCTAGTTTATGGTTTCATTGGCCCTTATAGCTGCATTTGTGGGTATTATTTTGCCTTGAGAAGCATGGTTACCATGGCACTGCTGTCAGGGAGTCCTAAATTCAGTCTGTGTTGCACTCTGGTTTAGGACTCTGCACTGAGAACAAATCTATTGTTGCATCTATGAGGTACTTAAGGTGCAGATCCAAGACTTTAATGAGCCTTGGGGTGTCCTTGTGTCCTGAGAAATCCAAACTCTGTCTGAAGCAGTTCTGCCTTCCTGGGTTTGTGTGCCGTTTATGGAGACAATTCTGTGTTGTTTTGGACTGGGGAGGACAAAGGAGCAGAAAGCTGTTGGATTATGTTTGCTGCTGTCCATTTCTGCAGGGGAAAATCTCAGACGGATCATTCTTTTCTAATTTTCCAAGTGTAAGTGTCCTTTTCCCAGCTGTACTTAACCTGAGGATTTCTGTCAGTTGGGGTGTTCCAGTGGGCTCTGAACTTCTGGGCAAGGATGTAGGTCAGGAGATTGTTGGCATGAAAATATTCCCAATGCCTCTCAAATGCTGCACACTGATACACCTTCAGGGAGGTTCCAGCTAAATTGTGAGCATGAGTTGTGATATTTTAGGAAATCCTGAGGTGGGGTGGGAAATATTTCTGAAAATACCTTTCTCCTGGTGAGGTGATTCTTTGCATTGATGTATGTAGATGTGCAGTAGAGAATGCAAGGCAGGCTTGGCTGCTGGTGCAGCAACTGTGGGAATGTATTCACCATTTGCCAGAAGGGAAGGTTAAAGAGAAAATATTATGAAACTGCTGTCAAAGTCTGGTGGGTCAGAGACTGGTAACATTTGTCATTCATCCCTTTTGGTGTTTGTAAATGACAGCTGGGGAGAATGAGACAGATTGATGCTTTCATGAAGACAGAAAATTTGATTATTTCTTTTATGAAAAGGGGTAGTGCAGAATGTACCACAGGGCACCTGCAGATGCACTGTGTGTTTTGGGTGCTTTTTGAGGTTTTTGGGTTTTTTTACTAACATTATATAAAGTGATGAAGCCAGGTTAATTTTTAGGCAGTTTGACTAGATCTCAACATAGCTGGAAATAGCTACTGATTAAATAATTGCCCTGAAAAGGACAAAACATTAAAAAAAAAATCTTTCCTTAAGCCCATCACAGCAGCCCAGAGGTGATTGCTCAGAATTAATTTATCTAGCAAATCCTCTTAGTAGGAATGCCCTTAATCTGACAAATGGAAGGATGTTCACTGCTCTGAAGTCTTCCTGCCACCTATTCCATCTGTATCATGTGAGGAGCTGTCTGGCTTGGAGCTTTCTGGAATTCAGGAGAACAGTTGTGAGGTTTCATGTTTGTAAAGCTGCTTCATTTGGGTAGTAGTTTAAGCAGTTTTGAAGGCTTGGTCGATGTGATTTAAATGAAATGCTCATAAACAATGAAGTTTTGGAAACTACAGACTGCATCATCCAGTCTCTGAGGGATGAAAAATAAAACAGGCTTTAGATTTGAGCCTGCTAAAGTAAGAAGGCTTTATCTGAAAGACAACTTCAAATAATCCAAAGTAGAGATGAGCTCTACTCCTTTCCTATGCTGTGCCCACCCTATTGATTGACTCACCATCAAAGTTTGCTTTGCCTTATTCTCCAGTTCAGGTATAAAACCAAAAATTGACTGGCTATTAATTGCTGGAAGTTTCTTTGTATGATTTAATAATCTTTGTTTTAAGAGGGAATAGGAGAAACAACTTTTTACCTTTGTTCCAGGCAGATTGACATAATACCCAAAACTACAGAAGATCAATCCCTGCTTTGAGCTTCTGGATCTATTGCTGGGAGGGCAGATGTTCTGTCTTGATAGAAGACAAGGTCATTTCCTTTGTAAAACTTGGCTCCTATGTAAATCCAAATCTAAGCAGAGCAAAGAATGATTTTTGCTGATTTATGGTGTGACCCAAGTCCTGTGGTGTCCTTCAGGTGTGATTTAATGCTGGCACAGTCTCTGGGTTTGACTTACCAGTTATTGGCCATTCATCAAGGAAATGGATGAATTTGATCTATTGTTTTCCCAGGTAGGCCACTGCTCCTGCTCTGGGCTTCACGAAAGTTCAGAGGGATGGAAGCCAGAAAGAAGTTTCTTCTTCTAGTTTTCTACCCCCCCCCCCCCCCACCACGAGCCTTAAACACTTTTATTGGA
>WBMV01001708.1:1287189-1299648 GCA_013396655.1 Campylorhamphus procurvoides | reverse complement strand
TTTTATTGTGAAGGGTAGAAGAAAAAGAACAAACAACTGCATTCTAATACTGAGTTATTGTCCACATGTTGAACCACAAACACTTTGACACTTCCATACATGTCTGAGGTCGCTACTTGAAAGGAACCAGCAGAAAGTGGTGGAAGAAAAAAAATTACAAAAAGACATAGGGATTTTACAAGTATCTTCTGGTGTCTTTGAGTGCACAGACATGACCTTTGAAAAATATGGAAGATGCTGAAATGGCACATGCTGGTTTCGGTGGTGAGAGCGAGGACCACAGGCAGTGAAGTGAAGCCATTTCACACTGTCTTCAAATGAATCATTACCATCCTGATAAATATGCACAACAATGAGGAGGCTACTTAATTTGACACTTGGGTTGAATTGCCTGGGAAATTACCTGCTTGCTCTACCTGGGTTTAATTATTGCTTAAATGATTAGGAAGCTCACTTCACTTGAGAGAGGGTAAAGGGGAGTTGACTGCAACCTCTGAGCCTCCTGCTGAAGTGCTGGCTGTTCCTTCAGCTCCTGGAACTGGATATTCCTCTGGGGTTATTCCAGCCACTACCATAGGCAGCACAACAGCAGAAGTAACAAGAGTTCCTGTACCAGACCATGGCTGGAACAGGCTGTAGGTTTGGCTGCTGGATTGCTTCCCTCTGAGGTGGGCATGTAACCTGGGAGGGAGAGGGAAAGAGCTGGAATACGATTTCAACCTCATCAAGGAGACATTTGCTGTATCTGCAGCTTGGAGGTCCTCGCTGGTCCCTGATGAGGAGCCGGCACAGCTCGGTGCTGACAGGCTGCATATGTTAAAGCCACTAAATGTTTTCACCTCCCACTGGCTTCATGTACCTCGACACAGAGAGCCCTGCAGAACTGAGCTCTAAATCAGTTGATGCATTGTCACAGCTCCCTGAATAGATGGCCCAGTCAGAGCTGAGTTTTATTAACCTTGCCTAATTTTAACTGTGGGCCAAACTCTGCTTCCTTTGCTTCTGTAAATGATCCCATTGGTTCCACCTCATCTAAGTTACTGGAGTATTACTTGCCTTTGAAGTGGTAATCTGAAAAACTAAATTCATTCATTTTTTTAGTTAAATGTGAAGTATAAAACCATTCAGGAAGTCAGGGGACACTTTGAGAGAGACACTAAATACTCTCCAGTTAGAAATGCCACACTGCCATGGAAGTTAATTTTGGAGCAGCTAGAAAGGAACTCTGATTTTAAACAACATGCTGAGCTAAAGGAAAGCATCAGTTATGTTGGTACAGTGAACCAGAGCTGTGACCAACAGCAGGTTTATGGCTGAGCCTGGTGCAGCCTGGGCTTTCTGAGGTGTGAAGGCAGAGGTGCCAGACTGGCTCACCTGGCACTGCGGTCACTGAGGCAGATGGCCAGCCTTGCTGGGATGCCAGGCAGGGAACCACGCAGGGTTCCTGCCGGTTGGCACCTTCCCTGGGGATCCACATTGGCATCTGCCCATGGATGTTGTAATGATCATCACTTGGGACCTTCCTGTGCCTGGGTCAGGCTGCCAAAACTGAGGTGTGGAATTTGAGCCCTGGCTAAGCAGGTCACCTATGAAACTTGGGCTGGGATTTTTCCATTCCTTTCACAGTCAGTCCAGATGATTTTGAATTCAGTTGGCACTTGAGACTCTATTTAGTACCCTGCAGGATTCAGCATTAAGGAAACCTGGCAGAGGTCCACAGATGGTGTGGTGGGATGTGTTAGCTGGGGCCAAAATGCAGAAAAGCAAGTGGATAGAAGTTGCAGCTGAAGAAGTAATGGCTCTGCCTGAATCTTGCTGGAAAAGATACTTGACCTTTTCTTTTTCTGCTGCTTTTAAAGTGGTGTTAGTATATGATCTACTGTAGAGAGTGTTGTGATGCTCCTTCAGTAGGCTGGTAAATCTGAGATTACAAGCTTAGAAGGCCTCAGATTTAGGAACTGCACCATGAAAGAGTCAAGGATTAACAAGTATTTTTGTTAAAAAAAGAAAAAGGAAAAAAAGGTTCTTTGACTTAACCTGAGGCTTGGATATCTGGTTCTTAAGGATTTATGGACGGAGGCTGCCTAAGGACCCCTCTCAGCTGAACTGTGCTAAGTGCCAATGAGCGTATTTTTCGCTGCCCCCTGGAGTAGCTTAAATAACCTTCACATACTGTCCATGAAAATACATAAAATACTGCCTCTCTCTTTATTAAAAAAATGAGCCATTAGCCTGGCAGAGTTTGGGGTTTCTCTTGCAGTTTGACCCTGCTGCAATACACAGGGAGGGAGGCATTTGGTGTCTCTGCCAGCACAGGCGAGCAGGAATTACCAGCTGAGTCAGAGGTTTGCAGTCTAGTCAGAATTCTGTGATAAGGGACAGGCTGCACACAGATGGCACAAGTTAATAGTCTGATCCTGCCATCAGGACACATAAAAGAAATTACCATCCCCAGAAGATAGAACAGTTCTGATGGCTTGGAATAGATCTGTGCTGCCCTGTACTTTGTACCCTCATTTATGGAACAGCGTTATCCTTCTGCTGCACTTCGTATTATTTTTAAACTGACATAAATAATTCCACAAGACTGAGCATAACAGGACTGCAAGACCAAGACAAGGAGTCTGTTTGACTTGATCCTGAGAGGAAATGCTGCCCTTGCCATTGATCTGAGCTGCAATTAATGCAACTATTGGCATGACTAAAGCAGTGTGTGAGTCTGGTCTTGGGGATGATGCTGCCCACCTGTAACACAGAACTGGTGCCCAGGAATTTTGTGGCATGTAGGCTTGGAGGTTTGTTCCCTCTTTCCATGCTGCAGGATTCCTGCTGTGTTCTGACCCTGGGAGGCTCCCCCAAAGCCCCCCAGTGTGTTTGGAGTGCTGAGCTCGGTTATAGCGGCAGATTTCCCCCCCTTGGTTTCAATTAAAATATTTATCATTGGGGAATTACAGAGCCAGATTTCAAACCAAATTTATTTTGATTATCTTGTGAGATGTTTGTAAATAAACCTTCTAGTTCCTTGTAAATGGATGAAGCCAGTGGAAAAGATATTTAGCCAGAAGGATCCTTGTCCATGCTTAGCCTCTTACTGAGGTAGCATTTCATTGTGTAATTTCTATGTAACAGCAATAATTTCACTTGTACGTGAGAAGGAACAATTGTTAATTTGTGTGACTTTCAAAAATTCATGATAAATAGGTGATAAAAACATCATTGAAGATGAGCCTCTGCCTGTGCTTTTAAATTACTAGTAAAAATAATTTCCTAAAGAGATTTAATTAATATGTGACAAGTTCATAAATATGTAGAGTTGGTTTATGGTGTGATTGGTAAGGTTTTGTAGCATGCTGAAGCACTATAATGATACATGTGCAAGACCAAAATAAGTGAGCCTAAGCATCACTTTGGGAGCTGGGGCTCCCTTTAAAGAATCCAGTTTTTACAGAGGGCCAACTAAGAGTCAAAGAGGACTTGTGGTTTTGGTGCAAGGACAACCTATGTAGCCAACATATCAAATGCTGATCTTGGACATTCCCATGCCACTAATCTTGAGTGTGTGGAAGGAAAGGTCATTGCCTGAGCCAATTTAGGCTGGTTTCATTTCTGCCTGGGTTTGCCCTTTGCCCACCAGTGGTGGGTGTGTTGAGCACTGGTTTGTTCTTGTGGTGCTCTCCTTTTCCTCTGCCATGAAGAGGTTGCCTTGCAGAATTAGGAGTTTTCCCTCTTGCCTGGAAATGTGATTCTGAAGCATCCACTGTGCTGGCATAATTCTCTTCTTACTTAAACTTGTTGCCTTCCAGGTCAGGCTGCCTGGAATTGGAGGTCAGAGGTACTGTTGGAGGTGAATTTCCAGTGTGGTTTTGTAAGGCTAACATTGCACTCACACCACAAGCCAGTGCATGGGAACTTGTGCCCTAATGGCCTAACTTCAAAATTTAGATAAATAGACATCCACAGGAATGCAAGTTTGTTAAAATAAGTGTCAGTGAAGTCTGTGATTCCATTAACAGTATGGTGTGAGCTCGACTCTTGCTGGACATGAGAAAATCCATACCAGCTGACTTTGGTTATGTATTACCATGAGTGGAAATTGCTCTGAATTACTTCCCCTTGAGCAGTTCTGACAGAGCAGGATATTTTTCATTTACCTGCTTGTCCTTGCAAAAATGTTTGATAGGTTCAGCTGATTCTGACATAATTTTTCTCTCTCTGGTTCCTTAATGGTTTTCTATGATACACCTGTTTTCCAACAGCCTTGTCCAGGTACTGCTGAATTAATGTAGTCACTGATGTAAGTCTTCTCCTTAATCCTCTGGAACCTTGGTAGTATTGTGGGTTCCAGGTATAGGCTGCCAAAGACCAAGGTGCATGTAGAATCAAGGTATGTTTGTGTCAGAAAGCTTCACTGGTCTCCAGAATTAGTGTAAGTTGTAAATGGAATTATATGGTATCTGAGAAACTGAATAAAAACAGATAAAAGAGCTTAGAGCCAGGTTAGACCAGAATATTAGAGGGTCCCTGAAATACGAAGTTAGGGATGGCTTCTGGGATTAAATGATGAAAGGAACCTGGTGTTAGAAAAATGAGTAGAAATCCAGGACTTCTACCCAGTACAGGTGTGAGGGACAAAGTCACTTGTTCCTAAGAGCACACTAATAGAATCTTTGTGATGCCAAGCCAGGCTGTGTTCCTTTCTATAAGCATTCACGTCAGGCAGCACTAGCACAGATAGTGGTCAGCCAAACAGATGTTCTCTGATAAATAACACTCCTTGGCTTGAGCTTTTTATTGGAAGCATTTACTTCACTGATACTTGTAATGCACTGAAACCTCTATTGCTCTTGTTTCAATTTTTATCCCCTTTTTTTCCCCCTGCTGCTTTATAGAGTAGTTTGTCATGTAATCCTTTCCTTATTGCTGGAAAATTGTCCATTTCAAGCCTTGATTCTGCTATCAGCTATGCCAGATTAAATCCAGAGCAGCAACCCTGAGGACAGACATTCCAATCTGAGCCCTGCACTTGTCATATCAGGGCTGTGTCCTGTCCTTTTTATCAGCACTGCCAGCCAGGAATAAGTCAATAAACATAATTCTTGAGGGTTACTCTTTTCTTACTGATTTGGTGTGTTTTAGTCAAGCAGCAGATTTCCAGAGCAGCACTCCTGACCACAGCTCACAGTTGTCTGCACTATCCAATTAATAAATGCTCCTGCAGGGAATGCCAGCCTGGACAATTCCCATCCTGTTAACTGAAGTACAAAGGGAAAATAATTCAAGTAACCTAATTTCCTCTTATTGCAAGAATTGCAAGAATTATTTTGCAGCATAAATATCTCACTTTGAAGACCTGTGTTACACATGAAATTGCAAGATAATATGGGTAGTTGCAGGGAACAAAATAAGCTAAATTCTGCTTTTCTTTTAAACTAAGTTTGACTTTTCCCCTGTCAATAACTACCTAAATATGATGACCCTGTCTCTCTGTGTTGTGTAGCAATGCCATTTATAGGTTAGTTTGAATGTGTACATTTGCTTGTATAAATGAAATATTAACTCTGCCTTTTGCAGACCTGCAGGAAATAATGCTCTGGGTGCTACTTCAACTTCCCAAATTGAAATAAGATACAAATTTGGCTTGGAATAAGAAATGTATTGTAGGAAATCATGCTCCAGTCAGGTACAATTAAAAGGCAAAACACTCATTTCTGAAAGAAAATATTCATTCCAAGTAATTTGTTGGGCTGTCATTAGTACAGAAATGGCATCATCATCTACTATATGCTGTGAGAAAAATTACCTTAGATATATTTGTTTTCATTGTGCTGCAAAAGTATTTCTGAGAATGAGTTTTTAATCATAGTGTGATTGTTGTGATCATTGTGCTTTTGAGTCACAGACATGGGATGGGATATCCTGGGAATAAGCTCAGCTGTCTGTGAAGAAAAAGCACAATTCTGTAGTGGAATACCTAAAATGCAGATAAAATTGCTGTCTTGTGGGTAATGCTTGGACATAATAATGTGCAGTTCCTTCAGTGTAATGATCCTCATACCTTGGCCTTGAGTTGCCAGTCCTGGACAATCTTGTTCCAGTCTTGCTTCTAGTATTACTTTTTTCCTGATTTTCATGAAAACAGACATCTGCATCAGAAATTCCAAGTTAGAACTCATTCTTGCTGAAAATTGCATCTTCCACATTCCCCAAAACTATTTTAGAAACACTTTTCTCATAATCTGTGTTTCTTTCAGCTTTGTTTAGCTCGCTGAAATTCTAGGACTCGGCTCAAAGTGGGGTGTGTGGTCGCAGTCCTGTTGAAAACCAATCAGGTTTTATTTAGAGCAGATATTCAGGACACATCTCAGCTGCAGAACTCCAACACGAGGTACATCCCCCCTGCACAGCACTCCCAAAGAGCAGGAGATGCAGGTGAAGTCTCAGGCAGACATGGAACAAATCAGGAGCAAAACAGACCAGCTTAATGAAGCAAGAGAGGCTGAATCAGTGTTTGTGAACTTAATCATCAGATAATGAACGTTCTGATTCACAGTCACAAGGAGATGAAACATTGCAGAGAAATATGTCAAATGAAGAGCAACAGGAATGCAAAGGCAGGAATATTGAAGGGAGTGGGTTGTTAGTCTGAAAGAGAGTGGGATCCCCACTAATCCTGAAGCCAGGAATCTCTGTTTTAGTCATGCTGACAATTTTAAATGATGTATTTTAGTGCATTTCTATGTAAAACCACAAGAAAATCAACTAGACAGTATCAAATCACTAAACTCTGCTTGGACTGTCAGCCTTTGTGCCATCTTTGGTAGGTTACATAATTTAAGGTTTCCTTTTGCATTGAGGTGATGCCTTAGTTGGAATTACAGACCCTGGTTAGTGTTGTTTGAAAGCTGTTTTACTTATTTTAGAGTACCTCTTAAAGAGTGTCCTCAGCTTTGTCTCTTTGACAAAGCTCTGGTACATTTTCTTTCTCCGGGGTGTTGTGGATGTGTTTGTGACTTCAATGGTCCTGCTGATGGTGGAAGAGGGTCCTTAGCAATGCAGGAATGTGAATTGATGGAAGCAGCTGCTGAAGATGGGCAGCTAATTAGGAGCTCCGCTGGTTTGTGTTGGGGATTGTGTGGGAGAGAGGGGGTACAATAGCTTGCTTTTGACACGGGGATGGCATTGTGGGTCTGTGTTAATTAAGGAATAGAGACTGTGGCCTCATGTTAATAGAGTAGGTATGATAGCTAGGTTATTTGTCTGGAACGTACTCAGAATGAATACTGGGATTGTGTTGGTACATCTTGATAAGACACCTGCAAGGCTAAAATGTAATAACAGCGTAACCATGGTGATGCTGTTGAATTAGGATTGATGTAATGTGAAGGACTAAGGTTGTTGTAATATTTGATTAATAAACTTCTAACCAGCACACTGACATCCTTGGTTACACGGCTGGGTACTCTGGTGCATGAGGAGTGACTTTGCTGCTTTCCTAGGGCTGGCTAAGCCTGTTTACCTGTGTGTGAAGGGCACTTGGCAGGACAGACCTTTGTGTTCCTCTGCCTTTTTATATGTGGGATGGGGCAGGGACAGAACATAGGGGGCTCTTTAGTCCTTCCCCTGATTTGGGTGGGAAGTTCTTCCTTCAAAGCCACAGTAATAATTGAAATAATTTGCAGCAACTTTTGTGATCCTTCAGGAGCTGGATCAAGCCCTTTCCTGAACACAGGTTCTTCTGAGATGCCTTCTTGACCCCAGATCTCTCATCCCTGTGGGACATTGGAGTCTCCTCATTAGTTGTGGTCAACTTCTTTTTCCCTCAAAAAGTTAGCTGTACCAATTAAATATAATAGTTCTGGCTGCAGAAAGCAAACTCTTAATCTAATTTATATTAAGCTTTAATTTACTTTTCTAATAAACCTACTCTGCATTAATGTAATATTTGGCATTTTATAGTTCTACCTACCTTTAGAAATGTAGTTTAATCAAACCCCTGTATTTCTTTTTATTTCCTCTTGCATTATATTTTGCCTCTTTTGTTCAGGGTGCATCACCACAATTATTTACCTCTTTAATTAGCTCTGCATCATTAATCTAGGCTGCTTCTCATCTTTCTTTAAATGGAGTAACAGTTTGCATTTCTGGGAGAGCAGAACAGTGCTGGCTGCTGGAGTTCCCTTGCAATCTTAGGATGTGCTAAGACCTCTGTGCAATTTACTCTTAGCTGGTTTAAAATAAGTGGATTTCAGCCTAAGGAGTTTGTTTAGCACCACTAGGTGATGGTGCAGTTGTGTTCATGTACAAGATGATGCTCTAGCTCTTTAAAGCTCTACCCAGTCCATTTTTTCTTGATGAAATTGTGTGTTGGTGCAAAGCTCAGCTGCCAGAACAATTGGACCGGTGTGGTGCTGAGGAGTCCAGGGAGCTGAGCAGCTCTGTGGGTGGCAGATGATACAAGGACATCCAGGAGTGACAGCATCTCACCCTGCCCTTGGTTTACACTGCTCGAAGTTAAGGCTGTGGTGAACTCTCTGCCCCAACACACAGGAATTTTTCATTCCCTTGAACTGATTTCTAAGGGGTCACCTCATGCACACGGGGCTGGGAATGCCAAAACCCAGCCCCAGGCCTGTCCCTGGGAAGTCTGGGGCTGCCTCTGTGGGCTGCCCTGCCTCCCTCTCCCCATTGCCCTGCTCTTCCCAGGGAGCTCTATCGTCATGCTTTTGGGGGAAAGTTTGTGACACGAATATCCCGGGCTTTCTGCCTCTGTGCTACCAAAATGACTTCCTTCCTCTTTGGCAAAACTCTTGTTCAGGGTCTGGGGAAGAACTTTGTGTCTCTCAAGGTTTTTACTTGGTGAGTTTTGTCCTCATCTTCTTCCTTGGTGACTTCAAAGGGTGGGGACAGCAAAGTGATCACTTTTCATTTCAAAGTCTTTTTAAATACTTTTTTTTCATACAAGAACTCTTCTGTAGAGATTCCAGGCATCCAGCTAAGCTCCTACACACTGGGTTAACGTGGAGCTGCAGTTCCATGCAGTAATTGGGCAAAGGAGGCTTCTTGGCTCTTATTTTAGAGTGTGACAAACCTTCCCTGTTTGAAGTGAGGTGCACACTGCTAGGGAAGGGCCTCCTGTACCTACAGGAGGAAAATGTGTCCTTCATGAGGAATGTACAACACACTATTGACAGCTTTTCACTGCTTTGGTCTTCTAAAATTATTCCCATTTTGCAGAAAGAGCATTTTGATATCATTGATCTGACATTCTCAAAGTTAACTCCAGAGGATTAAGATGCACAGTTCCCATTAATTTATACTGGAATTACCAACAGGTAAATGCCTTAAATGGCTTGGGAAATATAAGTTTGGCTGGTCTGGTGTTTTTTATTATGATTACGTGACTTTATTCAGTGCAATTAACCCACAGAAAGGAAACCCTGAGTGTGGTGAGCAGGTGGAACAGTGATTTGTGTGGGGGGCAGCTCTTTGGCTTTGACAACCCTGGCTTGATTCAGGGTCCAGGAGCCTGGGTGGCCCACGATGGGAGGCAGCACAGGCAGTGAAGGTTGCCCAGGAGGGTCAGGCATGATCAGAGGAGCTGCACTCACAGCTCAAGCCTTTTCTCTCAGAGCAGGCTGAGCAGGCACTGCAGGTGAACTGGGCTCCAGAGCTGAAGATCAGCATTTATTTTGAAATCTGGTTTATCTAACATAAAAGATCCTGTTTATATCTGTGTGTCAGAGAGCCAGTTTGTGCTGCCCTGCCAGTGCCACACAGAACTGGCACGTTGGATTCACTGCTCCTAAAACTCATCGGTGTCCGTTTCTCACCTCCTGGACTTTTTCAGCTTGGCTCTGCTTTCCTTTGTCTATTGTTTCAAATATTCAGGATTAAATCTACAGGGACACTGAAGCTGTACCTGTAGCTTGCTGTAAAAGGGCAATGCACTCATTATGCTAATAGCTCAGAACTTTAAAGACCCCAATTACATCTCAGGCTTCCTGCATAATGTTTGGCAAGTCATGTGCTCTCCATACTTACACAGCCCTCGCCCAAGTCAGGCATGTTCCATAGAAATAAAAGAGAAATTAGGGCTGGTGTGCCAAGCTCTGACTGGAACGGGAGCCAATGTCTTTGTCCCAAAATCCATGGAAGTACCTCTCCAGAAGTTAAAAACAGTGCTGTCAACAGGATACTGAAATGTGGCAGTAGCCAAATTAGAATATTGTGCATTCAAAATTCTGAATTCAAAGTATTTTTAAATGGCAAATTCTTAACAGAATACATTAAACCCATAACTAAACTTAGTGTTCCAGGTGTTAGATTGACTGAAAAACATGAGCAACAGAGAACCCAAGGACAGCATTGTAGTAGAACTGCCTTTCCTCATCATTTCACTCTCTGATCCCAGCCAAGGAAACTGTATACAGGGAAAATCATCCTTGTGAAACCTTCACTAGGCATTAGTGAAAAATGTCTTGGAAGATTAGGAACACTTGAAAATTGAGTTCTGTGTGAGCTGTGCTCCAGGTAAGTCTGTGTTGGCATACTCTTCATCTATAAATTACTGGGGGAAATGGATGGGGCCAAGCTGGTCTAAGCAAATATCAGAGTATATTATTTCCACAAAAAGCTAGGTAGAGGCTAGAAATAAAATTTTGCATCACGGGTATGAGAGCAATACTCTGGGAAATAAGTACATTAGGGCATGCAGCTTTCTTAGCATGAGCTATTATATCCTTTTAAGCCATATTTCTGATAGTACATTTCCTTCTTGAAAATTGGGAATTTGTTCTATTTTTGTAGAAATGGATTATTGCAAACTGGCCCTGTGTACGCAGCTCTCTGTGCTACCCGGGGACCACGGGGCAATTATCGGAGGCATCCACTGAAGGACTGGTGTAATTTGCCAAATGCTACTTTGTTTTCAGATAAAGTAAACAGTTTTAGTACTGAAGGGCCTTTTAAGTACTGTAACTTTTTGCTTAGTTTGTTTAAATTGTTTTGTTTTTCTTATCCCTTTAAAAACAGTCCTGTGTTTACTGAGTTTCCCACTTTGATGTGCTCCAGCCCAGTTAGTGACTGATTGCCTTTAATGCCTTCTATGAGCCTGAGCGTCTGCGAGCTCAGCCCACGATGGAGCTGGATGAGGAGGTCAGTCAGAGACTTCATTAACAATTGAAAAGCACTCTGCATGAGAAACAGAATGATGGGGTTTGTAGCTCTGGTATTCCCCTTAAAAAATAAAACAATTTGGTACACGTGGTTTTACAAAGGCTTGTCTTGTGCTGGTAGTGGATTTCTCCTTGTATTATCTGCTGATTTATCAGAAAAGAACGTGAGTCTCGCCTGTTCCCCATCCAGGTCAGCAGGGGGGAAACTGGGGTCAGTCCTTTAAGCTGCCGAGTTTTCTGTATCTCCAGTAACAATGTGGAGACTGTGCGTCACAATCCTCTTAAGTTTACCCTCTTCCTTCTGATTTTATATTTCAGCTGTTCAGTATTCACCTTGTCCAGTGGGAAAGAGCCATTTACCCTCCTGTGCTCTACAGCTCTGCTTGGCCAGAAGGATCGCTTTTCCTTTATGTTCCC
This sequence comes from Campylorhamphus procurvoides, assembly GCA_013396655.1. NCBI lineage: Eukaryota > Metazoa > Chordata > Aves > Passeriformes > Dendrocolaptidae > Campylorhamphus > Campylorhamphus procurvoides. The sequence goes on along the minus strand of WBMV01001708.1, from coordinate 1,288,057 downwards.
TTTGCTCCTCTGGTTTCTCTCACTGGTGACCATTAATTGTGCAATAACAGGACACTAATGTGTCACCCCTTCCCAGCGGGTTGACAGAGAGGAGCACATCTCTGAGGGGAGGCTGGGGGGCAGTGGAAGTGGGGCAGGGCCGCTGTGCAGAGAGTTCTCTGTGCTGGCTGCTTCACTGTGCTGTACCACTGTCAGCAGCCAGCCTTCCCTCACCCCAGCCTGTATCAATCAGTGAGGAGCCCTCTCCTCCTGCCTTTGTCTTTCATTACTCGGAGCTTCTTGCTGTTTTCAACACCTCCTTGTGTCCCTGTTGACAAGTGCTTTAGAGCAGATGCCACGCTGCACCTTGTCAGATCTGTTCAGAGGCATATCTGGCTGGCTTTTCTGCATGCCAGAAAAGGAACTGGTGTCCTCATCCAGTCTCCTATGTATGTAATAAATCATGGATTTGGGGTGGTTTAAGTTGGAACTAAATAGGTGTGATTCTTGTGAGACTGATCATTTTCATGGTGTACAGGACTGTGAAATCACATCTCAATATTTTCATATAATTACTCTTGAGCAAGTGTAACGTGGTGAGGCTGTGAAATAGTGCCCCTCCTTCCTGAAAGGCTGAATGGCTCAAGGTGATGCTGCGTATGTACCTGTTTGTGACAGCAAATGGAACTTCCCCACAGCTGCTTTTGAGCTGTAGGGCTCCTTGTTCCTTGATTTCTCCCCATCCCAATCATGTGTGTTCTGCAATATGTTTTATTACCTTTTCATTCTTTACCAAGTCTTTGGTTCTGAAGTGAAACAGAAACACAAATATTTACAATGACTTTAGTCAGAATACCTGAAGGTAGCAAAACAAATCAATAAACACATT
>WBMV01001708.1:1017437-1287167 GCA_013396655.1 Campylorhamphus procurvoides | reverse complement strand
CCCCCCCTTTCCATTTTTATCCACTGCTATCTACTGCATCAAGGATAGGTTTTTCTGGCTCCTCACATCATCCCCCCAGTCCTCACTTTTATGGGATCATCTTTCCTGGTTTTTACAGGGGTCTAAATCTTAGTGCTGTTCTCATTGGACTCTCTGCAGGTGCTGAGTTCCTTTAATGCCACAATTTGGGAGAGGATGAATGAATCCCTCCATCTGAAATGGCTCATGTTTAACATGACTCAGCTCAGGTTGCTCTGAGGAGTGGCTGGGATTGCTGGATGTGAAAACTCATCAGCCCGTTTTGCACATGGGTCAGAGAAGGGGCTTAAAGGCTTTGTGTACATTTAAATAATTTTCATTATCTTTCTTGTCACAGTTGATTCTTGGTCTCAAATCTGCTTTAGCTTTCCTCACCTCTAAAGTTGTCCTTATCACAGTGCTCATGAGGGTAACAGAGGTGAATCCAGTTGTCTGCTTTTCATCTCATTTGTAGTTTTGTCTTGTGCTTTTATGGAATGACTCATCACGGGAAAGAAAATTGCTACTGGCAAGCTGTGTCCCTAAAAAAAAAAAAAAAAAAAACAAAACCCCCACACCAAACAGAATAAAAATCAAGGACCAAAAAGACCAAACCACAGAACCCCTACTGAACAGAAACTCTGGGGTTGGTTTATTTTTCAGGCAGCTGAAATGCACTAAGTCAGTCAGAGCAGCCTGGAAAGCTGTTTGCTTTGCTTGGTCTCTGAATTCCAGGTGTGGAGTTCAGACTTTGCAGGGACATTGTACTGCCCTGGCACCTGCTGATGTGGCCGGGTCTCCTCCTGACATGGGGCAAAATAAACCTTAATCACAGGAGCAGCTGGGGTATCCATGTGCTCCTCTTAATTTTTGAGTCTTACTTTCTTTGTCCATTACCATTCAGATATTTAAGTATCAGTACAACCCTAAAACCTCTTCTACCATTTTATGGAGTGTGTTCTGGACCTCCTGTGCTGATAGAGCTACGTTTGGTTCATTTTGCTCTGGAATGGTGTTTTTTCACATCACATCTTTGAACTGGTGGAGTACAGGGTTTTTTACTGGGTTTTTGTGCCAGTGTGGGTGCATTATACCTCATGGCAGAATTCAATTACCACCTGAAAATGGATGGTGAAAATTGTTGCTGTTCCTCTTTAATGATTTAATTTGGGAGTTATTTGAGAGAATGTATTTCATAAAAGCCTCCTCAGCCGAAGTTTCCTTGAGGCACAGAGCAGAGTGTGGTGCTTTGTGCTTTCCCATTGTGACAGTTGAAAGATATCAAAAGTCATCTTAACCCTGGCGAAGGCATCAAAGGAGAGGAAGAGCCTTAGAGCAGTGAGTTCCCAGTCTGCATCCCAGTGCATTCCCACCTGATGCAGGAACCAACTTTGAGCTCTTTTGAGCAGCTGAGACTACACATTGGAGCTGTTCCAGTGTTCACAAAGCCATTAGTTTTCTGCTTAAATGCAACAATGCCAGATAAAAGCCATCCTTTGCAACCTGAGGTATGTTCACGTGTCTGTGCAGAGTTGAAGTGTCCATGGAAGATTCCCTATAGCACTGACACCAGGAAGGGATGCTTAGAGTGGGATTATAAAATACAGGCTGTAGGGGGAGGCTTGGACTGATTGTCTGGCCATAATAGAAAGAGTAAACAATTAGAAGGAATTTCTTAGGAGGGTAGAGGTGTTTTGAGGTGTGATCTGGAGGTATGACAGTCTGTACAAAGAGAGAAGCTTCAGTGACTGACCTTTTTTGAATGAAACTTAAAAAGCTTTCAAGTCTAGAAGTCCTTATGTAAAACATTTTTACATGAGAGTTTTTTTTTTTTTCCTTCTAAAGTTACTTTTGGACCAGACATGAGGATTTTAATTGTGCTGACAGACAGAACAGCCAAGCCTCTCCACCCAGAGTGGTTTGCTGGTAGTCTTGCATGGAACAGCATTCAGGACTGGGCATCAGTGTAGTCCACCAATCCATAAATAAGTGTTACAGATAGTTCTCAGGTAAAATCAGTGGGACTGTTCTTGACCAGGGACAGCTCTACTCGATGGCTCTAAATGTTCACATGAGGGGCTTTGGTCTGGGCCAAGTTGGTTGGTTACTTTAAAAAAATCCAAGAAAACAAACACCAAGATTTCCTCTTCCTCCCCTGTCTCAGTGCTGTGGTTATGAGCACTGCCCTTGAAGGCAGGCACAGACAATCTGATTGCTTTTCAGATTGAAAGCATTGCCTGCTCATGTTCTCCTCTCATTTACCCTGTTGCTGAACAAACAGTCATTGATTTCTATTGCGTGTGTTTTTGAAAGCAGCAACATCCAGGATTGGACCCAAATGTGGAGCCTGTCTGCTTTGTGGGTTTTCCAGTTTCAAATTGCAAGCTACTGAAGAGATTGTAACCAGGGCTTTTTATTTGTATTGAGTCTGTTAATAGGGGAAATGAACACAGCTGAAGGGAACACTCAGGTTATTCATGCACACCTGCCCTGGGAAATGTGGATTTGGAAATTAAATGTGAATTGGGTTTGATTTAAATATAAGGGAAGAATAGCCTTGCAGCAGAGAAGGTTTAGGCTGTATGAACATGTTTATGACACTTCTTCCACTGGAGCATAAAGAATTGCAAACCTGCTGGTGCCACTGTTGTGACACAGGGCAGAGTTTGTGCCATCCTGGAATAGATCAGTGTTTTCAGTAAGAAAACAGCACAGTGGATTTATCAAATGCAGACTTGGTGTTAGGTATATCCTTAATAGTACGTGTCTGTTGTTGTTTGTTGTCTGTCACTTTTGCCCTGTGCCTCAGTTATTGGTTCAATTCTCACATTCCTGCACTGAAACTTTGATTGTAATAGTACTGGGAGGCCTTTAGCTCATCCTACCTGTGCAGTCCTTACCTGCACTGGGTCTTGTGCAAATGTTGAAGGGAATATAGGCTTAGTTTCAATGTAACATCACAGCTGACACACAAGACCAAGTGTGGGTAAAGGAGATTGAACCAAAAAACTGAAGACAGAACAGCAGAAACAGGCTGTGGTTTTTGTAAGGAGGTCGACGTCATTACTATTGTTTTTAATTTCTACAAGTATTCTTTGTAATTGAAATATGAGTACAAAGAAAAAATCTGCTTCAGGATGGGATTAATTCAATTGCTGTAGTTAAGTCTAGTTTGCCTTCAGATCTCAGCAAATGAAATGCACTCAGCATTCTGGCCCTCTAATGTGGGTGCCCAAGAGTTCCCTGTGGCTCTGCACTGACTCTGTATGGAGTCTAGAGCTGGCTAATGTAATTAACACCTCGAATGAAATGCAAGACTCAGTAGTTCATCCAGTAATGAGCCTTTTGCATCCTTATGGTGCTTTAATTTATAAATGACAAGATGCTGTGTGGCAATAGACTTCATTGCAGCATTAAAGGATGGCTTGGTTATATTTTCTTGTAGTTAATTCCCAGCTATTTGCTACTCTTCCTGAGAATACTGAACTCCTCCTCTTTGGGGGAGCACAGGGGCTTCCCAGGTGTGTGTAAGCAATGCCTGGCATTAACTGTTCCACGTGGTAAAGGATGAAGAATGTTATGGCACCTTCAGTGACGTGCCTTGGGCCATAAGCCACAGTCGTTCCTTCACAAGAGCCACTGATGTGACAACGTGTGATGGAGGGATGGGGACTTCAGGCAGCTTTGTCCAGGAGTGTCCAATGGCACTGTGCACTTGCATTAAAGGGGGGGATGCATTTTCCTTCCAGGAATAACAGGTCTGTGCTTGGTGATCAATCATTGGCATCCAGAGCAAGAGTCAAATTCTTTCCCATCTTGAATCTGTGGAAATCCACTAATGACATTAAAACCAGGCTGATTTGCACCACCCAAGAGTTGCAGTTTTTCTCTGCTTCAGATGGTAGTACGTGTTATTGATTATAAAAACTAAGCTCTTGCCACCAACGTGCAGACTAAACTATTTACCCTTTTTATATGATTCTGACTTCAACTTTTTCCTTGCTGGAATGTTCAGTACAGAGTGAATCAACAGCAGGTCTTTTAAAGCAGCTGGCCAGTTGGAGTTTGTGCTCATCTTCCAGCTCTTGCAGTGCTTGACCATCACAAATTGTTGCTGTCAGGATGTTAAGTAACACCTGAGAATACCTAATTGTGTCTGCTGTTCCTTAGCAATTAAAAGCTGAGCTTTTAGTTCTGGATGTTCCATAGACATCATCTGTAGCTGCACTGTTACAGTTACAGGTGCTGATTGTGTCAGTGAGAGTCAGGGGGTGCTCACTGGGGAAGGAGGCAGCTGATGAGCCTTGTGCATGTGCATTTACCTCCTGGGCTCACCTTTTAATTGAATCTAAAATCAATTTTCAATTAGTGGTGGTGTGGCACCTCATATTAGCTGTTAGAATTGTGAATAAAGGTAAAGAGTAAAGCATGCAAATCCATAATTACTTTTACCTTAATGAAATGAGCGTTAGCAGAATTAGGAAGAGATGTGCTGAGTACCTAAGAGTTCAGAAGGAGAGTTAACAGTGACGTGGCTGGAGATGCCAGGCCTTACCAGGCTGGTGTTAGTGCATTCATCATGCCAGCACAGCTAGATGGAAATGATTTTGACTGCTGACAGAGAAACAGGGCACCCCAAATAATGTCCCTGTGGTTTGGGTCATTTCCCTCTTGAAATGGGAACAGGAACTCATGGCAGTAATGTTAGATCAGCCCTACTGTTTGAAAAAAAATTAGCTGCAAGTGCCAAATGGAATGTGTCTCAATGAGAGAGATTTTGCAGGTCTGATTTGGACCAATTATTTGAAAGTGTATATACAACACATATGTCTGAACACCCTGGAAAATACACCATCTGCATCCATTGCAAGTTGTCTGAGGTGTCTGAGATTTTGTCTGTGGTTTTCCAACCAGTGGATGATGATCTGTCTCCTAAAGCAGGAGCCCCTGGCCCCTTCCAGTGCAGTTACATCTCCTCAGAGAGGAGAACTGATCAATAACTTGGCATTCTGTTCCATACTGGGGTCTGTTCCAGAGTGACCATTATTTTGCAACCATTGCCTTTTAGGCTATTTGTTTTAAATTGTTGAAACATAAAATCAATACAACAGAGCAGGACTCAAATGGTAAACACTGAAAATGGGAAAGCAGTTTCTTCTGCTAACCCTCCCACAAGTGTTTTCCTTATTTTTAGCAGGGAGGATTGTCTGTTTCTCTTTTCCCCAATTTCCAACAAGTTTTATTTCTGTGAACAGCCCAGGTGATTTTCTTCCAAGTTTTCCAGTTGAAAGCCTGCCCAGGTCTTTGTCATTAAACTTATCCCAGCAGCCCGAGAAAGAGTAGAGAAGGAGTTGGGGTGCTGTAAGAATGAGCTGGATAGTCTCTGTATTTCATTACATGGACTGTCTCATTAAAGAACACAAGAACAGCATTATATAAAAGGAAACACCCAAATGTGTAATTCCTATTAATAAGTCATAAGCTGGGAAAGTAATTTCATAGTGTGTATGTGGTATATGAAGTAGGAATTAATAACATCTTGGCACTTCAGGCAGCCAATTGTAACACCAGGCGATGTTTGCTCTGCTCCCCTGTGAGTCAGGGTAGCCCCAGAGCTGCCCTGTGGTGCTCCAGGTTAAACTTCTTGTGCTGGTGTTGTGTGTCTTCAAAGGCAAAAATAGCAGTCAATAAATGCTTAAGAATAGTATGGATGATGTAAAATGGAACATGTAATTGTTACAGGGAAGACCTTGGAAATGGATGGTATTGGGAATGGAATGCCATAAACCCCCAGTACCCAGAATCTTTACAAGGCAGACACTGTTAGCCTGATAAAATGAATGCTTGCAATTGTTCCTATAAACTTCTGGATCTTTATGGAAAAGTTAAATGAGCTTTTGTGTGAGAAGCCATTGGCAACCATAATTAAAATTTCTCTAAACATATATAGTTTATGGCACACTTATTGTCTGCAATAAGAATTTAAAGGCTTAAGGAGCTTCAGATAAAGTGCAGCAATGTGTTAATAACCTTCTATATCTTATTGAGTACTCCAGCTCTCTTTAATGACTTTTACTGTTGAAGTGTTCTGAAAGTTTATTTACCAGTCTGTTTACATTCATTAGTATTGTTATTTCAAAATCAAAACACAAGCCCTCTAGCTCAAGACATCCTTGCCTCATTTTATAAAGTTCCTGAAGGTATTGTTCCACCCCAGTGTTGACTGCTGCAAGCAAAGCTAAGAATGTATATCTAGTTTGTGTCTCTTAGACAAGTGAAGGGAGCTGCTCATAATGCCCCAAAGGAAAACAGTGCAGGGATCTCCCCATCGTGAGTTTCCAGCTGGTGCTGCTGGCTGGGTGGAGTTGTGGTGGGGCCTCTGTCCTTCCAGATAATGCCAAGCTGAAGTGAGGAGTGTCTGTGCTCTCCAACCCAAAATATTTCTTTACATCTGCAGGAATTCTTCTCAGAGGATGTTGCCAGAGCAGTGGGAGCTTTGTGTCACCAAAATTCTTTATTTCACTATGTCACTTAATCCATATTGCATAACTCTTATTTCTCTTTTCCTTCAGCATTTTCATTGACAGAGCATTGTTATTCTTGGAACCTTCAGCTGCCCTGGTAACTCCACTGAAGAATAATCAGTCTGGGAATTTTGTAACTAGGCATAATTTGCAGCCTTTTTTTCAGCTCCGTGCATTGATTATTTCTGCTTAACATTTAAAGATAAATTAATGCTGTGACACACAAGGATTAGCATAATAAATAGGAAGATTGCCAAGCCTTTCTTTGGGTTCAGCAAGAACTGGCCTGTGTGCAAACCCTCCAATTTGTGCAACATTGGGAAATAGAGATAATAGCCTGCAAATACAGAATAGGCATCTTTATTACTCTTCTGGCAAATTCAATATTTTAAAATTTTTATTCACCGGAGACAGGATGTCTTGGATCATCTAATTCTACATTTGAACCTGACAGTCCTTTACAAGCAAGGACAGCTCAGCAGCGAATATTAAATTGTAAAAATAAGGAAGAGTTCTTTCAAAGGGCAGAATACATTGGTAATGTCATGTGTTATAACCTATAAACTGTATCTGTATAAATACTTGAAAGGCTGTCAGGCTTAGATAAAAACTTGATGTCTCCAGCAAATAAATCTTTGTAATGTGTTGACCCTCTATTTTTCTTGAGCCAGTTCAGCTATGGAGAAATCACTGTGACCAGGAATGCTCCATCAAGCTGTTATTTTGTGTTAACAGGTGTTTGTCAAACCCCTCTTAGAGCTGTAGCCTGGACTTGGAAATACATAGTGATGCATAGGAAGGGAGACTGAGAGCTCTGGAATGCTGTGAGTCATATTTGCAATTGCCTGAATGAATATCTGCCTTTTTAGTGCTTTCAATTATCACTGTTTCTCAGGAAAACTACTGGTTCTGCATGCAAAGGGATGGTTTGGGTGCTTTTGGTAGATCTCCTTTACTTTGTTCCCCTTTAAAACACATCACAGGCATTTCAGGACTTGCTCATTGCAGGCCAGCCAGGCAGATTAATGGGGCAATTTCCAGCCCCAGCAGCCAGGCAGAGGTGGGGAGATGATGGATCCCAGGAGCAAACCCAACCTCTGGCTAATTGCTGGCTTTAGCTGCTGTGATGAGCCCATACCTCATGGCTGGCAGGAGGTTTCTGGGCACTTCAGCTACATGAAAGTTTGGGTCTTTACTCTTTGTCCAAGCATTTGTCCAGTGAGTACTTTGCATCTGCAGTGTCCTGTGGGGAGGAGTTCCAGCACTTGTGCCTCTTGTGGAGGGCAAAAAGCACCTCCTTGCTTTGTCTGCATCCCACTAGCTCAGCTGGTGCCTCCTCCTTACCTGGGTAGCAGTTGCTTTTCCTTTTTGATCCTTCCACCTTGGGCAAGCCTGATGTGAAGTATTATCAAGAACTTTTCTCTGTTGGGTGTTTTGGGACTCCTTGAATACTGGAGAAAGAATTATGAGGCTTTTCCATCTTAGAAGCAAAACACTGTTTTGTTTTTCCAGGACTGGTTAATTGGGTTGAGCAGTGGCTCAGAAATGCAGCATCAGGCAATCCCTGTGCTGAGTTACTTTGCTGCAATCAGGAATCTGTGTCCAGGGGCCACAGGACAGGGCTGAGTGATGGTGCCTCAGGTCATTTTATTGTGGCTTTCTCTGACCTTAGAGTGCTTGGCTTTGCAGCCTTGATGTGTTATTTAAACACGGGGCACCTGTGTATTTTTGGGGGTAGGAGGTTCAATGGATGATGGTGGCTAGGGGTTTCTGTGCTGGATTTTGCACACAGTTAAATATATTCCAAGAAAGCTTCCCTAAATTATTCTTGTAACTCTTTGGCTTTAATTGGTAAATTACTTCTTTCAAGTCTGAGAGATGAAGAGTCTCGTTTCCTGGAGTGATTTGATTGGCAATTTAGAGATGATTTGTTAAAACTGGAAGAGTGTATTTCATAAGATTAAATATGAAATTGCAGAACTGCTTAAGGGCATAATTGCCCTGCTTTCTGCTAGAAACATTGTTGTACTGGAAATGTATACACCAAACATGTTCTTGTGACGTTGGGTTTGGAAAAGAAACACTCTGAGTTCCTTGCAGCTGAGAGTGGAGTATCCACTCCATCCTTAGGCCTCTTCTCTGCTGCAAATTCCCAAAGTATTATTGTCAGCAAACAAACCTTGAAACATAATTTTAGCATATTTACAGGCAAATCAGTCTCTGTTACATCCTTCAAGTGTTTAATCTGGTTAATGTTAATGCTTTTTTGGTTTCTTAGCTTCAAAGCTCTAAATGTGTACAAGAATTTACTGTGCAGCACAGACAAGTTGATGGAATAAAATGAGGGATCAAAAATTTTAGTCTGTGAGATCTCCAAGATCTGCTCCAATACAGAGCAAACTCTAGAGCAAGCTGGCAGGGCAGGGCCCAAGCTGATGAGAGGTGTTTTGGCAGCAAGGACAGGAGATGGTCTTTGGGTATATTAAATAAAATGGCAAATAAAGGCTGCAAATCGCTTTAGGCAAAATATTAATAAAGGCCAGAATGTCTCTAACACTTCATGCTATAAGTAATTATTAATAAACTATGTTTAAAGTATCTCATTTGACTGGACAGGGTCATTCACAGAGCGAGGGTGTGTCAAGTGAATTAGCCCTTTGGTGTCTGGGCTGTGCGAGGGCAGGATCTCTGCTGGTGTCATCACTCACTGCTTGAGAACAGCCCAGGCCTGGCTGTGCTGCAGCCCTGCAGCTCTCCCTCACTGGCCACTTACACAAAGCTGGGGTTTTCTCCTTTCTTAGCAAACTTTTGACATCCTTTATGTCCGCAGCCCAAGAGCGTGTCATTACTTAACCCTTCCTTGTTAAACCGAGACCTTCATCGAAGCTCTCTGTGTTTTTATTGGCAGTAATGAAAGTGGTGTATTCATTGCCCTTGCAAAAGCCTCAAGTATTTGATACACTGACATCCACTGGTGGATGCCAGTGCTAAAATCCACTGCAGTCTGAAAGCCTGTCAGGAGCAGTGTGTGCTCCCTCTTGCACAGATAAATACTGAGTATTTAATTCTGTAATGAACAATGTCTTTAATTCTGGGTTCTGGACCGTTGTAAGGATAAACCAGTTTGTATTTTAAATGAAAGAAGAGCACTAATGATAGAATGTAATTTATTTCCAGCATGAGTAGTGTACTGAGGGTGGTGGAGGTGAATCCATGCTAGCACAAAAGGCTGGTTCTGTTAAGCCCTCTGCAGTTTCAGTGCCTTTTGATAAACCCTATGTTTTGCTGTGAATTAAATTAATAGGTTCTCCTTGTGTTATGTATCAGAGATCTATGGAATTTGATAACAAAAGATGAGAGGCCCTTCCAGGCTTTCATTCCACCCTCCAGCACCTCTGTGGAACTCCACAGTGCTCACAGAAACACCCACAGTGACTGCAGCACTTCCTATCCCACACCACAGGCAAGGGACCTGGGCTGGGGGCACATTGCATTCAGGCTTGTGATGAATCAGCAAACCAACAGAGATAATGGTTTTAAGGAATAAAAAAAGCCTGTTTTCTGTGGTTACATTCAGCAGCAGCAGCTGTAACACTGGAATGCTTATTCTAAAATAATCTGGTTTATTCACGTGGTTTTGGAAGCTGGGAAGGTAAATGTGCAATCCTGCAGAGGAGGGGAAAGGTTTGCTGAGAGTGCTTTAAATAACTGCCTTTGCTCTGCTATCAGTAACCCCTCTGGCAATGTAAAAACCTTGGCAGAAAGGCCTTCAGGCAGCCTGCCTGGATCTCTGCAGCTCCAGTTCCTGTGTATCCAGCCCTCCTTAACCCAGGGGGAGGGAGCAAACCAAACACTTCTGTTCATTTCCCAGTAATTTGGAAGCTTCTCCAAAACTTGACCCTGAGGTCAAAGCACTACTTGTATGTCACCAATTGGTATTTTTCCCCCAGCAAGGTATATACCATTCTCTTTACAAAACTACTCTGTGGTAATGCATGCTGTCTATGGCTTTGGGGATTTCAATGCTGGAGGACACCCTGGGAGGGATGGATTTTTATCTTGTGTGTCCTATGTACTGCTGGCATTTAGGGCTGACATGCACTTAATTCTCTTTAAGTTACTGCAACTCAGTGGTTCAAAAGAAAATTCAGGATGGGATTCTCTTGAGATTTGGGTTTTCCATTTTTTGGATGAGTTCCCCTCCACCCCACCCAGGCTCCCTATTATAACTCTCCATGTCTCAAAGCTCTTGATCTTGTTGGGAGAAATTTTTCCTCCAGTTCCCATATGAGATATTGCAGTTTGCTGTGTTGTGGAACTGTTTGTGGGTATTTGCTGTAGACAACCTGTTGACTAATGGTGTTGTTTATACCTGGAGGTTGCTCAAAGCTGGTACAGCAGTGCCTTGGAGACTCTGAGAAGGATGCATTTCTCACATAGGGGTTGTATAGATAAGAGTCCTAATTCACCACTGAGACTTTTTTTCTATGTTTCTGCAACCAGGCTGAAATGGAAGAATGCAGTGGGGAATCTGGCAGGCTATCTCAAATCTTTTAAAAGCCTCCTCATTCCCAGGGCTAAAGTTTCTCTCCATTGAATTGGTTTTCCTTGGAAAAGTGTTGGGCTCTGCTGACATTTCTGAAGAACAAAGTATGAAGTGTTTTGTGCAGCATGGATAACTTGGATCGTTTCTAGAGAGGAACTCACAACATCTGAGACAACATATTAGACATGAAGTATGTGGGAGCATCTTGTGGAGCTGAATATAACGAGGGAGGAGAGAGGGGCTGCAGATAGTGGGAAAGAAAGCCCTGAGGGCTTAGCTGGCCTGGCACTTAGGGAGAAGGCAATGCCATCCTCTTGCCTTTAACACTGGATTTCTCATTGTGAACAGGATAATTTCTGTAAGTGCTGACAAAGAGCTATTAAATCTCAGCCCACTCAAGGGTTTGGCTGTTTTGTAGGGACTTCAAAAGAAATTGGAAAATGAGGTATGAACAGAAAACTTTTTGTGTTATGGGATTTCATTTTGGTCCAGAAGCCACAAATCTCATTGCAATTATTACTGAAGTCCCTGTGGATCTGATAAATAATTGATTTAAGGGGGCTGTTTGTGGAGCAAAGGGGAATGGAACAGCAATGAGGTCAGCAGCAGGTTTGCACAAATACATGAGCAGTGACAAGCTCAGTGTTGTATTGATCAGTGCTGGTGAGAGGGGGAGATTTGTGGGGGGTCAGGAACTACATTATGAAGGGCATAAAAACCTTCTTGGCTTTAGCCCTGTGAGATATGGAAAGACAACAAGCATTTAGGTTTGAGGAATGACCGGTGCTTGGGGAAATGTGGACCTTGGCATTGTACCCAGAGGAGAGTGTGTTTTTTATGGTACACAGGGAAAGGGAGGAAGGAGGTTTCAGGGTGTGAAAGAATGGCTATGGAGCTACTTAAATGAGTGGAAAAGAAGGCATTGGACCCTAAGCTGTTGAGGTACTTTGTGTTCTAGAAAAAGATGCCTGCTCTTGGCCCATGTACAATATTCAAAGGACCCCCCAGGACACTGGCTGGGTGCTCAATTTTCTATGCACTGAGTGCCAAAAAATCTCATTGAAAATAAGGTTTTAAATGATACTGCCATTTTATATATTGATGCTATTCACGGCATGGTTTTCTGCTCTCTATGGATGAGTAACTTACAAGCCAAGGCAAGCAAGTGGTCTTAATATCTGGAAATTAAAATCTTCAGGGGTTATTCCATGAGTAGCCCAAGTGTTACCAAGAAACACTTCCTGGTGTTGCCCAGCCTGTGTGCTGTGCTCATGGAGAGGCACTGTCTGGCTGCACTCTGCTTTCACAGCATGGAAACAGGAGAATAAACTCCAGTGGGCAACATTTGTCTGGCTGAGGTTTATTGGAGGTAATCACAGCTATTTGTTCTCTGAGGGAACCTGAAAGTTCCTGCAGCAGATCACCTTGGGTGGTCAGAAGTCCTGGTTGGATGATCACCCAGAAGCCTGGAGCACCTATGGAGCTTGTCAGGCAGATGCAGGAATCATACAATGCAATTATTTTCATGACATCTTCATAGATTGATTGGGTTTTTCCCCCCCCACCTGCCCAGCTAAAATAAGGAACTCTTGATGCAACTCAGAATGGATAGAATTTATCAAAGCTTGGGCTTATGAAAGGTTCATTTTAAGTCTAATTTAAGGCAACTGCTCAAAGACTCTGCAGCGCTGGTTAAAAATTTAAAGCAAAGACAATTTTGTGCTCATTTTTTTTGGAAAAAAATTATACTATTTTTCATCTAGTTCAGAGAATTCTGAAAAAAACCCCTGCAATTCTATAGCTGGAGAGAGCAAGAATAGAACTGGAGAAAGAAAAATACCATAGTAATACAGACCAGCAGAAGTTCAGTGTAGCTGCAGGTGGATTGGTGGTCACTGTCCTGCCCTCGGTCCAGGCTGTCCAGGGCCACATGTCACACTCCTCCACTGCAGCAGCACTGGGATCTGTGCACTGATTTCCTTCTCCTTGGGTGACCCAGACAAGAAAATTGGAGAGAACTGAACCTGTTAAGCAGGGACCCCCTCGGTACTCAGAAACCTTTGTTCTGACTTCTGTCCCTTTGTCAAGATCTCCCATTCCATTTGTGCCTTGTGTCCTCCAATGCCCAGGACAAGAAATTTTATCTGCTTTTCTATCTTCCCCTCCCTTCTCTTTAGCCTCCATGCTCCTAGTAGCCATTCCTTGTTCTTGAGAGAAAAAACTGTGGCAGACACAGTTATTGAGGTATTTTGTCTCTGTCTTGCCATTTCAAGCCCAGGTCATGTCCCTGCACTGTAGTTTATATCCTCCTTGGGTCAGGGCCTTGCACTCCTGTGCCTCCATGTGCCATCAGCCTGGCTTGGTCTTCAGGTGCTACCTAAGAAATATGAGTAATAACTGTAATTGGAAAGGAACCTTCTTATCAGTCTTGAAGTTATCCAGAGTATCAACTTCAATAAAAAGTGGCATGAAGCTTCTAGTTGGTGAAATTTATCTGAACTGAGCAGCAAGGGATAGATAATCCAAAAAAAAAAAAGCATGGGCTGGTAACATCAGAATGTTTTTGATCCTGAAACTGGGACTGTGCAATTAATCTGGTTTCCCAGAAGCCAGCAGATACTTCCAAATGTGAAATTATTCCTCTTCTGCAGAAATGAAAGGATTCAAAAGATCAGCCTCAGCAGTTTCTGCTGGGACTGTGCCCAGGGTATGTCATTTATTTTCTAATTTTTTTTCAATTAGATTATTTTTTCTCTTTCAAAAGAGAGGATGTCTGACTATTTAATCTAATCTAGTTCATTTATTGTTTTTTATCCTGCTGAGCCTCTCAGTGCAAATCCAATAGTGCTAGCATAGCACAGACCTTGGGAGACCTCCAGGCAACTTTTGCACTACTTTTCCAGTGGCAAATCTTCCTGGGGTCGGGATCTTTGTTGTGGCTGTAAAGTAGAGAATATTCCCATCCCTCTGCTATCAGCTGGGGAAGCTTTGGGTGCAAGGCGGGGTCAGAAATGCAGATATAATTTCCAAAACTGAGGGGAATTTCCAGAAGGTCATTTTCAACTGTTCTTCTCCAGCCACTTGTTCCACAGCCACGTGGTCAAGTGTGGCTTTTCTGTGGGAATGCCACAGTTCCAGGTTTGCTTTAGGGGGCCTCACTGGACAATGGTGAAGGTCTCATGGGCTGGCTGGTACTGTGGAGCTGAATGTACACCACCAAAAGATGCATTGTTGCTTATAACCTGCTTTTTGATGGTTAATGAAGATCTCTAAACCTGTAGCGTGTTCTGGTCCTTTTTTACTGTGTGTAGTAGCAAACAAGTAAACTGAGGATAAATCCAGACCCTGTGCAAAGAAGCTGCAAGATTCCCATTAGTTTCTGTGAGAAGTGGATGGGGTTTTGGTGAGAAGCTGAAACAGCTATTGAAAACAAGATTGACCTCCAGATCGGAGTATAACTTAAATCTTCTGTGCGACTTTATCACCATCTGCTTTGAGTTCTGTTCACACTGCAGAAGGTCACACACAGAAACTCACAGCAGACTTGAGAAGTGCCTTGCTGTCTTTTAAATGAAAGAGTGAGGCTTGGAAAACAAAAGGTGGTTGTATTGCCAACTGGGTGCTGATATAGTGGGGGAGTCACTCGTCAAGGTGTACTCTTGGAGTGTCTTAAAGTCATTGTACTTGGATTTCTATATTCTCGTGGTTATTAGAAGCAAATGATTGCCAGTTGTGATTAGATGAACGGTGAAACATGCAGTAAATGTGTGCTGAAATTAGTCAGAAGTCTTGGTACCAGTTTGGGAATTACGAGTGCAATAAGCAGTAACACTGTTTACTGCTCTCTAATTTTCAGATAAAATGTTCAGCGTGTGAAGATCACTGTGTTTAATAATAAACCATAAGCAGTCACATATGTTTGGCCTGATGCTCTCAAACCACATTAAAAATTGCAGTGGAATTTAGGCTTTCCTACCCAGGGCTTCCTCAGTGTTACAACAGGGGGACTGAGAACTCCACTGGTTTTCTAGAGGAAGGGCTCACGCAACTCAGAGCACGTGCAAGGACCCTCAGGAAAACAGGTAGCAGGAAATGTGCATTTCTAAGACAATAACCTTAATTCCTGCATTTTTTGGAAGGATTTATATTGCCATATTGAGGTGTAAAATTAAGGACAAAAAGGTAGGCAAAATGACGTTGTGCTAGTCTAAAATGGAGAGATTAATTCAGAGATCTGGGAGGTTTTTTTGGGAGGGAACAGGTGCAAAATGTTCCTTTTCTGTCATCCTTCCCCCTTTGATTCTCTTCCTGTCATTTTTCTGTGCAGGTTTCACATAAATAGAACATGAATGGAGTTGCCTGCTCTGATCCAGATGGGAGGATACAGAGCTGCTATAATTTTAATGTGAAAGATACATTAACTTTCATTTAAATTCTGTAAATATGCATGTTCTTCACTGAATAAGTGGAGACAAACTGGGAGGCATCGATGATAATTGTACGTGGAAGTTGTGAGCCCTTGGCATTAATACCCACACAGGCTTTTCAGTTTGGAACAACTTAATATTGTAGATGAATCACTGACCTGATCTTGCAAACAATTACCCGTGTGTTTAGTTTTATGCACTTGTGTGTTACTGTTGCAGGCAGTAGGTTAATTGAAATTTGGAGCAAGTGTGCAATCGATAGGTCAGATAGGAATGGAATTCTGTGCTTGCAAACGATTTCCCTGTTGCTGTGTACATTTGAATTCAGCTAATTTAGGCTCTGCTTATGAAGTTGCTCCAATTATTGCAAAGTTTTTCCTTCTCCAGGTAGCAGTGTCATAAGAGCAGGCAGAACAAAGCATCTTTGAGAATAAACTTATCCCCCCAAATGAATCAGAACTGTACCAAGGTATTGAGGCTCTGGAGTTACTTCTTTGTTCTGCTGCTGGCAAAGTCCACATGGAGGTGAATGGATGGGCTTGACAGCTGCACCCTCAGGTTGTGTGGTATGTCCTAACTGTGGAATACAGACAGAAACTTTAGAGGGGAGTGCAAATCCTTCTGGAAGAGTCAAATCAGTGCCCTGCTGTAAGAGGTGTGAGTTATTATGCAGTGCAGTGGGACTGAGGCTCCTCTTTGACCAGCAGTGTTTGCTGGCAGGGCTTGGAGAGGGCTGTGAACAGGTGTGTGTGTGTTCATGTTCCTCATTAGAGAGATAAAATGGTCTCCCTTATTCTCTTCACTCATTTATTTTTATTTTTCAGAACAATACCACTCCCTAAAGAGAGATAATTTCTGTCTCCATGTCAGCAGTAGTAACTGCTTTGTGTTTCTCACCTAGCTGGTCCAGCAGTAATGAACATTGGGTATTTCCACAGTCCAAAATACTACAAAATCAGGTTATTGATGTAAGTGAAAGGGAGTGCATGTTGTTTCTTTTTAACCCGTTGTCTCATGCTTGCATAAAAGCTGCCTTGGTTAGCTGAGGTGAACTTGAGAACAGCTCCAGTTTTACCAGCTGTGAAGACCTTGATTTTTCTCCTTCACTGATGCACAAGAGGGGAAAAATTTGAGTACTTTGGACTTAATCACCTTTTAGATATTGATGTATTCTCTTTGTAAGTAGACATCTGTGTATAACAAATGCCCTCAGAACCACTGGTAAGGCAGAGGGTTTCACTTCTGGGAGGGACTTCCATAATCAGAACAGGCTTTACTGAACTCTGCACGTTGGGAAGCACACCTGAACTTGCCACATGTAGTATATTGTCTTTCTTTTAAATACTCATTAGGAAAAGGATATTTTATCTTTCAAAATGAAAGTTTGGAACTAAGAAGTCACTCAGTAGCTGACAACAAAAACTAGCAAGTTTATCCTCTGTAGTTTTTTTCCAAATACAGCATTTGGAGTAGTCGGTGTCTGCACACAGTTTGGAATGAAAGACTTATTAAACAATTACAGTACAGCAGAGACCAATCTAAGTGCATTTACTTTAATATTTACCTGTTTAATTAGAAATTGCCTCCTGAACATGTCTGGAAACTTTCACACCTCTAGTCACTTTGTCATTAATAGTTTTTTAAAAAGTTACAGCACGTGCTTAGCAAACATTATGCATATTTTATATGGCAAATATAGACACCCGTTTATAATTTATAACATGTATTGCTAAAACATTTATTCAACATTGATAGCTGGTTTCATGTTCCTACAACTGTGTATTATAAATACAATAAAATCACTCAAACGTTCCCCCCTTTGTTCTATCAACATTCATTTATTGTTAATATTTTTGCAAACTCTGGTAGCGTAAAAATGGCCATAATGTATCAGAAATGATTTATGGAGTCATCTCCACCTGTTCATTTGTCATGTAGTCCATACATCAAACTATTGCTCAACCTCTTTATGTGTAAAATACACCCATCTGGAGTGCTGGAGAGAATCAGCTGTGCTCTGAGGAAATGCCAGGATTCTGTTTTCAAACAAAACTTAGTTGTGAATAAGTCGCTCACTGAGCTGTAGCGACCTGGGCTTGCCTCTCTCAGCAGACAAGTCTCTTTCTTCTCTTTCCCTCTCCCTCCAGGGCTTTGCAATCACAGCACTTCTGCAGCCCTTCTGCTCTTGTCTCCTCCTGGATGGTGGTGTGACCACCTTGGTCTCAGCCCTGGCAGGTGGAGGGAGGGAAGTTGAAGGTCTTTGGGTGTAAGCTGGGCTGCTGTTGGGGACCAGCACCGTGGGACAGCAGTCCTGTGGAGACGTGACCTGTGTGACCACAGTGCTCTGGGAGAGCCAGAGGAGTGACAGGCTGCTCTTCTGGCCACTGCTTGCATGATAAATGTCTTTAATACAGAATATTTCAGCAGTTCTAGAACAGAGGTAGAATTTAGAGCCACATGGGCAGTGGTTCTCACATCCCATATCTTGTAAATGTGAGTCAGAACCACATGCACTTCTCTACCCTGGCACAGGCAAGATTGATGGTTTTCCTTACTTTATAAATTCCATCAAGTGTCTCCTTTGGATAGTGCACTCCTGATTAATTTGTGGCCTTTGCCTGTGTCCATAAATCTCGATTTTTGCCTAACAGTTTTCGAGCTCTGCTTTAACGTGCCTTTGCCAGTTGAAGTAGCTGTGCTGCACTTGTGGTGTTGAGCCTGCAGAGCACAGAGTGGCTCCCAGGCCTGGGGAAGGACTGCTCGGTGCTGGAGAGCAGCCTCGGTTATCTGGCAGCAGAACTCCCTCCTTGCATCCACTTGTTCATTACTGCCACAGCCCCTGCTGTGATCTCTGCAGTGCAGAATGGCTGTCTTGCAAATGAGGTCCCAGGGCCATAGGATGTTTACTCCTTCCTTTTGAATCCTTAAACTGTGCCCCTGAATCCCTGCTAGCCAGTTTGTGGGCATGTTTCGAAGTATTATGCTGGAATTCTGCAAGATACACAAGGCACATTATTATTTTAATTGTATTTCTATTTATGCCTTGATTAATTTTTTAATATAACCAAAAATGGTGTGCAATTTCATCTCTTCCATTCTATGTGCTTCGAAACCAGCTAAGCTTTGCTGTCTGAGAGACTTTTCAGCCCTTACAGTTATATTATTAGAACTGGAACTTAATGAAATTTATATGTCTTCTGAGATATTGCTGTGCAAATGTATGAGTTAGTCTATTTTTGGGAGCACAGTGATAGCTAGAATTGGTAAGCACCCCAAATGGTGTTTGAGATTCAAAGGGAATAATGTCAGTTCTGTGGATTCTCCCTCATTAAGTGTAAAATAATTGCTCCTTTGTTTGCATCCAGCTGCAGTCTGTAATTTGCCATTCTGAAGGATTTTTTTAATCAAGGGGGAAACTTTGAAATCCTGTTGAAGACGTGGTAAAAGCAGGCGAGATCAGAGATGCATTTTGCAACCAGGAGTTCCTGTGGCTTGTGTTTTCCTGTAGAACACAGAGCTCCAAAGCTGGTTTTAGCCATTTCAGTGTCTGTATCACACTGCAAACCACCGTCCCCAGCTCTGCAGGGTGTGAGTGGGGACAGCTCCCTGGGTTACAGCACGGGGGTTTGTTTAGCCATGCTCAGCTGCTCTGGCTGATGCCACCAGACTTCACTTCTGCCTTGGGACTGTATCCCAAATGAAAGGAAGGCTGTCACTACTCTGGCCTTAAGCACAGAAGTCAGTGTGTGTGACTGGAGTTTGTACACATAAATTATACATAAACCTGTTCCAGGATTCAGGAGATTTGATTTTTAGAAGTCTTAGAGAGAAGAATCACAAAGGCTTTTAAAACTCAGTTTTTACCAAGTTGCTTTGCAGGCTCTCAAGGCCGAGGCAAGCGATGAAAAATCCATAAAAACCCACCTTCAGAACCAGAGAGTGGTGTGATGCAAACATCCCGAGGCAGTGCTCATTCTGAAGTAGTCTTGTTTAAAGTATTGGGAGTTTTCCCAGTGCATTCAGATCTATAGTTTGTGCCATCTTTCACTTATTTGATGGAGTTTGAGGTGCTCGCACTGTACTCTTTCTAGGAGGAAATCACTGCCAATGAAGTTTTAGTGTTAACTTTCAAACTACTTTTCTTGTATGAGAGAAGATAAAAGATGACCTAGCCAAGGTCTGTGCCAATCTGATATGAATTGCTCCCTTTAAAGGGTAGACAATTTGAAACAGTTCTTAATAGGAACCTTAGAGAGATTCAAAGCTCTCTGAACATGCTCTGGCTGCTTGCTTTAGGTGCCCCAGCTCGAGCAGGGCTCTTGGACAAGGTGACCTCTAGAGATCCCTTCCAAACTCAAAAATTCTGTGCTATTTTATTAATCAGGTCCCTGATTCAGCTGTCAAACCAGCGGGGGTTTTTACCTATCCTTTTCCACTAAAACATTTTGCTTAATTAGATGCACTGACAAATCAAGGTCCATTGTAGATTCAAGACTTTCCTCTTTGCATCACTTTAAGCAAAACTAAATTCAAGTGGAGAATTTTACCATGGAGGTAAATAAATACAATATGGGTGGCATCTACTTTGAATCCTACAGCACAACAATGCTTTAGGTGCCTCATAAATGGTAACTGTGGGAGCAGAGGTTTCTGACCTGCAATGATGAGCTGAAAACATGTGGAATAAAGTGGGGCTGAGGAAGGGAGGAAGGCATCTATGTGTGATGGCACTGGGAAATGGGGGAGGGCATGAAACAATCAAGAATTTTTGGGTCGTGCTGTGATGTTGATGTTCTCATGATTTTAGCAAGTTAGGAACTGAAGTCCAAACCAAAGTTCAGTATCAAACAGTGTCTCCAGCAGGTTAGAGAACCAAACCCCAGAAACACCGTCCTTCTGTCCTGCGTGTTGGCCTTCAACCAATTTAATTTCCAGTTTGCACTTTTCAAAAAGGCTTTTGTGCTTTTGGAGGGAGGGGAGGGGGTTCAGCTGCACTCCTTCAGTTCGGAGGAAAGCACTGACTCCCATCAAGTGTCCAGGGTTTTTTGGTGGGTTTCTCTCTGAGCAGGTCTGGGTAATAATGAGCACACTGTGAAGCTCTGTAAAGCAGCAGCCCTTGAGCCCCAGCCCTCTTGAGAGCAGTAGCAGCACTCCAGCTCCCAGGAACCACTGCCATTAGACAGCAGCAGCCTGCTTTAGGAGAGCCCTAGACTCAAGGCTGAGCAGTCACTCTGTATAGGATGAAAACTGCACTTTTTCAAAAGGCTATCTGAGATGTCAGTGTCATTATGGAGAATCACAGCAGCCCTGGTGGGCTTCGAGTTGTCTTCCCAGCACACACCCACTCCACGGCCCACGTGTGGTGTGGCTTTCCAAGCCCTGTGGTTACAGTGCTCTCTTGCTGTGTATATGTTTGTCTAAAGCAAGAGCAACTTGTGCTTTAAAAACAAAACAAAAGCACAGCAGTTCTGGGAGGGGATGGCAGCCCCGTGTTCTTTGTGTGGAGATGCTGCTAAATGAAGGACTCTTGTTCTGCAGAGTTTTTTTCCCCTTGCTGTTGAGTGTGTCTCTAACAAGGCTTCACAGCTTTTGGGAAACTTAACAGCTTTTCACATGAAAAACTGTAAACTAATTTACTTGTGTTTTGCCTCTTTGAGCAAAGCACTTGGGCAGGAGCTGAATTACCAGCATGTGGTTCTGGGGTTAAGGACAAGAGCAACCATCGCTGTGTTTAAAACAAAACATCTCAGCAGTGAATTGGATCAGTGACAAAGCTCAAGGACAGAAAATGCTGCACCACTCAGGGTCCACACGTTGTGTTTCTGAGAGTTCTGATTGAGAGATTTGCTCTTCCCTAGAAATGGAGCTGCTCTTGGACTGCTGACAACAGTGCAGTGGCATTTGCTTTGCAGTGGTGGTGCAAATGGGTTTGTGCTCTTGAGGGGGTTGGATCAGGTCGCAGTCCTAATGGGTGTATTTCAAATCAGATTAAGAAGGTTTTGACCAAACTGCAATTTCTTTCCAAAGCTGAAAGGAACAACTTAAATAACATTGCTGGTGAAGTCAAAGTTATGGTCTTCTTAAAATTAGAATATTTTTCTTGTTTAAAATGCTAATAGTAAAATGAACACTTAGAAGACCTTATAGTCTTATGTATCATTCTGTGTTGTATATCAGTTCTGCTAATTAGTTTTTAAATAATATATCTTTTTATTCTGCTGTTTGAAGTTCAGATTTCATTTTGAGAGTATATAAGGATTTCTCTGTAGGCAGTTTCATAATTATAGATTGGCTTGTTTGTTATTTGATGATACACATTTTCCATTATGACTGCTCTGTAAATTAAAGAGGTAAAGAACCTGACTTTTATATACATAAGTAATCAGAGATTTCTTTAAGTATATGGAAGCAATAGTGAGATGTGATGGGTAATAGACAACACAGCACTTTGTGCTAGAATAGGAAATTTTCTTTATAAGGGTTAGGGAAAGTTTATCTAGCCCAGCCTTCTAATTTACTGAATATCCCTAAGCACTTTAGAATGACTCTGCTATTGTTGGTACAAATTTAGAATTAAAAATCCCATGCCCAAGTGCCACTTTAGTGAGAATCCCCTGGACAGCAATGCTGAGGAGTCCTTTGCTGGAGCAGCACTTTTCCAAACCTCCAGGGGCTGTCTCTGTGACAGTGCTGCACTGAGGACTTGAGAAACCCTTGCTGTGGCAGTGAGAGAGCCCCTGCTAAAGGATCACAGACCACGTTCATGTAAAAGCCATGACTATGCACTTCAAGAATGTTCTGTCTGTTGGCAGGGAGTTTTTAACCTCGGTTAATCAACACATATAGGATTAAATCTGAGGTTTTGTTCAGAAGTCTCCTATGAATGGAGAAGGGATAAACTCTGGGTTATGGGATAGAGCCCTGAGCACACACAAGGCTGTCATTTCCCTCTAACTTGAGCACTCCCAGAAGTTGGTGGCAGAGCTGGTTTTCCCTGTTGGGCCTCAGTAGTGCAGAAGGAAAATCTCTCAAACCTGGCATCACCTCCTGAAACCCCATGGTACTGCTGAGCAAAGTCCTGTTTGTAATGAGCTGGTAATAACTAGATGGGCAATGTCTGAGTGTGTGTGCTCTGAGAGGTGCTGGAGCCACAGCTTGGGAGAGATGTGACACTCTGCTTCTCCAGTGAAGGGCTTACAGCATGCAGAGTAGGTCTGCTGGTCACGTGGACACTTTGCAGCAAAATAATTTGGTTTAATGGCTGTGGTAGATGGAAAGCAAGATGCTAATGTGACCTCTTGGAATGGGGAAAATAAATGGTAGGGAACTGGGCAAATGAAGGGGCAGATGATAATGAAGATGCTGTGGTAAGAAGGCAGAACTTGCAGGTGCAAAGACCACAGTGCCCTGCAGAGCTGGGCAGGGCTGACCACAAGAAGCTCATGACCATCCCTGGGGCACCTGGCACGGCTGTGACCTTGCAGTGTGATGCATTTGTCCCTGTCCTGCTGGGTGTACGGCATATTGTAAACTCTTTGGAATAGAGCTGGCTGTTGCAAAGCTTCCAAATGATGAATTTCTGTATTCAGGCACTTTTAGGCCTGTTCTGTGTTAATTATATTTGGCTGGCATGTTGGTTGGTCACAGTGAGGTGTTGTGGGGGGATCTAGACTGCCCTGATGTGATGTCAAATCCCTTCATCCCCTGGAGCTCCTCATGGTTTTGACTTTGTGACTGTGGCCTTGGACATCTGTTCTCTCCACCTTTGCAAAGGCAATGCTCCAAGGACCTGCTCCTGCACTGGGGGAATGTCTGCTGGAGTAGTTCCTTACTCCTCCTTCTCCCCCATGCAAGGCAGAGTGCTTAAATCACTGCTGAATCATAAATGTTTGTTTTCTTTGGTCATTGGGTGGGTTATCTGTGATAATTTTATTAACTACCACTTGCAAGGATGGATCCCACTTATCCCCTTCTCTACACTTACCACACATGTATAAATAATATAATTTAGCCTTATACACATTTGCCAGAACCACTCCTGTAGCTCTGTGGGAGGATCAGCTCTAAGTGCTTGACAGAGGAGTGTGTGTTTATATAACGTGTAGTATTCACGACTATAAATACCCTGCAACATCAGGGGTGGCTGCTGATAGTGCAGGGCTGTGGTTGGGTTTGAGCAGCTCGGAGCTGGGGCTGAGGGACCAGGTGGGCCTGGGCAGAGCAGTGCTGTGCCCCTGCAGGAGGATGTGCTTCCCTGCTCTGTTCTCCCTGCTAAGGGACTCAGTTGGCAAAGCTGGACCCGGACCCAGCAGGACCCACCAGCCCCTCTCTTCTTCCCCCCAGTGCTGGGTAGGGCAGTGGGGCCAGCAAGCAATGCATGTACAATTAACCTGCTGCCTCTTCATCTTGAGGGAGCTTGGAGTTGACAGCAACAAGAAAAAGTGCAATTGTAAGCTTATTTACCACATTTGTTAACCAGCTGGGATATAAAGCTTCTAAAGTGGAGGAGCTGTCAAATTCCATTCTGGTTAACCCTGTGGAAGCAAAAGGCGAGGTTTTAATTTCTTTCATCAGGCAGGCAGTTTGGTAACAACCTGGGGCAAAAAGCAGTGCTAATGGAACTGGAGCTTTTATTCTGTTGGTGTATCCACGTTGTCACAGGAGCTGGTTACTGACAGAGGCCACCAGTGGTCAGCAGGGTCCCAGCTGAGGACAGGGAAGGAGTTCATCCAGAGGTGAGGAGCTCTTCCTCGACTGGAACTGTCAGGTTCTGTGAGAGCTGATGGATCCACAGCTTGGAGGCTGCTGACCCAGGAGAGGTGCAGGGCTCTCCTTCTCCAGCTGTGGGTCTGCAGGAGGCAAATTAGGTCTGGTGGGTGGCAAGGATGCTCTGCAACAGAATCCATTTGTTTTATGGCTGTGGATGGTGGAAAGCAGGATGCTAATCTGGCCTACTGAAATGGGAAAAAGGGATGTCTAAGAACTCAGCCAAGACACCAAGAGGAGCCAGATGATAATGAAGGTGCTGTAACATGCCCTGTAGAGTTTTGTGAGCGGTCCTGGAGCTTGCACAGAGGGAGAACAGTCAGGGATCATTTTCAGAGTTTGCTGAATAAGAATGTAGTAAAAAATACAATGCAAAAAAGGACCAGCACAAATTGTGACAGTTTAAGGGACTAGAAATGTAACAATGAATAATGTAATGGGGACAGTAAGCTTTATTGTACTGAAAAAACTTGCTTTGCTTTAGGTTTGGAGCTGTGGAAAGTGAGCTGTGGTCTTTGTGGGGTGTTTTCATATAACAGTTTAGAGCTCTGCTAGAAAGGTTGAGAATTGGTGCTGCTCTCCTCCCTGAACACTAGGGAGCAAAAGTAAAGAAATCAGGGAAAAGAAATGACTTGAAGCAGGGGGGGAAACAAATAAGAACAGCACCTGAGAGTGCCAAGGGAGAGCCAAGTTTTACACTGGAGTAACATCGGCTCCAATGGAGCAAACAGAGTCTAGAGGAGGACAGTATTTGTCCCTGGCTTTTGAAGGTGGAGGGAGAAATACTCCAGTGCAGTGAGAGGAAGGGAAAAAGGCAATATTAAGGGAGAGACAGAGAAGGTGTGATATATAAAGCAATTGTAGGCATTTCCTGCAAGGCAGGTCCATTCCCTCAGTGGGATCTCTGGTGGTGCACACAGGCTGGGGCTCCAGTGGTCACATACCCTGCTAGGTGCTGATTTACCTCTCAGCAATGGGTGTGAGCTCCAAAGAGATGTGGTGGTGCCTCCAGGAAAAAGGAACTGGGGACTTGTAGCCCCTTGCAGTGTGGGAGTTCAGTGTTCTGCACTACTGAGAATCAGGTTGCTTTGGTGCCAAAATATGGATTTAGTTGCTTAAAATTAAGTCTGCCTGTGTCCCAGTTTCCCCATCTGTAAAATGTATTACAGCAATTTCAGCTAATCCTATTAAATTGTAGTACTAGTGTTTCACTATTAATATATCCTCAAGGACATGCATCATGGTAACTTTACCCCATGGTGACTAAAATGTCTGCAGTAGCACAGTGTGAAATAATCAGAGCCTCAGGGACTCGGGAGCTCTCCTGTTTTAATTGGTTGACTAGAAAGAAATTATGCCAATTTTCTCCAAGTAAAGATCTGGTCTACCCTCACCATGAGGGAGGGAAAGCAACCTGGTTTTCATACGAAGACTTTTTCCTACTTCCTCTCAATCCTGCTGTTTTGGGGTAACAAGCAAGCAGGATTTGGTGAGAAGGCTTCGTCTTGCCTTGTGGTTTTTTTTTATTTGTTTCTTTTATCAATCATTGTTTGAGGAAGAACTCGGGTGCCTTCAAAATGTAAAGACTGTGTAATGAAAATGCTTCCTGCTAGGCAAGGAAAAAAGTCTTCTGAGGTAATTATAGCTCCATTTCTTTGGCATTTTGTTCCATTTAGTGTTTTATTAAACCTCTCACCTGATCTCTGGTGTGTGTATGATAAAAGGAAGTTTGTAGTGCAGCCACCTCTGATAGATGGTATAATCCTTTTAGCAGGCAGGATGTAAAATAGGTCCCCTAACGCATCAGGACTTCCTTGGAAATCTCTAGCAGGGCTAATTATTTTTTTTCCCAGCCACTGAGCAATCACTACTCTCCTGCAGCTTCTACAGGCTTCTGACCTTGGTATTTCTTCCCCACTTGTGCAGAGATTACACCTGGGCTCCCCAAGGACATTCCCCTGGCTTGCTGTCTCAAAGAGGGGCTTGCCAGGAAGGGACACCATTGCAGTGAGGTGGTGTCTGCCTGCTTGGTGCATCCTCCAAAGACAGAAGGATAACATGTCACATTGCCATGATAAAATAAAAAAATCTGTGTTCTTTGAAGTGCATTATATTAACAGGAGTCAGTAAGACCCCGTTGATTGCAGTGGCAATGCAGTAATTAAAATACACCTCCAGTGTCACTATTGGAAGGACTGGAGAGGAAGGTTATGGCACCAGTAGGTGCTGGCAGCATCCTGCTGGAATAAATCACCAGTCCCACCGAGGAACTGGGTCCTAAATCCTGGTTGAACATCCCAGTCTCTTACTGAAGCAGCAGTAGGAGATCACAGCCTACCCCCTCATAACCTGTCTGATGTGAACTTGTGAATGGGATGGTCTGTCAGTGGTCCCTGTCCAAGAGAGGCTGAGAAATGCAGGGATATTGATGAGGCAGCAAGAGCCTGGTGGTGTCTGGCTCTGGGTGAGCCTTCTCACCCCTCTCTGCCTCTTCTGCACAGCCACTTTCATTTCCCTCTGATTAGGTTTAATTAGAGTAAGGCTTTGGAGTGTTCACCAACATGTGGTATTGTTTTGGATGTCCAGATTTTTCCAAGATCACCTGAATATACCTTTAGCTCTTCTGACTGCTCATGGATACTTGGTAATGCTGAAGATTAGCCTTAAGGTCTCCAGAAACATTTAAAGTGAGAACTCATTTCAGAAATATGAGGCTTAACCTTCTTGAAGTATTCATTGTTTGATGAAATCAATTTGCATTTAGATATCTTTACTGTAATTATGTTAAATTATGTACAAGGGCTGAACTCTTAATTTGATGGGCAGGTGCTGAGAGTTTAAGACTCAGGTCATATGTAATTTGGAAATGAATAGTCTACCTCTTGTTTTTAATAAGTTAAATGTTACCTGTTGTAGTGCTTTCTCTGAAAGCAGTTTCACCAAAGGCGAGTTCAGAACCATTCTCTCTCCCAGTCCTCTGAACAAGGAGCTTCTACCCCCTGAAGTTGCCTCTCTGTTTAATGTTCTACTTCAAGCACTGATTACTGGTAGCTCCATCCTTCCCTCTCAGCATCTCCAGAACACAGGCAGTGCCCTGGAGCACAACACTTGGGGTCCCCAGCCCCTCACACCCTGGGAACCCCAGGATTACTCATGGGTGGCATCTGGAGATTTGAAAAACCATGTTCCTCCCTGTTACGGGCACATTTTCCTGTGAAACAGGATTGCTGAGTGTCTGACTGCCTTTTCAATGAATAATCACCAGAGAGATGTTGTCGTTGAGTTGACAGCCTGTTTCTTATCTCTGTAATGTTTATGGTTCCCCAACCAGAGCTCAATATACCACATACACAAAATAATTACACTGAAGCCGAGTGTTCCTGTGTTTTCTTCGAGGGGTACATTTTTCAGGCATTCCCTCAGAAGGAGCTTTACCTAAGCCAAGTACTTTCAGTATTCACAATTAAATATTACCTCATCAATCCGATACTGTGTTGCTGTTCCATTAGATCAGAAACACCCAGGCTAAAAGGAAAAGAAAAAGGACATATCAATACATGTTTTCTACAAGTGTAGAAGTCTTTGGGTAAGTTTGCTGCCCCCAAATATGACTGTAATGAGATGCCCCTGAGGTATCACAGGGGAGAAGGCCACATCATCAGCAACCTGCAGTGCCTGGCACAACACATTGCTCTTCCATAAGGAAGAGTAGAAGTGCTTACACAGAGAACACATTCCTATATAAACCCCAGTTCTGATGCAGGGGAAACCATCTCCACAGATGGGAAGGTGCAGCACAGACATGGAATGAATGTTTGAGAACTGTGGAGGGAACCGGAGCACAACTGGCATTCAAACCCAGGTCTTGGAACTTGTAGAGGTTTTCTGGGAACTAAGGGGTTGTCCTCCTTTTTGTGGTGATTATTATATTTTATGTGACACCCAAAAAAGCCTGATGTTCCTAAAGACTGTTGCAAAGGCATGTCTTGTGTCCCTGCTAAAATCAGACTATAGCATTGATGTAATAAATGCCCAAAATACAGTTTTTGCCTAGTTGGGGAGTTGGCTGATTCATGTAATGAAGGTATCCTGTGTGTTCTGGAATACCTCTTAGTTATAATTCAGGGGTTTTTCCCCCTAACTGGGGCAGAGCAAAGCTGGATGAGATGCTCCAAAGTATGGCACAATTCCTTACTGCTTTTAAGGCCTTTATATTGCTGTAATAGCACAGCAAAGCTTCTGTGTAATGAAAACCTGAGTCACTCAAACTATGGTATTACTTCTACCAAAGGTAATTTTTAAAAGTGCAGGTACACTCAGCAGGGCATGATCCTTGTAGCTAATGAGATCTTGCCTTTTCTTTGCATTTACCTGGAGTTTTGCATTTCAGAGACATTTCTACAAGCTCTCAGCAGAGACCTCATTCACAGGCTTTTAAACCAGAGACATTCTGTGGTCTACCCCTTTACCTCTGACAAATAGTTTCTTTCATTATTACTTGTTGTGTATTTTCGTTGAAGTTTTAAACTTTAAATTTCTTGGACTGCGGGTTCACGCTCTGCACTTCTTTCTCTAGGGATTTAACTGTTGTGACCTGGACATTTCTCCTTATCTTGTTTTCCTGAGTGCTTGAGCTCCCATGGAGAAATCAGGGAAGCTGAATGAATGAAGGGTTACTTCTCCATCTCCCCTCTCTTGTACAGTTTGTATAGGGTAACTGCTTGCAGCTGGATACTCCAGTGGTTGCTGCCTTTCAGAGGTTCTTAGACTATCCATTTCTAACTGAAAAGGCAGCATTTTGCTGTAACCCTGGGGAAGTGTACATATTGTGATGCCAAAATTGCATGTGCTGCCAAGTGCTTTCATCCTGTCTGTTCTTTCTCTGCAATGAAGCTTATTGCTGTTTCCTTCTGTCCTATTGTGACTCCATCCCTGTGAAATGTGAGCATTGCTGTGGTGGGTGGGGGTGTGTGACCTGTGTCTGCTTTCAGGACTGTTGAAGGCTGGACTACGGTGTGTATATTAGTGTGAGTTGGTTGAAATCAAAAGAGCAGTGACCAATTAAATAAATAGCAGTCTGGCCCAAAAAAGTGATCCAGCCTGTTGCAGTGTTCTGGCTGATAAACAGGAATGATGTGTTTGTTTTCCTACTTTGTAGAGTCAGGGAAAAGCAGGCTCTGCAGGGATGCTGAAATTGCTTGCAGCAATAGTTTCTGTAATATGAATCCAAATGAGGGAACAGACAAAGCTTTCCACGAGGGTAACCAGCTCACAGGGGAAGAATCCCTTTCTCAGACACCTTAGATATGTTTTTACAGATGAGGAGTTTTGGGGGATAAGCAAAGCAGCTGGCTGGGGCACCTCTGCTGCACAAAGGGCTCGTCCATGGCCACATCCCAGCACGTGGAGTGCAGAGACAGCAGCTCCAGAGGTACCTGGCAGAGGGAAGATGGAACTGCCCAGAGTGCTGCACTTGCCACAGTGATGAACTACAGGCTCTCCCTGTATTTCCCAATGGAGTTTCACCCTATTTAGTTTGTAGTGTGGAAAAAAAAAAAGCCTCTAAGCAGTGCTTGCAAAAGCTTAACTCTGTGTCTTGCTAGCAGGTGCCTATAGCTTACTCCTTGAGTACTTTAGTATAGGTAACAAACTCCAGATCCTGGGCAATTTTCAGGGTATTGTTCTGGGTCAATGATACTGACTCCCAATTATTCAAAATTCATCTTTTTTTCAGGGACAGCCTTTTTTTTTTTTAATCAGTGCAATATGTAACTATATGCCTCATGTGGATCCTTGGTGGATCTAGGCTTTGTTGTGGAAATAACTGAGAACCAGTGGTAAGTAGATCTCACCATAAATAGTTTCCCATCAGTACACTCAAAAACTGCTCTGCCTTCAGTCTGGATCAGCAGGTTCTGGGCACTAAGAAGGATTTGCAGTAGTTATGGGAATTGGAAGCTCATAAGGAGGAGAAAATAGTGTTTCCATGCCGGTGTCACAACCCAATTCTTGACATCATCTCTCAGGGGAAAGGACAAGTAGCTCTCCTGAGTGCCTTGGCTAATTTGGGGCTCCTTCAGCTGAGAGCAAAGTGCCAGCAGGAAACTGTCTTTCCTCAGTGGTGTGCCAGGTGTTGTGTCCTCCTTTAGTCTTTGTTCATGCAGCTGGTTAATTGGGATAACTACTTAATTTGTTGCTTCCCTCACTGGGTAGCCTAGAACAGATCTACTAAAGCAAGTGCCATAGAGCAGAGCTGATGATACACAGCATTTCTCCAGCACTGTTTGGGCTTCAAAACCCTTTCCAGCAATAATTAAAAACTGCAAGTGAAGGGAGAAAGATGCCAGTGAGGCAGTTGTGTCGTGGCTGGCTGTGGGACCGTGTCGACAGGTATCAGCCAAGTGCCACCAGGGGACTGTCCAGAGCAAAACTGCAGCTGTGCGGTTTTCACCCCCCCGGGGAAGGCAGAGGGAGGACGTGTCAACCTTCTGGGTACTAATTGAGCTTGGTAACCCGGCTGCAGTGACAGAAAATTGAGAGAAATGTCGAAACTGTGAGTGCTGCTCTGCAAAGTGCTGCGACTGGTGCTAGGGCAGGGTGTTAGTGCAAGCTCAGCCAGGCTGCCCTGCCCTGCTCTGCACTTCTACACTGCCAGCTCCTATCCTGAGGATGGATCTGTTCTCAGGTGACTGATGGTAGATTGGTTGAGGTCCTTGACACACTTTTCACAGCCTGAGGTGTAAGGCAACACCAGTACCCGTGTCTGACAGCATATCTGCTTCCATGAGGAATAATCAAGCTGGCTTAATTATCAGTGTTTGGCTTTGAGCATGTCAGGCATCTCCTTGGGCTTGGTAGAAATAGGTGTCTGTTACATCAGCCTGGGCTCAGGCTGAGAGAAATAGCAAGGTTATAGGTAGGTGAGGTTACAGGTTATGGGTAAGCTAATAGGTTACAGGTAGGGGAAATGCTGGTGTTGAGATCTCTGTGTGTAGGACAGACTTCATGTCCTGAAGTTTGGTTCTAGCAGCTTGAACAGTCAGTGCTTGTCTCAGCATGATCATTTGGACATGCACTCCCTCTCTGGGGAGGAGGGCATCTCTGCTGCTTTCATGTTGACCCCATCACAATCAATCAGAACAGCTCATTGCTTACGAATTATTTGTGCAGAGGACAAGGGTATCTATTTCCTGAAAAATACCCCCAAAGCATTAAAATAACTTCCTTTTGTGTTATGATCAATCATTATATAGCAGTGTGTATGAAGAATATCTGACTACAGAATAGTGCCATCTCTGCTGATTCAAAGCGATCTGAAACTCTACCTGAATACATAATTATGAATCTGATATAAATGGATGTTTATACTGCAGTTCCTGCCAACATTAAAAAAAAATCACCAAATAAAACAGTGAAGCAAACAACAAAAAACCCTCCCTAAACCTCTCAAAAACCAAATACACCCACAAACAAACCCAAGCCTAAAACCCCAAACAACTCTCAGCCACTATAAAAAAAGCCAACCCTGAATACTTTTTATCACTATTGTGTGGGGATGGAGCATTTGGATTGTTTTGGGGAGTATTTTTATAGTTAAATCATGTATAAACCAATTTCAAATCCTTTCCCAAACTGTTTTTAGAGCATAAATGCAAATTACTGGTTAAATAATACATATATGTAGTAAAAGGAAGATTAGAAGGTAATGAAAGTAAAAGTGAGACTTTTGAGTGAGCCTATAAAAATATTTGTAGACATGTGTAATTTTGAGCTGCAACAGAACATTCCTTTGCAGTGTTTAGATGTTGAAATCCCCAGCTAGGATTTTTCCTGTTTAATCTGAAGACAGACCTTCCCTCTGTTTGAGTTGCAGAACAAAGGTGCCCACACACTGACCCCCTCACCACCCCAAGCCTGCCCCAGCTCTCAGGACCCCTCCCTTCCCGGGGCATGTAGTGAGTGATTCCCTCAGTGCATCTCTGTAATGGACCATCACTCTGAGACCTTCAGCACTGGGATGGAAATACATCCTTGTGCAGTGGGCTAGCTCAGGATTGATGTGCCTCTTAAATTCTGCAAACGGCTCTCGAGTGTGCTATCCCTCTGTCCAGCAGGGAACTGCACTTCCCAAAGCTTGGACTCCCCCTATTTCATCCAGGGGTGTTACTGTAGTGCAGAATTCCAGCCTACCTGTTGCATTTCCCACCGTGTGGGATAGCAGAGCTTATCCAAGCCTCTCATTCAAGTGCCAGTTCAGGTGCTGTTTGGCATCAAGCTGTGATCCTATGGCTGTGGAATCCATAGGTGTTGGGGTGGAGATGGATAACAGAGCCCCAGAGTAACTCCTGAAATAGTTTGTGTGTTTCACACTAAGTGGGATAGTCCTTGGGGAATCGTTTGGGGCCAAAGAAAAAAGAAAGAAACAAATACAAAACAAAAAAACTACAAAACCAAAACAAACAAAAACCTAAATAAAAACACCAAAAGCAAACAAACAAAAAACCCCAAATCTCCAAACTCTGTCATGGCATTCCCCCATCCCGCCTCATGGGAGAGCCTGTCCTGTGCATTCCAATTTATTTATGAATGAAATGATGCAAGTTGTCCCAGGCTGGAGCACATGCACATGTTTCTGTGTGAGCTGGACAACTGGGGCACCCAGAGTAGAGGGAGCAGCTGTATGGCCATGCTGAGAGAGCCCCACAGATGTGACTGTATTAAATATTAAGTTCAGTTTATGGCTAAGGACTGCAGCACGTTAGAATCACCTACAGTTGTCATTTTATGCTTTGCAGTCTAAGTCTAGGAATCAAGGCAGCTAGACAGCAGAAAATTCAACTCAGTTTACGTCATGTTCATTAATGGTGGCAAAATAAAAGTACTTATTTAGGCCTGATCAAGATTTGGGGTTATTGGGCTGGCCTGCCTCTGTCCCTACACCCTGCTGGGATTAAAAACCTCCTCAAAGCAAACCTGACAGTTCGGAGTTGTTTGGTTCAGCCACCCACAGAGTGCCATTCTTGGAAAGCATTACTTTTCAAATGACCCCGTAAAGACCTTCTGTTTAGGTAATAACATATTTGGACATGACAATATTTTGAAGTCTCTCCTGGATTGTAGCGTAACACTTGTTAAATATTGCAAGAGGAATATTAGCATGGGCTGAGGGCACCAGTTTCTGTCACGGTTGAACAGCCTGAGAAGTTGCTGCTGGATCAGGATTCCCAGGGGGTGTGAGGGTTAGATTTGCCTCTATTGTTGCACAGGCTCTTAAAAGTCTGCAATTAATTTACACTGGTACTTTATTGCTGCAAGTGCTTCCCGAGCTCAAACATTTGCACCGAATTCAGTGGCTCTTGTTCAGCAGTTGTTCTGCCTTTTGCACTGGTCGGGGTTTGTTGTACATTTATTTGTTTGAGGCAGTGATTTCAATGTAGAATTCCTCCAGAACCACTGCAAGCTTAGTCTTTACAAAGCAGTCCCTTTGAATATAGATTGATTATTCCTTTTTCCAACATCTGCTGAATCTGCAGCCCTTTGCTGGCCTGGGAGTATTGGCACATTGGTGCTGTCAAAATGCATCTGCTGTGGATGCAGCTACACAGGGTGACTTGTCTCCCTCTGTCCCTTTGGCTTTCCATTCTCCAGTCAGAAAAGCTAAATCAAGCTTATGGACTAAACTGGGAGGAGTGATTGCTGGTTTATGTTGTTGCATGCAAAGAGCAGCAGTTTCTTTTTACTTTCCTATGTCTCTGGAGAGGGAAAGCTTTGCCTTGCCAAACTGCAGGTCTCTGGCAAAGACAGCACTGCAGGAGTCTCCTCACAGTCTGTCTCCAGGGTACAATCCCAGCAGGAGTCTCTCCAGCTGAAGACCATCCTGGGTTCACTGGGCAGTGTCCCCAGTGGGGATCTGCTCACCAGGTGGCACAAACCATTTCTGGGTGGCTCATTTGCATATGGGCAACATATTGGGATCAGTTTTAACTTGCTTGTATTGGCATCACATGGGTTTTGCAGTGGATGCAGGAGACACATTATCTGTTGGCATGACAGACTACAATTATCTTAACCAGGCCTGCTAACAAGTGTTAACATTCTGTCTCTGGCTGTACAGCTCTCTGAGCTCTACAGAGCCCATATATCTCAATATTATAGCTCAGTACCATATTCTGGAACTGCTGTGATACAATCCAGATCCCTGTCAAGTGCCTGCAAGGAAGGGCTGAGAGGAAGGAAAACTTGACATCATTTTAGAGCTTAGAAAACAGAGAGTGAGATTTTTCACTGATATTGTATTTTGGTTTATGCTGCTCCCTCCTTATTAGTTTCAGTTGATGCAGCATTTGTGTTTTAATAACATGTTTAGTCTACACTATGCTATTCAAAATTTTAACCTTACTCTGTGTGGCTCACGTTCAACAGCCTAATACTCTTCCTGGCTGAAAAAGCATGACTCCTGTAACTCAGTTACAGGAGGAAAAACTTATGAAAAATGTATTTTTAAATACACTTTTAGAAAGTTGTAGCTTGTTTAAACTTTATGCACTTTTTGGAATAAGGTTAGGGAAAAAAAATGAAAATAACAAGTGATCCCATGGCATGGTGGAAAGGTGGGAGGCAAACAATCATGAGCAACAGAAATTTTTTTAAAGACCTGACTGATTTCTAATGAAATGTGTTTCGTGGCAGTTTGGCTGTGGGGTGGGGGCCTGGTGATGCTGTCCTGGCAAAATGAGATAAAGGGCTTGGATTATTTTTGCCTTCAGTAAGGGGATAATTATAATAAAACCACAGAAAGCATTTTGCAAATATTAAATTAGAAATTATCAGAATACTCCTTTCAGGAAGGAAGGTGTTAGTGCCTCAAGAAATTGCTAGGTTAAATAACTTGTTGAAAGCCAATGAGAAAAATAAGGGTCAGAGCAGACTGATTACTGCAAAATGGAAAAGCAAATGACTCTTGGAGTTGCAGTGGAGTTCCTAGCTCTGAAATCCTGTGCTGTCTGGGAAGGCTTTGGGCTTCATGGCAGTTTTGTCCACTGGACACACGTCTTCAGTAAAGGTCATGAAAAGAGTGTCAGCTCAGTTTGAGGGGAATGGAGCTGCTGGTGCAAAGCACAATGTGCTGCAGTGGACTTTTCATGGCAGGACAACTCAAGGGAGCCAGAAATCCTCCTGGAGGGGTGGAATTGACCATCCCAAGGCTGGATGGGCTGGAGCCCCTCCTGTCTGCAGTCCAGCTCCTTCAGCTGTTCCATGGGGCAGGTTGCAGAGCTGCTTCTGCTGGGATTCACAGCCAGAGAGCTGGGGATTCACCCGCACGGATCTCAGTTTGGCAACACAGACACGGGGAGGCTTCTCTGCCTCTCGGGAGGCTCAGCGGCAGCGCTGGGTGTAAATGAGCAGGTTATGAGAGTCTCTTACAAAGCTGCCCAATGTTAATCTCGCTGGATGTATCTGTATTTAGAATTAATTGTATTGCTGCTGATACTGGCTCACGTAGGAGCTGTGTTTGTGTACCTACTCATTTGCATGTTAATCGGGTTCTCCGGGGCTTTTCCTTGATCTTTAACAATAGGAAAGCCTGGCTAATTGAAATTTATTTGAAAAGGGTTTATTTGCCTCTTGGGCTGGGGACAATCGTCTCTAAAAGCTGAGGAAGGCTGC
This sequence comes from Campylorhamphus procurvoides, assembly GCA_013396655.1. Taxonomy (NCBI): domain Eukaryota; kingdom Metazoa; phylum Chordata; class Aves; order Passeriformes; family Dendrocolaptidae; genus Campylorhamphus; species Campylorhamphus procurvoides. The sequence goes on along the minus strand of WBMV01001708.1, from coordinate 1,251,219 downwards.
GATGCTCATGTCAGTGAGTTGGGTTTTAGCAGCTGAGCACGCCCTTGCTGCAGGATAAAGGGTGAGGGATGTACCCTGCCTCTTCCCCTGCTAAGCACCCTACATGGGGTTTGGTCCAGCCTCTTGTGTCGTGGCTGTTCCACAGCTGCTGAGGTGGGAACTCTTGTTTTGGGGAACAGAGGACCTGCATGTAGAGCTTTCCACGTCACACAGCTGTGCCCTTCTCCCAGCTGAATCTGGCTCAGGAGGGTAGGAATGACAGCCCACAGTGATCTGTCCCAGCTACCACCACTGGCACCCCAACATCTGGACCATCCTTAAACACCAGGCATTGCATGCTGGCTCTGTTTGTTCTCACAGTTCTCCAAGCCCTTGTTCCACATCAGTGGAGCAAGACACTTGTGTCTCAGATCTCAGGGGGTCTGGCATGCAGCCCCTTGCTTTGTGTGACTCTGTGCCCTGGAGCTGGTGAGGTGTGACAGTCGCTGTAGCAGATCGACCAGCTCTGAGAATTATCTCTGTGCTGGGAACATGGTGATGGCTCAATTTATCAGCTTGCCCCCTTTGCCAGCACCATCAGTCAAACTGGAGCTGGAGGTCAGGATTGCAGTGTGGAAATAACATTTGGGGTGAATGATGATGATTATTTGTTTTGTTGAGGGGAAGGGTTGTGTGTTTTCACTGCTTATCCTCCATGGCCTGTGTTTGCAGCTAAGTGCATGATAGCTGTCCTGGTGTGCATCTTCTGGGGTCCTTTGGTTTTAACCCAAGTGCTGTGGTTTCTTTCTGTCTGGTTAGTCACTGGAACGCACTGCAGGGGATGATTAACACTACACTAATGTCTGTACTTTAGAACATGTCTATGGTTCTGTGGTCTCAGTCCATTTCTTTCCAAATATTTAATTGCTGGGCCTTATATTGAGGTTTTTGCTGATGAAGAGTTCATTAGAAGGCAGACAGCACGTTTCCTGGTACAGATCAGAGTATAATCACAGCTGAAGCACAGCTGGCAAACTGAAATGAATGCAAAGAGTAGCTATTGCTTTAACTGTGTTTAGATACTCATTGACTCGGGAAACCTGACACTCCAGAGTGGTTCTTCCTGCTGATAGTGCAGTACCCAACAAGCTACAATATTGCTGTGACCAGAGTCCAACTGGGCTTTGTCTTTCTGTCCTCAGACAGAGCTGATCAGGATTCTAAAGGGAGCCCTCCCACGGCAGAGAAAAGCAAATGTAACCAATAGAATACAGGAGGACAAGATTGTTACCCTACCAAAGGAAACCAGAGTCTGGAGGTCCAAGTGGGTGCTGGGTGTGAGGGTGTAGAGCTGTCCCAGTGCAGTTTGATGTGGGACACAGGAGGGACAGCTCAGGTCTGTTCCAGGTGGGCTCAAGGCAGATGTTCCCTTGATAAGCCATTAAGCAGCAAGGTGTCAAAACAAGGTGTGAAACTTGTGCTGTCTGAGCAATAATTTAGCATCCTCTTGTTTTTGAAGACTGTGACAACTTAGGGCAGGGTTGGACCTTGCCAGCCTTTCCATCCTTTGTAACCCTCCCTACCCCAAGACTGTTAGTCACTGATGTTATTTCTGCAGGAGAGGTAAAGGTGTAAAGGCTCTGCCTCTGTGCATGGCTGTGGAAATTTCTGGAGCTCTTTGTGAAATCAATGGAAAACCCTAAAAGCCTGGGAGAGGCTTGGTTGGCCACAGGTCTCTGGAGAGGAAAAAGGAGACCCACAAAACATGTTTCTTGTGCCTACGGACATGGATGTAATTGGTGTACTCAGCAAATTGCTCTGTCATCCATTGGTGATTTTGTGGGTATTTCTAATCTCCCCTTTTCACTGACCTTGAACAAACATGAGCCTTTATATCAAATTTTAATTTATTAACCTTTAACATGCTTAGAGAAAATGCTGTAACATAATTGACTGCTCTGTTCTGCTATGATTTATTTTTAAATTCTTCTTGCTATCTACAAATAAGAAATGATTTTAGTGCACATATGTTACCATGTATGTAAAGGGGTTTCCAGTCCCCATCTGGCTGCTGTGTCTAAGCTGGTAGGTTTGAGTGTGAGCTCTGTTATGGGATCTAGATCTGGTGCTGGTCTTTTCTTTGGTGATTGCTTGGCTTTCCTGGCAAGCTTTAACTCTGTCTGTTCAGGGCATAACAGGAGGTTTGATCCTGGTGACTGGAGGTTGGAGGGGGATGAAGAAGCCAAACTGGGGAGGGGAGGGGGCTCTGACTTCCCTGCCAGGCCTGGCTCAGGTCCTGGCCATTGGAAACTCTATACAAGCAGGATGTCAGAGAGCTCCCATGCAGGCACAGGGTTTAACTTCAGCATTTAGTTATTCATATCCTTTAGATGATGTTTATTCCTATTAACAAAGAAGAAATGAAGATTAATATTGCAGAGAATATATTTCCCTTTACAACAGGGTTTTAATTAAGTATGGGGAAAAAAAACATGGACTAAACTAATTCTGCTTGCCTGAAGTAATGGATCTGGAAGCTGAAGTGAATCTATTATTTCTTTTCTCAGTCTGTTAAGAATAAATGAAGGACTGAAAGCAGCAAGAGTCCTTCATAGAAGCTTTTCAAAAGCCTCATAAGGGAGTTTCAGAGGCATATCCTGATGCAAATTTTACCTTAAGTGTGTTTGCATCTGTTTCAACAGTTGATTTTTAATGTGTGTTAGAGTTCATCTATTAAGCAGTGGTTATTATGCATATTTGTACATGGCAGACAGTGAAATAGGAAGTTTGACAGGTTTGCCATGACTGATTAAATTCTTTTTCCACTTCCATTAGAGTTTTAAATCTCACCTTGAAAATCTCATCCACACCCTTGATGTGATTTTTAAATGACATTTATAGTGTGCATATGAAACACAGTAACTTGTGTAAGCTCTTTATGTATTAATGAGCCTGAGAAAGTGCTTTCAGGTGGTGCCCAGGAAATAATGAAATTTTCACCAGAAGCATTGCACTGTCAGGCATTGGTGGTGGGTCTGCTCACTTTTCTCCAGGAATGGGAGAAGCAAAGCCAGGGCTATTTCAGCAGGGTTATGAATGAAAAAACACCTTTTTTCAAAGCCATTTCATGGTCACGTACTCCTGGATCAGCCCTTCTGGCAAGTTGCTAGAGGAAGCAAGCATAACAAAACAAAGAAAGAGTTACTCACCCAAGTTTCCCTTCAACTCCTCTCAGAATGCAAGTGCAATCAGAATCTGAGACAAGTGACAGGGAGCTGTGGCACCACCAGAAAGCAGGGAATCTCTGGGGAAACCCTGGATACAGCGAGTGGTGACAAACCTTCCTCCTCTGTCAGCTGGTGAAGCTCCACTGATTTCTCCACAGGATGCTTTGGAAGGGCAAGTCTCCCTGAGTGGCTGTGGCAGCTGATCTGCACTTCACAAGTCACTGTCCTCAGCCTCCCACACTGCCTGTCCCTAAAGGCACCCCCCCAAAACTTGGCTTTAATTAGGACACATTCCAAATGCTGTGCTTTCAGGTGCTGGAGGCTCTTGGGTGTGAAGGAGCAGGGCTCATCCTGTCTCAGAGCCAGGCTGGGTGTGGTGGGACAAAGGCTGTGGTTTCTGGGGGGATTTTAGCCCAGGAATTCTCTCCCTGAGCTCCAAAGGACCTGTGGAGGTGGTTGCAGTGTGCTTGGCAAGTGTCTGATGGGGGCAGGCTCTGGCTGGGGTCACACTAGAGCAAAAGCTGCAGAATCCAGAGGGAAGAACTGCCAATAGTGTCTTTTAACCTATCTATAATTTACCTTTCCCATCCTCTTCTGAAGACCTGCTGGAGATTTTCGAACTGAAATGCTGCATTTGATGGGTTCAGGCTTAACTTTTGTATATTTAGCTGCTTTTGACACAACTTGTGTTACTGATTCAAAGGTGAGTTGTTGCTCTCCTGTCCCCTGACAACGTATTTGTGTAAAATGTAAACCTCTGCCAGCTGTAAAAGTGGAAGGGGGAGAAAATGCTGAGGTGATGTTTATTTCCAGTAGTTTTTAACTCCTGTTCAGGGACACAGCCAAACACAGCACTGTGTGAAATGTGCCTAAAGCTACAGTTCTTTCATTTCCCTACACGGTGCCCATAAGAAGAATTATTAAACATGATTTTCACAAGACAGGCATTAGTTTTTTAAATCAGGATTGGAAGATACACTGGGGCTTAAGAGATTTATATGCTATTGCCTCTTATAATTGTTTCTGTAAATGGATGTGAGAGTTGAATCACTTAGCATCATTTGCTTTGCTGGGGAAAAAAGTGATGCATTTTAAACGGAGCTTATTTTCATAGGCAGGCAGATGATCTGTCATTCCTGAGAACACCTTGGTGTTAGGGTTTATTGCTCAGTGTATATTGCTGCCTTTACCACGTGGAAGAGAAAAAATATATGCAAACAGCAGCTCATGCTGTCAAACCTTTTGGATTTCTTTGGAAATGTGCCTTCTCCATATGTGAGCCAGATTTATTTCCACAAAGGCTGTCCAGGTCCGCAGATTTCATTAATTTTGCCAGCTCAGTTGATTTCGCTTGTTCCACTTTACCCAGCACCAACAGTGACAATCAGGCTCCTGGATGTTTGCACTTTAAAGACAAGAATTTCTCCTGGAAATGTTCTGTAATCAAAAATGTGTGTGTAAATACATACTCACCATGGAATTTTGAAGCACTTGGTTTAGCCATTTTATTGGCTTCTTTCAACCATTTTTCTGTGTCCAGCTGTGGAGCACAGTGTGGGGAGAGGAGAGCTGAGCCACATCATTTGTGTATCAGTCTGTCATTGCAGGAGTAAAACCCCAACTCACAGATGTGTCCTGGACTGTTGTTTCTGAGCATTTACCACATAAACACATTTCATTTTGGGGTCACCTAATGCAGTCAGTGTCATTATTTTTGCTTGTAAAGATAAATAGAAATTTAAAGTAATTAACATTTGGATTTATTCACGTTTCTCCCAGTGAAAGAGCATTAGTTTGAGATACAGGAAAATACATTATTCATAATTTCATGTGTTTGGCATGGACTATAAAATCTCATTAGCAGCAGTGTGCCAAGACAGCCCAGGAGGAGAAATACATTTAGTTAGACCAGATTATTACACAGTAGTGCCACAGAGCGAGCTGTGTCCTGATTATGCTGTGGGACTTGAACATATTAGTTATATTTCCTCTTTAAATTAATATTTAGTGAACAAACTTCCAGAGTAAGTCACTCTGCCAAAACTGGTTTGCACACTGAAGTTACTGAGTAAGGAGCAGTTTTTCCATAGGAGTTTTTGCTCTGCTGCTGTTCCAAAGTGACTGCAGGAGCATCCTGTGTCCTAAAGAGGGGCCAGCTCTGAACCAGCTCTGCTGCAGCTCCGAGTCTTGTGAGCTCCTTCTCAATAAAGCTCTTGAGGAAACCTTTGGTCCTGGTCCCAGAGAGGGCAGCTTTTATGTCAGCAGGTATGCAATGCTTGAAATGCTGTGGTTGCTCTCCTTGGAGCTTCCCTGGCAGGAAGATAATCAAGACATTAAGATGCAGTGTTACAGTAAAATCTCACAGTAAAATAATTAGCTCTGGTAGTTCAGCAGTTGAATCCAGAGCAAAAGGTCTGGTTGAAGAATTGTGTCACTAATTAATTCTTGGATTGTACATACTGAGAGTCCAGTCGAGGGTCAGAGGCCAGTACTTGGTCAGTGAACTGTTCCTGGCACAATCCTGGTGGGACTCTGGCCCTGGAAAGTCTGCAGGAAAATTCCCCTTCATTCCCATGAGCCCAGAATTAACACCCTTGGGCACTGGGCAGGAATGTTTTGCTCTGGGGCTGATTCCTGGATAAAACCACAGGACTCTAAACTAATAAAAGGCACCAGGAGTTCTAGGTAATAACTAGAGATCAGAGGGAAGGAAGATGATATTAAAAGTGTGGTTTAAGTGAACAGTACTAGATATTCTCAGCTGAGCTGAAGGTGACCCTTGGCCCTTTCTCTCACTGGCTTTTCACAGCAATGTGAAAGAGAAGATTTTCAACACAAGCTTTTAATACTGGTTTAACATCAGCACTTTCACTAATGTTTGTTCCCGAAATTCCCCCCAAAATGTGCAGTGCCAGTGTCACCCAGGGCCTCTGTAGCTGAGCAGGAATTGCTCCAGTGCTGTCTGAACTTGCTCCAACCTCTCAGAGGGCAGCATTGCATGAGGCAAACAACTCCAACTGCCTAATGAAATACCAAAAGAAACATATTTATTTCGAGCTGGATCTTGCTCCAGAGGCCTGTTTTCCCAAGCCAAGCAGCCTCTTGCTTTTGCAAAGCAAAAGGAGGATGGCAATAAGTTCATTCAGCATAATGAAAAGCATTTTAAAGGCTTCATTTACATCAAAACTCCCTTCAGAAGTTGCTTATGTCTCAATCCTTACTCCTATTTAAAACATTTCTGTTGGACTGCTCAGATAATTGCCATTTCTTTGTTTGCAGTAGATTCTACTCCTAGGTCAGTCTGTAGTGTGGGGCCCATCCAAAGCTGGCTGTTTGTACCCAGGGCACCAGGGATGTTACTGACAAACTCTGTTATAAAGCAAATCCTACACTCACAAAAGTCTAATGTTTAAATGCTACTTTTATTTCCTGTGTTATAGTTTTGACCTAAAAATCAACTGCAGTTTACACATTAAATGCAGAGAAAAACACTTCCTGTGTCTTTTGCAGGACAGTCTGGGTGATCTGAAATATTTTGTACTTAGAAATTTTGACAGGCTCTCTTTCTCTCTGAGAGAAACAGAATTGCCAGAAAAAAGAATACTATATGCACTAAAAAGGAAGATGAAACAAAGAAAACTAAAAGGTTGGCAGGGTCAAAAGAATGTTCTCCCCCTGGAGAAGTCTGTAACTCGGGGAATCCACAGGTTAAGGCTGCTCGGTGCTTCTGGCCAGTCCTGGGACTCTGAGCCATTATTGCCACCACATCAATCTGAGACTTACACTTAAAGCCTTTGCTTTGGGAGGTGGAGACATCAGCCTCATCACTCAGTCGTTCTTATTTTTAAACAGAGGGAACTATTTCATGGCTTGTTTTTGCTTTTTCTTTGCTGATTTGGTGTTTGTAGCCTGTTAAATTTGCATTTAATTGGCAGTGAAGTGCAGGGCTGTCTAAACCAAAGCAATCTTTTAGATAAGCTGTGTCTTCAAAACGTTTTTTTCCTTTCTGAGGAAGCAGTTTGAATCTTGCTGAGTTGCTGGCTGCCCCAGCTCCTTGAGCAGCGTGTCTAGGGGCACTGGAGACACAGCAGAGCCAAAGCAGAGCAGCTCTTTGGCCATTTGTCATCGCTGACAGCCCAACTAACCCTCCCTGAAAGCTCCAGCTCCAGCACAACAGGTGCCTGACACAGAAACTGCTCCCCACTGAAATGAACCCAGTTGCTTCCTCAGAGCTGGGGGCTTCTTCTATTAGGCCAAAACTTTAATTTCCAGGTGTTTGCTGAGGGATCCTTTGTAGCCCTTGCACTGCTCAGTGGCCATAAAGAAGCCTGTAGGATATGGGAAAAGCATTGCCTGTGATTGACAACTCCCCCTTACCATTCCTTTTAATTTAGCATGTGCAGTGCTGGAATCTGAGTCCTGCATGGCCTGGTGCTGAAGAGCTCTTCTTTCAAAATGATGGTCTTGTGTGACCATCAAGTGGAAGGATTTCTTTGGTGCCTCTGTCATCCCATGTACGTTTTATGAGCCAAGGGAGACAAACAGCAGAAAGGTGCTGAAGTCACATTCTGCTCTTGGAATGTAGAAGAGTTTTCCCAATCTTGAAGGAACACGTGTTGGGGCTGGGAGTGGAATCAGGAATTCAAAGGAGAATAGGATTGTAGGAATAGGATAGGATTACACACCAGGTAGACCTTACACAGCATGGTGTGGGCCTGGGGAATGTCAGCTATCAGTGTTTACAGAAGTTCTAACATAGTTTCAAGAGTTGCAAATCTACGTTATCCCAAAATGCAGGGTCACCGTGGATCCTTGTTTCATTCCGTAGGGTCACTTTGAAAGAAGTCACTTTGCTGGTAAATTTGGCAGGTCCTTGGAAGGAAAGGAAGGTAAGGGTGGTGCTAGCACAGATCTGGTGACAGAAGTACCACACTGTCATTCTTAAACGTGAGGCCAGGTCCCCTTTGCAGTAATCAGGATCAGCACCTTTCAAAAGCAGAACTTTCTTAGTGTCAGCAGAATTTATAGGGTTTGCCCCATTGAATTATATAAATAGCTACAAGTTACAGCCCTGTAAAATGCTACATATCCTTCTCAGGTTGCTGAAGGCACTCAGTTCCCATTGACCTCCAGATGAGCTAAGTAAGAGCTGATGTCAAAGGGAGTTAAACACACTCAAAACATTTCCTCCTCTTTGGGGAAGTTTTGAGCACTCAGATGAGCTATTCTATCAGATATCTCGTCTGGGTTTTCTTTCCTTCTTGTGCTCGTTTCCATTTGTATGTGAAAGAGAGTAGAGCCGGACAGATGATCCCAGGAGTGTTTCCAGTGTCTGCAGATGCGAAACAAAAGGCACAAGACGAACCAAACCTGATGGGCACTAAGAACAATTCCCTCATCCGAAGAGCACAGCACTCAGGGTTTGTTCTAAATGGTGCTGAATGATTCCTGCTGAGCTGGAAATACATTCCTGAAGTCTAGGAAGCTGGAGGGGAAGGGACAAAATTACCAGGGGAAAAGGTTGTGAACATATTCCAATTAGCATGGTAAAGGAACTTTATTTTTTATTTAAAATTGTTCTGTTCTGTATCTTTTTACTGATAATCCATCCACCCACTGAACATACATGGGTTTTAGATGTTTTGCAAGAGTTGCTCCAGATAATTCTTTATCAGCAGAAATTGCTCGAGGAAATACATTGTAAAGTCTTCCTTCATTTGCTGATAACTTCAGAGTTCGCTACGAGAGTGAGCAATAAGATTATTTGATAAAATCATTACTCTCTCTCCACTTTAGGATTTTGAAGGAATTGATTAATTTTAAGGAAAAAAAAATCTGTCCTGCAAGATGTCATTTTTTGCAGAATAACCCACGAGTATGACTAAAATCAATTTGTCTTGGGATCTGAGCAAATCACCACTTCCTAGTATGTGCTTTAGTTAGGAAGAGTAGTTCAGGAACACACTTTTAATCTCAGAGGGATGTTGAAAACAGTAATTTTTCATGGTGGAATAACATGAGTATATGGTACTTGCGTGTGTAGTAAAGTGACTTTTTATATGCCCTTCATTATCAGTTTCTGAAAGTAGATGAGGAGCGTTTCAGATGATGTGCTGGGTATGATTTATCTCCTATCAGCCAGGAAAAAAAATATCCAAGATTCAATGTTAAATTTCCCTGTGAACTCTGGGAAGGAGCTGCCACCTGCCACGTTTGTCCTGTGTCCCTTTGCATTCTGCAGTGCCCTCCTAAGGCATCACATAAATATTGCTCAGGAAGGTTCCTTAGGGCTGTAATTCTGTACAAATGTTTCACTGTGAGCACAGAGAGAAACAAACAAGCACGGAAGGAAAGTGATGTTCCAAAGGTGATGAACAATTAAGAAAGGTGTATTTTACATAGCCAAGGACTTTCCTTCCTTCTGCCACCTCATGTGTGGGATCTTTAGGCAGCAGAGAGTTCCCTCCTCCTCTTCTGTTCACAATCCCATTCCCACTCCAGCCATGCAAACATCAATGTATTGGAGTCAATCACATGGAGAGCTGTACTCAATAGCACATGTTCTCTCTATGATACACTGGGTTCTCGCCTTCCAAATTTGCTGGAGCCTGGGCTTTGGGGTGAGCTCAGCAATGTTAATGGGCTCTGCAGGTCCAGCAGATCAATGTGGGATGGGTGGAGTAAAGAGCCTGCTCTCCCCTGACAGGTACCACTTTCAGCTCTTGCTTGGCCACAGTTCCTGCAATTTGTTTTCATTTCTGTTCAACCACTGAAGTCTTTTGTGCTGCCATTAGCACTTTGGAAGCATTAAGGGGGAAAGTGAGATGGATTCAGATCCATAGAGGTACAAAATCAAACTGATCTTTTGTGGCTGAAAGTGGAATTCTGAGAGGCTCAGAATTCTTCAAAGTCATTTCTTCAAATTCATTGTAGAAGTCATCAAAGCACTGTTTTTCTGCTTTGTCTTAGTCTAAAAGGAGATGTTACTTCTGACAGGACAGTGGATTTTGTATTCCAAATACAATCCAGCGCCTGCTCAAACCGAACCCTCATTTATTCTTCAGAGCTCTCAGAGAGCAGAATACATTGTCTGCAAATTGACTACACAAAACAGTATCTGTGGGAGGGCAGGCTGCAGCCAACAAACCTATTGTTTGAAGTTTGCCACACAAATATAATTAAATATTATTTCTTTAGAACAAACAGCTCTTCGTTGGGGTTAGCAGGGAAGCCCACACAGTCCTCTGTCCTGCTTCACTTTCTGTGCATGCTGGCAAGCTTGGTGAATTTTTTAGCAGCTGTCAAAGTAAATTTATTACAGAAAAGGTTTGTGTTCTCGTGGAATCCAGAAGGGAAAAGCCCTGCTGACTTGGTTTTGCTTCAGCTTTTGTCTTTACAACACTTTAAAAGCCTCCTATAGTTAAGATTCATGAACAGCACTAGTTAAGCAAATTTTTTTTCATCTGCTAAAGTAGAGTGTGTTTGTGTGTACAATATGTGCGTGTTTATATTTTAAAATAATCTCCTGATAGCTCAGTTTTTAACATGACTGTTTTAATCATGTAGTCTGCTAAAAACGTGTTAAACTACTGAAGTGGAATTTGAGAGCTGCAGTGGGCACACCACAGCTTGAGCTGCTCTGAAACAAGCCCTTTTTGCTGCTGTTTGGTCGATGGAGCCTGAATTTTGGGTGAGGGAGAGAAGGTGCTGGATCCATGCCTGGAGGGTCTCAGGCTGTGTGTTATGTGGAGGTTCTGTCCCCACAGCCACAGGGTGGGATGTCACAATAGGGTGTCAGCAGTGCAAAGAAACCCCTTAAAGATCCATAAAGAACATGGCACAAAATGAATAAAACCAAAGAAAAAAAATCAGTGTCTAACAATGTGTTTAAATTTATTAAGTATTCTAAACCTAGTGGGTTTTTTGGGCAAAAAAGCTTCATTCATGAACCTGCTTGCAGGCTGTGTCTTACCTCCCGCTCTCCCTTCTGCTCCAGCAAAGCTGCACCACCTTGTTCTGACATGCAGCCATCTGGTCCCAGTCTGGGGAGGCAGCTCCTCCCTGCTCTGCCAGCCTGGGTCACTGGCAGAGCACTTCTGTGTTGGCACTCGGGAGAAGTTAAAGCTCAGCGAGTCCCTCCCCACTCGTGGGGAACAGTCAGAACTCTGAGTTACAGCAAGAGGCAGAAGGAAATTGGAGAGATTTATTTTTCAATCCATTCCTACAGAAATGTGCCCAACTATGCTCCCAGCAACCTTCATTTAGATGAGCGTGTCTGTGCCTATGAATTTCCCCTCAAACCAGAAAGTCTGGAGTTCACTTAAATTAAAGCCAATATACGTTTGGAAAACAACAAAACAAGCGACCAACCTACTGCTCCCCCCACCAAATCTCCACACGTGGAAATGGAATAATTTAAACTCCCAAGAATGATGGTTCTTTGGTCTTTGGCGCTGTCCATGCAGCTCCTGAGCAGAAGGGAGGAGGAGTCAAACAGCTCATTTTCAGCACTCCTGGGCATGTCCTGACCTTGTGTGACCCCTCTGCAAACACCTGCATTCTCTTTCTTAGCATTATTTATATTTTATTGATCAACTTTAGCCTTTCATAACTCGAACCGTGTAAACTCCCACCCACCCCTTGAATCAGGGTCTGGGATGGTGATGCCTGGATGGCCTGAGGTTTTTGCTAGTTTAGTTTTGCACCAAGTTGAATTGAACCCTGAGGTCAGGAGGATCAACCTGCCTCAACCTCTGTTCTTTTGTTTCCTCAGGAGGAATAAATGCACAGGGGGAGGGAAGATTAGCTCAGCCTGAAAGGTTCTCGTTTGCTCCCCAGGTCTGCAAATGAGAGTTTCACTGTTGTCAATTTTATTCTATTTACCACATCAGTTCTTTGTGAAGAGTGGATTTATGTGGCTTCAGGTTGGGTTTTAGTAGTTATTACACTTTGGGGCAAGCTGCTATTTGTGTAATATCTGTATTTCTTTATGCTTTGCCTCTTTATCCAAATTTGCCTTGTCTTGTTTAACTAATATTGCTGATGTGAAGAATTGACCTAAATTGACTGAAACTATTACCTTGATATACTCTTTAGAATCTTTTCTCTGTTTGCAAAGTGTTTAATTTTGATGGGGATGTAAGGATAGAAAGTTGCCCCTCTTTGCACAGTCTCTAAAAGAATTCTGGAGTCCTTAAGAAAACTATTGTAATATAATTTCCTGGCGGTCTCAATAGAATTACACTCTGAATATTTCAGTTTTTAAAATTTTTATGTAGGAAGGTTAGAATTTGTGAAGACTTCAGCAATGACCCAGCTCTGCTCCTCCTGAAATCCGTGGGAAACAGTGATTGATTTCAGCAGGAGCAAAGTGAGCCAACAGCAGGTAATCATGAAAATCACACCCAAGTGGGAGCAGACCCAGGTTAAATATTGAAAAGCACCTCTCTGACTTAGGGCTGCAGGTGCTGTGGATTTTTTACTGAGGGTGAACTTCTCCTCTGCAGTTCTGCATCCCTCCAGCACAAAGTGGGGAGTGTGCAGTGTTTTTGGGGCTTGGGAAGCCTCTCAGGGCAGTGCATGAAGCTCCTCTTCTGCTTGGGGTTCAGGTCCAGCGTGTGACCCATCCACAGGTTAGGTCATGTTGCAGCTGCCCCAGCGAGAGCCACACTCACTGTTACCCACCCTCAGCTCAGTGATGCTTCCCATGAAGTGCTGCCCAGGAGGAGGAAGAGTATCAGGGTATTTAGTGTTGCTGCTTTTCCCAACGCAGCAATTTGGAAGCAGAAGGCAAAATGGCACATAAAAGGTGATAAAAATAAATCTGTGCATCAGCTGGAACTACAGCCTCAAATTTTCTAATCTGCCAGGCTGAAATCTGCAATTTCTTCTCATTCAAAGTTCCCAGCAAACTCATAGGGCTTATTTTAGCTCCACTGACTTTGTCCCCATTGCTGCTAATACCCAGGGAGAAATGTGAGCTGCAGGTTCCCCTGGGTATGAAGCCCCTGCACGTGGCCTGAGTGCTTTAAGCGGGGAGAATCAGCATCCATAACATTCACTGGAATCTCTTTCCAGAAGAAGGAAGGAGATTATGAATAAGAATGAGCCCCAGTCTGATCCCAGCATGGTGTGTTTGGCTATTTTGTTCATGTAGCTCCTGGGGTAAATTTTATCTTCTGTTCCAGTTTGGCAGCATCTGATTTAAAGTTTTTCCAGTGTTCTCTGTGCCCTTGTTATCTCCAGGATCTCTGGATGAAACTCCCAAGTTTCTCTAAATATTACTGATTTTGGCTCTGCTCTGACTTCAGCCCTTCCCTTCCCCTGCCCTTGGTTCCACTTTTGCATCATCAGCAAATTTCATTCCTCTGCTTTATAATCTGTTTTCAAGTTATTGACATATAAAGTGTGCATGTGTTGGGGGTCTTGATCACCCCTGTGGTATTGATCTGGCAGCTCTGTGAATCTCCATTTTTTTTCCTATGCCAGGTACTTGTTTCATGTCAAACTAAGAGAATTTAGAGTGGAAGATGTCTGATTTCCTCCTTAAATAGGATGTGTGTTTGTGTAATGCTTTCTTTGCCTTAGGCAGAGATCCTGTGGACATTAGTTCAGTCACATAATATTCTTGTAAAGTAAATAAAATATTATCTTCACATATAAAAAAGCTGAGGAAAAGCAGGTAGGACGTTTTAGGGCAAGACTGGAAATCTGTATAGGTCTAGGATTTGAACTTTTCATTCAGATCACATTTCTGCCTTAATTATAACACCAGCTAATCAGAGATCCAGTGTATCAGCCCAGCAGGACTAAATTAAAGAGAGAATGGTTAATTATTATAGCTTTCTATAAGTATCTACTTTTAATATATTGGATTGCTGTAAAGCTTCTGTGATGTGTTTGTTTCCACCAACATTGTACTTTTAGGAGCTGTATAACATTACCTGATGGTAACGAGATTCATAATTAGCATCTTTTTGTTAATTAACTGCTGTGGAAAGCTATGGTGCTGCTTCTGGGGGTGCCAGGTAGGACATCCCTGGTACTGCTCGGGAGGAGCTCACAGGTAGCACAGGGTATGCCTGGGCACTGGGTACAGCCCGTTGTGGGTGGATTTTTGCTTGGCAGAGGGATGTAAATTGGGATAATTTTTTGAAGTGCATCTGTAATGGCATCAAAGTGCTCTGAAAAGGGTCAGATTTATTTCACGGTCAAAGTTTGGTTGTGAGATTTCCTGAGAGAAGTCCTAGCTCCTTGCAGCCCATGGCCAAACTTCCTCTGCCTTCAAAAGCAGCATCGTTTTACCTCATCTCTGTTTACCTGAGAACATCCACAATGTTTTCAGTCATCGTCACTCAAACACTGAGAGTGCCAGTGGGCTCAATTTACTGGCTGACTTCAAGGCATTGTACTCTGTCTGTCTGTGAAACTATTTAATGTCATAAAACAGTCCTCATTATAGATTCTTCTCTGTTCTCCATCTAACAAAATATTAGTATCTGTTTTTCTTTCAGCACACTTAAACCCCTACACCCTGGTAAGTCTTTGATCACTTGAGTAATGAAATACCTTTGTGACAGCATTTTTCCTTCAAAGCCATCTTCCTTCTCTGTATGTTATCACACCTGTTCAGGGAAGCTTCTGGTGCCTGTTGAGGAGAAAGAGATGCTATGGTTTTTAAAACCTTCACTGTACCACTATTTACCTGATGCTAGGCTATCCAACATCTAGGATTTAGTGCTCAGCTTTCTGCTTGCTCTCATGGGTTATACAGAGTAGGTACTCAGAAGGAGAATGGGTGAGGATTTTAAGGGTCAAGGACCTACTCCCTTTGCAGGCGGCTTAAAAAGCTTATTTTTAACCTGACCAGAAACCTAATAACATATGCTGAAAGGAACAGCGTGTGGGACAGAAGTTAAGGTAGTAAAGCCTCAAGAGAAATGCAGAGAGAGGCAGTGAAATGCAGCAATTCAGACTGTGGAGACTCCCAGCAAATTCTTTAGTTGGTAGAGAAAGTTACTCTGTGACTCTTGCTTTGGTTTGAATTTATATTTGCATTGTCTGTTTTTATACTTCAGTGTGGTCAATATTGTTTTAAAGTTTGTAACTTGCAAAAAGAGGAAACTCAGTCTATAGAGCTGATGTAAAGATCTTACAGAAGTCACTTGTTTTGTGGAGTTTTAGGAATTTCTCTCTATTCCCACTGCAGCAGGGTTTTTTTTCCTCTATGGCTGTACCATTTCTACAAATAATTTGTAAACAGGGAAATAGCAAAATTCATCAAATAAATTATTCACAGAGGAATTACTTGCTCCGTTCAAGTCTTTCCTTTAAACAAAACTAGAAGTTGCCAGTGCACGTCTTGTTATAAGAATGGAAATTGTTGTATTTAAAAGAGCTCTTTGTAACAAAAGAGACAAAAGGAAAACAATCTGCCAGAACTGCAGAGACTGCTTGTTGTCAGCTAGTTTGGGGTATCAGCTTCGAGGAAAGCAGAATAAAACACAAACACAGACCATCAGAGGATTCACATTGTAGTGTATCTCTGATGTCTCTTGGGAATATAGAGCCACAGAATTTTCAGAAGTGGCTCCATGAGTCACAAGTGTTTGTCCCTGTGAGAGGTGGGGTCCTTTAGGGTCTCCTTGAGGCATTTAAATGTGATGCTCTCATAGGCCAGCTGCTATTTCTCTACAGTGCTATACAGTGGGTTTTTTTCAAGATTTAAGATAAAAGCTTTTTTTTTTTTTAGGAGATAAATCTTAATGAAAATTTGAAAAACAAACATCTAGAAAATCTAAACCTAAAATGTTTTAATAAAAATGCCATATTGAGACTATTGAGCATCACACCTGCTACAGCAACACACATTTGCTTTCTCTCCCTCTCTGTCACACTGATGGGTGGGTTCTCATGTTGGAACTTGTTTGCTACCAGTGCTGAGATAAAGCCTTTGAGTGGAGCAGAAAGATAAAGTTGTGTTAATCCTGCTGAGTTCCAGCATGTCAAATGCTGAGCGTTAATCAAGAGCAGGATTGTGAGTAGCAAACAGTAGAAACAGCCAATGGCATGAGGACAGCATTTCATACAAATGAGTATATCAATTATTACTTCATTTGAGATTGTGTTTGCCTTATATTTTTTTTACTTACTCCAGTGCATTATTCCTTAATTAAAGATCTTAAAGCTTTTTAAAGTTGCACACAAAAATATATAGAAACATCATTAGGGAAACGCTCAATTTTTATGGACTGCTCAGTGGGATGCATTCCCTCAGCTGATCACAGTGGCACTCACAGATGCAAGATGTAACTATTCTATCGAAGTCCCCTGCTAATGGATCTTAAATTCTCCTGTAGCACCCTCACCATCACAGGGCACTCCTGCATCCAGGTTTCCAGGAGCACCAGATTGCGTTTGATGGCTGCGAAGTTCCTGGCGGGAGACACTTAATGTCCTTTGTGCCATACCTACTTTTACTGCATAAAAATGTTTAATTATATAGAAATATTGCTTTTGGTGGTTCCAGTCTTAATGATGCACATCTGTGGAGGCAGATGATACCTGGGAAAATAAAGCTGGCACACAAAGGGGCCAGTTTAGTGTAGTAAGGAAAGAGCATTGCATCTCTGTTTGTGCTGTGAGGAGCCTTTAGCTTACCTGAGAGCCCAGGGTTGGCAGAAATACTGTTTGAAAAGCTTTTTATTCCCCTTGTTAATAGAAATACTGCTCAGCTTTAGAGCAGTTTGTCATATGCACATACGTGGCATAAACCGAGCAAAATGTGTCATGTGGGGATGTGAAAGAAGCCCTAATTCAGGTGGGGGAGGAAGCACAGGGGTGTAGAGGGGCTTTGCATGGGTCTTTGGCACAGAATTTTATTTTTGTTTTTAATGTTACCTATGTTGTTCTTTAACAGTGGTTTTGTAGTTTTTTTTTCCCTTTATGGCTGACTCAGACAATTCTGATTATTATTAGCAAATGCAGCCCCCTCCAGAAATTGCTTGTAGTCACATATTTTATCTTGGTTTTCAGAGACTTTAGGTATTTTTCCAGACCACAAAGGATTCACAGGACCAAACTATAGCAATATTGATGCTGGTGACACACCCTTGTCTTTGCTCAGTTAGTCCAGCCTAGAGGTGGCTCTTAGTGCCTTGGAAGTTTGCATTTGAAATACACCTTTAGTCCATTAAAGGTATCAGTTTGAGAACTTTTAGAGGCAAGAGTTGTACTTCCTATTGAAGAAGGTATAAAGAAAATCAGTGTTCTAACCTTTGCTGATCTGATTTTTTAATTCTTTATTCTTTTATTAATCTGATTTTGTGACTTTGAAACAAGTGATATTCCACAAGTTTTAAAAAAAGTGATATTCAAAGAGATTTAAAAAATCTGACATAATCACTCATGTTTTGGTTACTTTTAAAAACTAAATGTAGCTATTTGTGTTGCAGATGTTGAAGCTTTAAAGAGCTTCAAAGGAGCTTCTTGGGTGGCAAAAGCTTCCGCTGGTTTTGAGCATTGCATTGGGTGAGCAAAGGGCATGTTGTTTTCTAATATCAGGCCTTCCACTAGCAGGGAAAAATAACCTGTAAGAGATATGCAATTTATAAAGATGACACTCAAGGTGCTGGGAAATCACTTCTCTTTTTCCTCCAAATATAAGCAGTACCTTTTACAAATAATTCTGTCAAGGGTTATCCATGTTCATCATCCAGTTCTTCATGCAGTTATCAAGTGGAACTCGAGTCCTGGATGTTTGCTGAGAGCCTTGAGCGTGGTTTGTGCTTCGTTATGCCGTCCTTAAAGCAACCCAGACTGTCACTGGCTGTGATGACACTGGTTTGAGTGCTTGGGGATAATTGCATTATTACATATCCATATGTGCTGCTCCCCCTTGCAAGAACTCTTTGCCACATCCGTGTTCCTGACCAGCAGCACAAACCCAGTTTGACAACATCCCAGGCCCCTCCTGCCCCCAGGAGTGCTGGCAGTGTCCCCAAAGCTCTGGCCCAGGGACACCCTGCAGACCCTCAGTGGGGCTGCCACAGGGACTGAGCTGGTTTCCCTCTTCAGCTCTAAAAATGTCTGATGGACTGATGCTGAAGGGACCTGGAATATTTGAAAGCAGTGCTCCAAGTGTGATTAGTGAATACAGTCCTGTTTTTCAATTTCCTTATGAAGACTCTGGGATAAAAGGAAGAGGAGTTTTTTGTCTTTCCTTTTTCTTTCCATAACAGCAATTCTTTGACTTTAGGAAGTGACGCTCAAATTTATGTTATGCACTGCTTTCATCATCTCTGTAGCAGCAGGCATTTTAAATATTCTAGATTTACATCTCATGTAAATGCATGGAAATAGGAGACTAAATCCAAAGGAAGAGATAGAAATTATATTTCTTATAAAACTAGATAATTTTATTTAAAAGGGTGAGACACAAAGTGATAGCGACATTCTTGTCTCAGTAATTTACCCAGTTACCTTTCCCTCACTGTCTCTGTCACAACAGCCCCCTCACTGACTCTCGGGATGGGATTGCTCCTGGAGCAGAGCCCTGGAATTGGGGCTCTGGGAACACAGCTTTTCCAGGAGGAGGAGAGATGTCCCAAAGCCTATGGATTGCTGCCAACCAGGGGGAAAGGAGAATGAATTTTTGTGTTTGTTTAAGGTCTCACCTAAGCCCAGCTGTGTAAGGGGGAACACTCTGCTCCCCAAAAGTACCCACTCTCTCTGGTGTCCTTGTTTCCTGTGCCCTTTGGGCCAGGCATATCCAAAGGATAATTCCACCAAGACTGTATAAAGCTGCTTCAAAGCTTGGTGCAGCCAACCTTCTTTGCAGCACAAGAGTGGGGATGTGCCCTCGACCAGTGCAGGTGTCTCACATGGCCTGTGGATGTGGACAAGAAAATTTCAGACGTGTAAAATTGTCTTTGCTATTTGTACTCTTCTTCTGGCTCTCCCATTTTTATTCAGTGATCAAGGTAACCTTCATGGGTGAAATAACTGTCTTCCCTCTAAATCAAATGCTTGCATTTATATTGTCTGTAAAATGAAGGAGGATGTTGTTTGGCTGGCTCAAGTCTTGATGCAGAGAAAACTGTTCTAATTCTGACAGTGCAGGAGTCCTAGTGTGGATCTTGTTTCTATAGAAATCACAGTAAAAGCTTATTGGAAGGAAGAGCCTGTTCTTGCTGAGAGAGAAATCAGTTCTGGGTTTGGGCCCAATATATTGACAGGTGAAAGGCAGGGGGGAGGAGAGGAAAGGTGTGTGTTAGTCCTACGTGGTGCACAGCAAACAGGGAGGCTTTGGGAGGTTTCCTTCTCACTATTCAAAATTGTGTCTATTTTGGTCTGCTCTGGAGTTAGTAACTATTAGCTATTATAAATTAACTAACAGGTGGGTGTGTGCAAAGGGAGATAAGGTAGCTTTTGGGTGGTTAAGATTTGCAAGAGTGTTTAGCAGCCCCTGAGAAATCACTTTGTGAAGCAGTATTGAAGGAACATCAGATCAGCAGGTATTCATGCAATTTATTTTGGTAAGGAAATAGAACAGAGAATGCAAACTGTCCATAGACCACATCCCACTGGGATTAAACACAGAATTCACAGAGACAGAAAGCATGGGCTGAGTAGAATCCCAACTCATGAAAATCTGCCTCCAGCCTTGCAAGGTCTGTGTTTTGGGGCCAAAATGCAAATAATTGTGTCCCCTGGTGAAATGTGGCTGCTTAGGCAGGGGGAAGAGGATTTCTGATGCTACAAGAATAATTCATGTAATTTAGAATAACGTTGTAATGTACCTTAATAATTACTGAGGGCCCCATCCTACAGTCCATATAAAACATGGCATGTTAACAGCACCACACTGTAGGTTTAAATGGATTAGGTTTTCAAGGAGAAACTTCTGGCTGGGGAATAAGGAAAAGGGTTTGTTTGGAATGCAGTCAGTCCCCACGGCTGCAGCCTGAGATTTGTGCCTGGAAGTGTCTGCACAGCTGGGCAGGGTTATCTGTGATGTGGAACGTGGCTGAAATGCTCCATGGTGGGGGAAGTTTGTGAGCTCAGGACCTTCATCTGCCACTTGCACCTTCTTGGGGAGGAAGAAGCAACGTGTCCTTTCTGTGTGAGAGTCCATGGTGCACTGAAACTTTGGGCTGGCAGCCTTGAAAGGAATAGAAACCATCCAGCAGAGACAGAGACTGTTCTCATTTAGGTAAAATACGTTGCCTTACAAGTAATTCTGTTATAAAGGGCTCAATCTGTTTCGTTGCAACTTTGATTTGATTATTGTTTAAACCTTGGTATGTAGGATTATATATCCTTTCTGCCCCCATTTTCACCGAGGCAGATGGTATGTGGCTGACAATCGATCTGTCCTGAAGTGGCAGAGTAAAACACTTCTATTATAGCAAAAAGAATTTAGAAAATTCCTGAGCTCCCCCCTTTGTGTACAAAATTGACTTTTGGTGCAGAGCAAGTTTTATCGCAGCTTAAACTGGTATTGATCAAACCATCAAAAATTGTGTTACAGTTTCAGCAGCCGCTCTGCAAACACCTACAAGAATCAGGTTTTCTGTCTAAAGTCTAAAATCAATCCTGAGCCTGTGAAATGTAATTTTTTTTAACTAATTTTAAATTTGGTTACTCTTCTCGATCTTCTGTAAGATAACATGGTAATTTGGACTAGTGTTGTCCTAGTTTTTAGCTTCCTCCTCTGAAAATAATTGTTTTTGCATACCTGCAGATCAGTTTTAATTTTGGAATTAAAGGTTATCTCCAGTTATTTAGCAAATTCTTTTCTGTAAATTAAGGGTTTGCCTAACTTAGAGCTTTTAGTAAAATGCTCGGTGTAAAATCTAAATAAAGGCAAATGCCAGGGTACTGCATATTTTAGAAAAGTAATATAATGAAAAAAAAGATTCCAACCATTTCAAAAATTTTGTAGCTTGAAAAAACCAGAACTACTTTAATCTACCTTCAGGTCACAGCAAGAAGTGCATTGCCATTCCAGGAAATAGTGTTGAAAATGACTTTTGTATTTTTTTGCATTACTCTTACTGACTTTCTATCTTAACACATAGTTAAACCCACCCCAGGACTTGAATTTCCATGCCCCAAATTAATTCATTTCCTGGGAAAACAGAACTCCACTGCTGAGAGTTTGGGTCCTGAATATGTCCATTGCTTTTGCAAACTGCACTTCAGCTTTTCACCTCCTTGAGCCAAGGACAGGAACCCTTTCCAGGTGTGTCACCAAAACCCCTCCTGCACACGCTACTTTGTCTGTCTTTCTTCACCTTCATGGTTTGCTGGGTTTTCAAACTGTCCCATGTGGAAATGTAGTGGTAGAAACACTCTGGCATCAAGGAAAACCCCAAACCTGAAGCAATTTGTCCCTCCAAAGCTGAGAAGTTGCCCCTTGGTCCTGCCTGAGCACCAGGAGCTGCAGAGTGACCCTTGGGGGGAAGCCTTTATTCCCAACAGAGATCCAGGCTCGGAACAAATGGGTCATATCAGGAAATATTTTTTACAAGATATATTGATTTTGGTGGAACTATCTTCCTTGCTTTAGGATCAGTTAGTCTTACAGTCCAGTACAAAAGAAGTAAATGAGGAAAAAGTAATGTATAGATCTATACCCTGTCTGGAAAGCCCTGCAGCTGCTGACGTGTTTTCTAGTACTGTGGGGCTGATAAAATCGTTGTGTGTGAGAAATAAAACTGTGGCTTTTTGGAGTGAGAAATCTCACTGCTGAGAAGTATCTGTGGTTTTAGTAGAGATTTGGAGAGCTTTTAGGCTTGACTCTCTGAGGTAAGGCTGACTTCTGACACAAAAAGTGGGTCAGGGAAGAAGAGAGAGGTATTAATTACAGCTAAAACCTCCCGAGAGCCGTTCTCTAAATCTAGATACAGCAAGGTGAGGAAAGAGGTGAGCTGATTCACAATGCTTCAGGTTGTGAGGGTGCTTTTTATTGTATTCATGGCAGTGAGCAACGTGAAACAGCAATGGTTTGGACACACTTGGAGTGCTGTGATCAGGATTTGGTTGCAATGGCACGTGGGTATCAGGGATGTTATCCCAGAGCAGCAGGGTCACACTGGGCAGTGCACTCCCAACCCTTGCACCTTCACTGGTCATCCCTAAAATAATGTCAAGTGCTTCTAATTGAATCATTAATTTGGTAGTATTTTGGTATAGTCATCATCAAAGTACCTGTTTGTAATCATATTTGTTTGAGTGTGTAAATAAGTAAAAAGGTGAGTTGCTATTTAGTGATTTTTCCAAAATTTCTGTTATTTTGCCATCGCTGCTACTCTGTCTTATTTACAAGGCAGGGAGGGTGGAAATCAGCAGAAACAAGTTGTGTGTGAAGTGTGGAGTTGAAAAGTGAATCTGTACTCACCCAAAATGGGGAAACTGAGAGTGCAGGGTGGTTTTTCTAGAGAACCAGCAATGACTGGTGTGTGTGGGGAAACACTTGTCCTGCAAGCACCAGTTGCATTGAATTTGCTTCAAAAAATGAGGGCTGTGTCTGGTGGGCCTGTCCTGTGCTGTGCTTGTTTCAGGAAAGCCTGTCACAGAGCAAAACAAAAAAGGCTTCTTAGGATTGGTAAAATTTTATGATGCAAGAGCTGTAGGTAATTAGTGTGTAAATATTGGCATAAATGAAGCAGTGCAATTTTAGCACTTGATTAATGGAGTGAGGAAGCTACTGGGATGTGTTAATGTTCACAGATGTGGCAGAGCCTGCAACAGGAAATGAAATGTATATTATCCAAATAAAATTGGGGGGAGAATTCCCATAAGAGAACTGTGTAAAGCAGCAGGGAGCTCGTGTTGGCTGCCTGGGAATTGCCCTTCATCCCTCGGAGCAAACACAGAGCCCCTGCTCCCCACGTGTCAGGGGATGAGCAGGGAGGGATGCCAGAAAGCACCAGATGGAGACCTGCCCCAGCATTTTAGATCAGGGAACAAATAATTGAACTATAAAAACCCCGTGTTTATTGTTGAGGAGGAAATGCCTGTGGTTAATGGACCACACACAACTTCCACCCTCGTGTTAAACTTGATGCAAAAGTCGTGAGGAAAGGAACCCCCACGGCACATCAGTGTGTGTGTCATCACACACAGGGGGGTTGTGCTGCTGAATTTACATCCAAACCACCTGAAAAACAACCCTGAGTCTTTCCCCAGACAGGTCTGTAAACTCCAGGTTTAGTCAGGGAAACGTGCAGATGTTTGTTGAGGGGAACAAGTGTGCTCCCTGTTTATTTTCTGTATTAAAGTGAATTTGCTGAAGATTTAACAGAGCAAAGCAGCACCTGGCAGTCCAATATCCCATTAATAGCAGTTGTGCAGAGTGGGGGCTCTGCTTAATGGCTGCGTTGCTGTTTGCCTGGGCTGGGTAATTGAGAGGCCACAGTTTTACTCTGCTTTGCTCCAGAGCCCTTGTGTTTCATTAATCACCACCTCATTATTGTTTGGGCTGTCATTAAAACGAGCTGTTTGGGGGAGGGTGTGACGGATAAGTGGAAGAAGGAAGTGGATCTGGTAATACTTCTGTTCCTGACTTGGAACTTGTGCAGAATCAAGGCAAGCAGCAGATACCAAGCCCTGCTCCGAGGGGCAAGGCAGTGTAAGAAATATTAAGAATTAGAATTATTTTCTGTTGGACACAGATTTTTCCTGTGTAAGATGCTGAAGCCCAGGTTTAACCCAAGTGATCCTCTCTAACAGATATAAAGCTTCTCCCCACTTCACAGACAGTCCAACTCTCATGTTACACCTACACACAGAGCACACAGGGTGGGTGAAATGGTAATTTTTGCCCTGCATTCCTTGCCATGATGGTTTGTCCTCAGCTCAGCTTGGCCAAATCCTGCTCCATACTGTAATTATGACTACAAGTTTGTGATAAATAGTGTAGGTGGAATGTAGTTGTCTTGCTATTCACTTGTTGCCAGTGGTAGCTTGGTCTGTTGAAGCTCTAAAGGGTTTTGTTTTCCCTTTCCTTCATTAACATATTATAAATAGACACTTAGAAATAACTGGATACAAGGAATTATATTTTTACGCATATTTAATGCCTTAATGCAAATATTATTGTTAGAATTTTTTAAAATTCCTATGCACAGAACTTTGCTTTACTTCCATACAGGTTATGGGATGAAATAATCTTGAAATTCCTACTCATTTAATAAGCTGTTAAATTCTTACAGGATTATTCCTACACTTAATTTGAGCATATTCTTTAGTGCATTCTTCTTGTAGCATTTTTTTAAGGTCAAACCTTTACAATTTGAAAGTATTAAGCAGCAGCAGGATTACCAGGGAGGGGTAGGAAATAAGTTTTCAGCTGGAGTTGTGCATGAAAACCAAAACAAACTTGGTGATTCCAATAGAGGAAAACAAAAAATAAACCCCAAAAGCTTCAGGAAAAAACAGAGGAAATTCCAGGTTTTATTCACCATGGTGTTAATGAAGACAGTGAAGTCATAAAGAATTGTTTCCAAGTGTGAATTTAAACTACTAAACCTGAATTTCTGCAACAAGAAGAACAATCCTAACTGTTTATTTGCAGATAATGGGAATAATTTATTTGCTTTACAGACTGTTTAAATTTTCATTAAACTGGAGTCCTTTCTTTGGCTCTGGATTACGATGTACTTACAAGCAGCTCTGCCAGTAGGAAGGGAATCTCATTTCTATGGAAATTAAAACCGGACCTTCCATCCAGGATTAAAGCAGAAATACATTTTTGTTTCTAAGATTGTTACAGGAACTTCTCCTTATTTAGAGCTGTATTCCCAACCTTTTATGTTAATTACATTCTTGGGCGATGACACTGTGAAAAGGGATTGTGGTTTGGAAGAAAAAAGATTGCTTTTTGATTTGTATTTGATCTGCTATCAGAATTTACTCTCTGGTAAGAAAAATTAATCCCTGCCTTTTTGCTTCCCCCTGCCCTCCCCCACTTTGAGAGCTACTTTATGTTTTTTGTTGCTATTTCTGAGTTTTTTCTTTATATTCCCTCTGTAAAATCATTTGAAATCAAGACAATTATGATACTTTAGCTCATTTTGAAATTATTTCATGAAAAGTGTATTTTCAACCTGACATGAAGCTGAGAAATAGCTGAGAGATGGAAGAGCCAATAAATTCACGTGTTCCCACTGAACTTTAGGTCTGAGTGAGAACAGGATAAATTCAAACTTACAAAAATATAAAAAGTGCCTTTTACTGCTGCCCTCAGAGTTTTGGGGTAAAGAGGCATTGTTGATGTTTGGGTTTTTTTTTAATTCTAGGCCTTTTATTTCAAAATATCATCTCCTTAAAAAAATTATTGCCGTTTCCCAACCTGAGATTCAAACCTGCCGAGGTCCCCAGTGGGTTCCCAAACCCCTGTGGGATATCAGTGCTGCTGGATAGCCCAGTCAGCAGGCAGTGGCATTGACGTGTCCCTTGGAGGCTGTTGGTGACAATAATATTGCTGGTGGGCACACAGGGTGGACATCATGCCAAGCTGAAGAATGGCAGGTGCTGGAAGATCTTGTCCTGTTATCAATAGGTTCAGGCTGGAGAAGTTGCACGTGCTGTCAAAAATGATAAGGATTAGATTTGTATAAAAAATACAGGAAAAAGCAGGTCCCAGTTAACAGTGTGATGTCCTTTCTTCCAAAGACAGCAGCTGAATCATCTTTTCTTCTGAAAGCTGCTCTTCACCCTGAAAAGGCAAGGAGTGGATGCAGACTCCAGGCAGAGGTGGGGAACAGTCCTGGTTTTCAGAATGATGGAGACTTTAATGAAATGCTCTGCAAGTGGCTGGGCAGGGACACGGGTGGAGGGAGGGTGGCTGCTCCCCCTGCCCCTGAGGCAGATCTGCAGTGGGGTTTGAGGTTGTTATTAAAGAGATGGATGTTGAATATCCCTGCACTGGCCTCTCTGCCCACCCTCCTGATGCTGCAGAGTGAGAAATTGGCAATGATGGTCAGAGCAAGGTCTCTTTTATGACAAGGTTTAGGTAAAAAGCTGCTTTCTCCCTTATCTGCTTGTAACTCTTTTCCAAGATGAAACTTTTATCAAAATTTATTGTTGCTGTCTCAAATGGAAGCAGTTGTTTGGTTCCAAACCCCCGTTCTTACCTTCAGCAGCTGCTGAGGATCAGTAAATACGTGTGGTAGGTTGTGCCTGTATTTAGTGGGAGTGTTCCTACAGCAGCCTGAATCCAAGTTCTGTGCTCCTCTTCTGCTGAAATACATTTACAAAGGTCTCCTGGGGCTGAGCTGTTGTTAAATGGTGACCTTGTAAAACAGCTTTCCTTTGCAAATGACCTTCCTCTGGCAAGTGTGATGAGGGGAAGGGGGGAGAAAATTTATGGGGCATAGGGAATATTGAAAATAAAATAATCTCAGTTTTCAGCCCCACCTTCATGGATTCTCCTGTCTTAACTTTCCCCAGTAAAGTATATGGATTTATTTGAATTATTTTTTTTCTGTGAGAGGCAAATGATCCCTGATCAATGTTATCCTTGAGTATAGTTTTTTTTCATAAACAAATTCATTGCCATATTTAAGTGGTCTTGTTGAATCAATTAAAATTAAATTAAAAAAATGCTGATTGGGTGGAAAAATCCAATAAGGAAATTGATTTACTATTTGGTTAGGGATAAAAATAAATTGTGTAAATCATACCCAAAGTGGTGAGAACTTCAGGAATATTTCAGTTCCGAGCCCTGGTTATTCTTTGTCAAAGCTGGCAGCTGAAACATCTCTACTAATGCTCCTTGAGCATCATGATCTCTCTCATTGACTTAAATTTGGATCAATACTGGCTCGCAGATAGAGAGGTCTCTTATTTAACTGATAGTGAGTGATCAGCTTTCTTATTTCTGTTATTAAAAAGATGATCATACTGTACATATGTATCTTTCTGCACTCTGGCACCTGAAATGCAGCCTGTGACTCCATAACTGATTTGTCTCCAATGGTATCACCCAGCTCTGAGCTTGTCCAAGGGCAGTGTAGGCTCTGTGTTTCCCTTCCCACCCGTGCTGTGCCTGAGGTGTCGCTTCCCGTGCTCCCACCTGGAGTAGTTCCCACCCTCCTAACTCTCAGTGAACTCCTGGCCAACAGAAAGCACCGTGCCACCCTTCTGCTGCTTCATTTCCAACTCACAGCCACCCCAGAGACACTGCCTCCCAAACTGAAATTGCAGTTTGGACTGAGCCTTTCTCCTGTGCTGTTCCTCTGTTTCTCCTTTAGGCCCAGGGGACCTTTTTTCTCCTGTTTTTGATGCTTTTGCCTCACCTGGAATTTGCTTGTGTAAGGAGGGTGCTGAGTTTGCCTGCTCTTAGGACAGCCTGACAATCCAAGTGCTCATTCTGGTGTTACACAGATGGAAAGGGTAACCCCAGCCTGGTGTTGGCCAGGTTTGAGTCTCTCAGGCTTGGCTACAACTTGGGCATTGTTCTTGTTCACTGAGAAGAGACTTTGCTAAACTTTTCCATTTTTGTCTTGATTCACCTTGTCCCTTAACTCTGGGCAGCTTTAATAGTAAAGAAGGCACAGATTTAACAAGACCCGAGGTCAGGGTTTTGTGGGCAAGGCTGGAATCAAAAGTAAGCCCAGCATAAAACACAAACCTACTTTGTATTGACAGCATTTCTTCCAGCCTGTTCTTGTCCCCCTCATCTAGAATTTTCTGCCACAGCCTCTCCAGGAGCACTGAGCTCTGGGGGCTCATTCACCCAGTCTTTTCCCTGCCCAGAGGATCCAATTCCTGCTCTCCTGAGCTCAGCTCCCCTGGCTGAACTGGAGCTGGGGATGGACACAAGTGGAAATGCTGGGTGGAGGGGTCTGGGGTGCCCTGTGATGATCCCCCATGCCTTGATTTGTCTCTGTTACACCAGAGTGAACTGTAAATGCTGCTGGTTCTGTTCTCAGAGCTCCCATTCCTGCAGGCCTGTGTTCCTTCCCAGCTCGGTGCTTACTGACACTCCGAGCAGTTTGTCACCTCCCCAGGCCTATTGACAGCAGGGTTATGTTAGTATTAAATATTAATATTGTTTAATTCATTGTTATAGGTACAGTCTGTGAGGCTCGTAATCTTTTTTTATCTTACAAACTTTCAAAAGAGCCTATATATAAAATAGTTTTTATTACAGTCTGCATGTAAAACAAATATCTAAGATCATACTGATAAACAAATTGCTGGACCTTTTAAATTCTACTAAAAGATGCAGAAGATCTTAGATTTGTGCTGCAGGTTTTCTGAACTATTCCCTCAGAAACTTTTAGTTTGCTAACAAAGTCACAAGCAGTAAAATCAGTATTTGCAAAAGAAGGAAGCCTCTAAATTTTATTTGCCTCTCGATGGCACTGAAAATAACTTTGAAAAAAACTGAGTTCTGAGCCAAAATACTGCACCAAACTGACATCAGCAGCTTTGGGTTGTGTCCACCCCCAGCAGAAACGTTTGACACGTTTGCACCTACCTGTCCACAAGTTTTCCTTTGAATTCTCCCTAGCAGGGAGATGTGGGGGAAATGCTGGGGCTCCTCCAAGTTGGAGCTGCTCTTTTCGTGCCTCCAGTGACAGTGTCAGCGTGCTCAGTCCTGCCCCTGGCACTGGGGAGAGTATGGGGGGCTGACTGAGACAGAAATAGAGCCCTGCATTGGGGAGAGAGCAGTGTTGAACTACACCAAGCCCTGCCCATCCCACTGTACACGCTGTGCCACTGGGAATGTGTGACACAGGGACAGAAGGGGGGACCAGACTTGCATGGGTTTGGATCAGCAGCCTCAGATGGCAGGCAGGGAAGTGGAAGGCATGGAATATCCACTGACTGATTGGTGATGTCCCAGGGAATCCCCACTTAGCCTGGCCTTCCCTGGCACTTTATTTCTGTGTGACCAGTTGCCAGCTATAGCATACCTGTAGGTGCACCAGAGATACCTCCCTCTGCCTTCCAAGCTTAGCTCTGTGGTCATACAGGCTAAAGCTTTGCCTGTTTGTAGGAAAGAAAAACAAGGAAAGAAAAGCTGATATTTATTAGTACTATTTCTCTCTGAATCCCACAGCCTGGGCCAGTGGCAGAGGCTTTGTGGCAGAGCAGAGCTCAGTCCCTGGTAATTTACCCTGCTGATGGGTGCTCTGACCTCCCCACACACTTACCCCGTTTACTTTTTAAATGGCCAATTTAATCAGGCACATGTACAATGCAGGGACGGGTGTGTGAATATCTAAATATATGAGAGAGGGAACTTGAGCTGTTTTATCTTTCATTAGCTAATAACAGCAGTAATGACCTCAGCAGCACAGGATGTCTTTTGCAAAATTAATAACCACATGAGGGTTAATGGCCCAAGGCGATGAACTCTCTCAGACAATCATTAATCTACCTTGATGATTATCACTTCATTACTGAACACTGAAACCTCCTTGGTGCACCAATGAATGCTTGATTTCAGCCCTCCCTACTGATGTTCACAATGTGCCCTCTTTTCTTTCTTCTGGGCGTGCAGGAGAACATGAGATGCAAATAAATATAGCGTGAGAGGTATGAAACTCATTAGAATATGGATTTGGAGAACATGTTTCCCCAATGATTGTCTGTTTTCTACCTACATATCAAACAGAGCTTTAAGGGATGATTTCTGTTTGTGTTTTTAAGGAGCTGTAGTCTGGGAAACAATGCGATGGCTTATGAAGCAAAGACTCTCTGGGGTGGGTATGTACACAGACTGCCTGATTGCCTGGTCTGTGTGTTGAGATGGTGCCCATCAGTACAGGGGCCTTGTCTTCCTTCCCAGGCAAAGCAGCATCCTGCAGCTCAGGGCTGCAAACACTGCCCATCCATGGCTGCTGTCCCTCGGAATTTACACCTGCAAGCTCAGTGTGGAGAAATCGAGCTGAGACATCCAGGAAAAACCTGTATCTGGGTATTTACCACAACCAGCCTCTGCCACAAACTGCAATCTTTATGGCATCTCATTCCTGTCTGTTTGGAATAGTCTAGTTTTCTGGAAGAAGGTCAGTATTTCCAGAAGAAAAGGGCTCAGGATCATCTTGCTGCTGTGGGATACAGAGCCTCACACAATCCCATAGCCAGCCTTTCTCCGTCCTTGTCAGCCTATGACAGCTGTGCACATTGACCTTCAAACTCCATTCTTATTTTTTAATTTTTTCTGCTTTATCATCTCTGCTGCCAGGATTAGTTTTAGTTGGACAGTGATTAATATAGAGAGGGTGCTGCAGAACCAGTTCAGGTTTGGATAGGTAATTAGGAGCTCTAATAACCAGCCCTGAGTTGGGAACAGCTGCAGTTCCTCTGGGTTCTGCAGCAGCACAGCCCTGGTACAGAGCACACAGACCTCCAGTATGTGTTGGCAATTTCCATGCCTTACTGTGCTCGAAAATATAAACTGTTTATGCTTCTCTTGCTTTATTTGCTGTTTTCCTTTGTGGAATGCGGGAAGTGTAGCTGAGTATTATTGATGAAAGGAACGGTAATTATCAACCACGATGGGTGGGGGTGGTTTATTGGAGGTGGGAGAGCTCTGTAAAACTCCTCAGGAGCAGCCTGATGCTACACGAGTGCAGCCTGTCAATATTGTGGGAGCTGCACAAGCCACTGACACCTCTGTATCTCACACATGAGGTGGGGATTGGGAAATGAGCTGGGAGAATTCCTCACCTCAGCCTGCCAGGTGCCTTTCCTGCACTCTCTGGTGGATGGAGGCACCAGAAACCACCTTCCCACAGCCTCATCCACGCAGTGTGCCCAAGCTTGGGAGGTGATTTCCTAATTATAAGCAGAAAAAGCCAAGTGTAGCAGGAACTGTGATGACACCAGCAAAGGCCCTTCCATTCTGCACATGGCTTTGTATGTCAGGTAAATGAAAACAGATTTTTTTGTCTACTGGTCAACGAAGAAAAAAACTTCAATTCTCTGAAAAATAGCCAGGATGCTACAGTAGTAAATATATGTTAAAAAAACCTCCCAACCAACATACACTTGTCATAACTGTTGCTTTTATAAAAGATACCTTGTCCACAAGCTGGTTGGAAATATGGCCATATATATATAATATAAAGTGTAAATCAGAGTGAAAACATTGAACAGCTGCTTTTGGTAGGATTATTGATAGCATATGCATAATTTTAAAATGGATTAAGCAACAAATTTGTAGAGACCTACATGGAATTGCTTTTCCACAAGCATTCAACTAGTGGGGAAAGGTCATAACAGAACTGCACCTCTTCTGTTTGAAAACTCCCAAGTACACTTTTGAAATGATGATAAATAAATCATATTAACCAGTGCGATCCACAAGTGAGGAGTGGAACAGCACACAACTCTGCTTAATAACTAACTAACCAAATAGTTTTAAAATCAATATGGTAATGTGGTATTGACAATTTATTTTGTTATGCTTCATCTATTACTATGTTATTGCACTATTATCATAATTTATTTGTTAGAGGGATCATCCAGTAACGTTGATCATCCCAGTTTCATTAACCTGCAGGGATTTAAGTGGACACTGGAGCAGTTTCTCCCATTCAGTGTGAGCTGAGCTGTGGGGTGGTGACAGTGGTCACTCTTGGGGCAGGTTGGCAGGCAGGTCCTGTGTCTCTGACCTACAATCTGCCTCCCTCTGCATCCTCAAGGGCTAAAAAGGAACCAGACTGTGATTTGCTATTCAGTGCACTGGCACCTGTTGCCCATCCACGCAAGGGTAAGGAATTCTTGCTCTGGGGGCAAAAAGTTCTTCTTGTTTCTATTAGCAGAGTGTTCTCCTAAAGTTAGTCTTGCATGTCAATAATGTGAAGCTGCTTTAACTTCAGGGCTTGTACCATATGTCACGTGTCAGGGGAGGACACAAAAACATTTGTCACTATTCACAGGGAGCTTGTGGCACTGCCTGAGAGAAGTATTTTTTGGTTCACCTGGTATTTGACTCATTAATACTATGTTGAATCAATTTTGACTGTCATGCCTGTGAAAAAATTAAACTGAGACTTCAACAAAATTATTGATCGCCACTTTGTTGTGAAAACCTACTTTTATGTTCATGTCTGAGAATGGTGAAAGAGCCTTTTGTAACGTTCAGGGTAACTGAACCCTTGTAGGCATCCATCCCTACTCCAGATAACCATTTAACCATGGTCAAATCTCTGATAAATCAAAGTCTTCTCTTTGAAAACCCACCAAACACAAAATCCCAGCAGAGGTTTTTACAGCTCCTGTCTCTGTTCAGGCTCAATGACCTTGATTCTACTATGAAAACTGACACACTGTGTTTTCTTATTATCATCCCACCTCTGGCCTAACCTTGCTTACCTTCCAGCCTACCTGCTTAGAGGACATTAAATACTGACTTGAAGGAAATGCTTTAGTGGGGAGTTTTTAAAATAGCTTCTAAAATAATCAACCTTTTAAGTAAACACTTTCTGGTGTACTTGGCTACTCTGGCTTCGTTCTGCAGCAGAGAGATCACACCTTGATTCTCATCGTATTCTCCCTTCTCCCCCCTCTTGCTCACAATAACACTGGCTGCTGGGGGTTGAAGTTTTATTGAGAAGGACCTTTTGACATGTTGCTTTAGCTGAGGGGAAAGCTGACAGGGGGTTAAGCCAAACTTGTCTGCTCACATCCCTGCCAGGCAGTCACAGCACACAGGAGCAGTGTCTGGAGCATTTGTGTATGGGGTGATGTTTGCAGCATCTCTGGGACACCAATGTGCAAACGTCCAGGCACCAGCAGTGCTTGTCACCTCACTGCAGCTCTTTGCCCCACTTTGCATCAATCTCATCTGTTGGCCATCAGTCACAGTAAGGACCTGAACTTGTATTTGAATGCTCTGGGCATAGAAATAGATAAAGGGGAATTAGATGGTGGTGCCACAAAATCGGTTTCTTAAGTAGCTGGTGTGAACCATGAGGATTACACTGGTCATTTTTGGTTTCATTCCTTTGACACCAGTCTGGCCCCTTTGGCTGCAGATTGACCCCTCATCTCTCATCCTGCAGTCTGCTACAAAGGATCTCTTCTGTTTTTCTCTGATTCGGTATGACTGTCTACTCTTCAAAATATTCTGGATTCAAATCTGTTAATCACGTGAGCAATCCCCTTATCTGACTGAAGGAAGAACATTTACTTGAATAAGGGGAAAAAATAATAGCTGTGAAGGTTTTTCTCCCATCTAGAAGTTGCAACAGAGAATCTTCTGGAATGATCACTTAGCAGAACACAAATATTTGAGTTTAGTCCCAGCAGAAGCTGTCTGAGATTTTGGTTTTCTATGTAAGAAATAAGCTTGAAATGATTTCTTGATGTTTTTTTTAAAACTCTGCAAATTCCACTTTCACTTATCTTACCAATTTGGTGTGACTACTTGAAGTCACAGGGTGGGTCTGACAGGTCAAAGGAATGAGACCAGTCTGAAATCCCTGGGAGTGCAAATGTTTGGTGCCCTGCCCTGCCAGGAAGGAGCTGCTGCTGAGGGTGGTTGGCACTTGCTGTTGAGTTGGGAGCATTTGCTGCCTTCTCACTGTAGAAAAATGAGCTGCTGCTGACTTTGCTAACACTGAGTACCCTTCATGGGAATAGAGAAACAATTGGAAGGAAAGAATTGCTCTAAATACCTACTTGCCTTAAAATGTGTGAATTGTTAAAGCACAATTTCATCTTCTAAACACATGGAATCAAGGATTATTGGTTCAGACATTGCACTGAGCTTTCTCTGTTCTAAATAGACAGATTCTGACAGGCTCATATTTTCATGGTACTGAGAAGATGTGGTTAATAAACTGATGTAGGCTGAATGGGTACAGAGAAGGACAGTTTATTCTAAGGAATGGTGATTTGGGAGTCAGTGAAGTGAGATGATACAGCGTCCTACAAGGCAGAATCCAGGGGCAGCTGTAGGTGAGGGCATCGAGGTTTTCCTGCCTTGTCTTGAATGAAAAGGTGATTCCTCTTCACAATTCCCAGTTTGCAGAGTCACATTCCAAGTGCCCACGTTCTGTTTGATTTTTCTGCTGGAGTTGTACAGTGTGCATATACTTTCTGCAAATTTCCTGCAGAGGCTTTAGAAATGATCGATTCTTCTGGTTGCCAAGTGGAAAAACTGGGAAATTTGGGTTCAATGGATACGTTTACAAATATTTTTTTATTCTGAAAGTACTTTGTTATGGGACAACCTTGCTGCGGATTAGGAAATAGTTTTTTCAGGTCTATGCAATTGTTCATTTTACTACTTGGTGGTGGAATTTATCAGTGAAAGGTCTCCTCTTCTGTGCTCTCAACTCACATGCAGCTGAAACTCTGATGTGTTCTGTGATCGTAACTCGCAGGGAGAAAATATAACTGGGAGTCGTATTTAATAGAACTTGAATAAAACCAGGAGTTGGTGGGAACTGGAATAGGATGTGTGGATTCTCAGTATGAATGAGGCAGTCCAGAGCCACGCTCTAGCTGGGCACAGAGGCAGGAGGAGGGAGGTCCTACATGACTCCTGAGATGCTTTTTGACAGAGAAGTTTGTAGTGTTCAGTGAGCAAAGGAGAAACTACCGAGGAGAAATATCCAGGAGGCTGCTGTGACCAGGTGGGAAGCTCTGTGAGATTTTAACACCAGTCTCAATGCTCACCTCAGTAAATTTTAGGCATTCTGGAAGTTTCTATAGCTTTGCCCCACCCCAGCCCCACCCTTTCTGCCAAAACTAAGTTAGGTATCATTTCCAAACATGCAGAGTTCACTTATTTCTGTGTTGCCTGAGAAACTGTTATTTTATGGTTGCTTAGGAAAAAAGAGAGAGATGATGTCTTGATAAAGAGATGTTTCAAATTATCCG
The DNA here is from genome assembly GCA_013396655.1 of Campylorhamphus procurvoides. Classification (NCBI taxonomy): domain Eukaryota; kingdom Metazoa; phylum Chordata; class Aves; order Passeriformes; family Dendrocolaptidae; genus Campylorhamphus; species Campylorhamphus procurvoides. The sequence continues at coordinate 1,216,156 of WBMV01001708.1, read as the reverse complement.
GAGTTTATATCAGAAGGAGCAAGTGACATGACAGTATAATAACACAGGGTATCACTGTGCACCAGCAATCTGATCTAATTATCATGTTATGTCATGATGGATTTGGTATCAGACAGGCTTCAGCAGCGCAGTGACATGGCACAGCGAGAGCAGCAGGAGGGAAAATCTATGGCAATAATCAGAAAGTTGCTTGTGACACTCCTGTGTGAATGCACACATTAATCACAAAATAAACAGGAGGGAAAGAGAAGATGCTCCAGGTCTGCTCAGGCTGCTGGAATAACTCTTGGAGGCTGCAGGGTGGGAGCTGATGGTGCTCCCTGTGCAGGTCCCAGTCCATGGGCAGCAGCAAACACACTGGTCTGTCCTCCTGAGCTGTGCCACTCTGGTGCACCCTCATGCACACACATTTCTGTGTAGCTGTGGGGTTTGGGTTCTTTAGTTAGTTATTTTGCAGGAAATATTGATTCCTCTAAACAAAATCAGATATTCTCTGGTGCAAGGGTAAAACTGTGCACCTGAAGCTCTCCAGTGAATAAAAATTTGATGCTATCATAGGGTAGAAAAATCAATCACATATGCCTATTTTCCTTCACTGAAACCCAAATCATTGGTGTGAAAAATGACTGAGATAGTGTGTGTGTTGAAGGAGTGCAGACTGGGAGATCTCCTTGGCTTAGGAATGTATCACATTTTCTTTAAATCAGTGCTATGATGTATTCTGTAGCTGTAGAGGAGGACTGAGTTCTCGGCTGGCTCCTCACACTCCCAGCAACACTGAGAAGGGAGACTTTTCTGGCCTGTGGGTTTTGTGGGGGATCTTTTTCTTGTTTGGTTATTGATTCAAGGCTATTATCTTGGATGATGATATCTGGAGTTTCATTGCTTGAATATCTAATAGGCACGTTTAAGTTACTTGGAGAAAATTACTAAGACAATTATGGGATTGTAATATAAAGTACCATAATTACATTTTAATGCTTCTTATCGATTGTTGAGCTTTGCACTTCACTGTAGCACAAAACAGGGAACATGTTTCTTTGCCCACCCAGAAACTTAATGCTTTAATATCCTTTTTACAGAGACAGTTTGTCAAATTTAGCAAGTAGGAACTTCTGAGACGAAAATTATATGCTGTATTTATATGGATTTAAAGGGAGAGTAGGCTAAGATTAGATAGCAAGAAGAAATTCTTCCCTGGCACAGGCTGCCCAGAGAAGCTGCGGCTGCCTCTTCCCTGGAAGTGCCCAAGGCCAGGTTGAAGGGGCTTGGTCTAGTGGAAGGAGTTGGGACTGGATGGTCTTTAAGATCCCTTTCAACCCAATCCATTCTGTGATGACTCTATGAATGCACACATGTATATGTATATATTCATTACAATTTGAAAGTCACAGGTCTGTATCTCTCATCTTTCAAGCTTTTTTCCCCATATTTTAGTGGTCCAGATAGTGCTGCTCCAAGGGACAGACTTGCTCATAAATGTGCATGAGAGAGGACTAGAGCTTGCCAAACTGTGAAGGAGATGCTGTGGTGGTGATACTCTTTCTGCAGCTAGAACAGGCAGTGTGTTATCTCCCAAAATCACCAGAAAGTGGAGAGGGCACACGCTCTTCATTGAAGAAATATTTGCTTGGGGTTTCAAAGCACCAGCAGTATCAGCTCTTGGGGATGCAGGCAAAGATTCTGGATAGCTCTTCATAAAACAGAAAGAGGAAACGTAAAGAAGCTGCTTTACTCTTTCCAGGTAATGTGTAAAATAAACTCTACCAAGAATTCAGGCAAAAAGGGCTTGGCTGTTTTGCAGATGGAGAAGAATGAAGAATCTTTTGTGCCTGTTTCAAAGACTTCCTGAATGAGGTTCTCATGTAATGATAAAGCAAAAGAACCAAGTGCTATCACTGCAGGAATTCCTTGTGCCCCTGTGTGTCCAGGGGCTGTTAATGCTGTTTGCCTCTCTCTCCTCCAGCTGCCACTTCCACGTGTGCAGTTCCTGGGCAGTATATGCTAGTAGGGCAGATAAAATGAGGTACAGCTTTTCCCATTTACAGGAATCATCTTCTCTCCTGTCCCAGCTTTTGGGGAGGGTTCAGTTACCTCACTCTGCTCCCTCAGATCTTTGCCTAATCCTTCTCTTTACTTTGGTACCTCCAGTTGCTTGGCCATGACCAGTGCCAGCTCCCAGGTGCCATTATCACCTCTCAGGCCATCTTCTGTAGCATTTAATACTGAATTTGGCCAATTTAATGTTCGTTGTTTACAGCAATTTGGACAGTGAAAGCTCTTGCATGTGAGCATGTCTCAGCCTTGTTAGTTCATGGCCGTTTTTATCTCCTAAATTATGAGGAACACGAGAAGAATTCTCTCAGGCCTCTCCTGACAGGCATGAATGAAGTCTGAAGGTTTGCATTCCCACCCCATCCCTTCCCTTCCCGAGCTCAGTTGTTTCCCACCAGCTGCCTCAGGAGGCTCATATGACATTTGGATTAAGCTCTGCAATAACAATATTGACTGAAGTGTCTTACTGGTCAAAGAAGCAAGGCTGTCCTGTTGTGTAAATACTGTGCCATCATGTTGTTATTATCTTACATTTGAAACCCTTCTGATATAAAGTGGATTTGTCTTTCTGTTGCATATTAGACAGGCACAGTCTTTCCTTTCTCTGAGTGCAGCTGCCAGCTGCTCCTTTTCCTCTGTGCCATGTTCCCCTTCCTGTGGAGCTAGCTGGGAGCATGCTGCCATCTCATGGCAGGCCACAGTTTAATTAGAAATGATAAACAGTGCAGGACAAATTAGTATTGTTATGGAAATTTGACTCACACAAAGATAAGTCAAAACCCAGTAATAATTCAGCCTGGGTTTTAAAGCTGAGAATATTCTCTGCTTTCCATGTAACAGATAATAAGGCTGTAAGTGGCAGAATTGGGGCTGAACCTCCTGTATATCCTTCTACATGTACAATTTTTTGTGCTTTTAGAAAAATAAAGGACCTTGACTACCCAGTATTAATATTAAATGTGTCTTGGATATCGTAGCAAATTCCATTGTACAGAACAGTTCACTCCCCAGAAAAATATCTTCCTTTGCTTTCAGCAGCAGATATTAGTACACATGGCAGAGAAAACCATAATTAAATCTATTAAGGTGACTTATTACAGAGCACAAATGTCTGAACACTTGAGAGAAAAAGGAAACATTTCGCCTTTCTCTTCTTAGGGTAGATAAGGCTGGGTCTTCCAATTGTTATTTAAGAATTCTCAGTCTGACATTTTGGTGTTGAGCTGGGATTTGATCCTGCACCCAGCCCTAGGATACCCACCTGCCATCATGATGGATTATGTCTTAAAATCCTGATCCCTCAGTGTTCAGTTCCCAGCAGGGCTATTTCAGCACAGAGCTGAGGGAGGAGGGGGGTGGAAGTATCTTCATAGTCCCTGTTTGGGAGGTTCAGTTGAAGACACTGACTTGGCCACGTGTTCCTAAAGGCACTGTTGAGCAGATCAGCAATCTGCGACCACCTAACCCAGCAGCACCCAGGGGTGGGGAGCTGAGCTGGGAGCTGCCAAAACCCAGCACTGCCACCTGTTAACCAAACACTGTTGGCTTTTATTTTCTATATTTAACATCCCCTCATCCAGTAAATTGGATTACAGCCAGTGACATCACCCAAAGCAAAAGGCAGCACAAATTCTGCCTCCCACCTAAGCCTTGCCATGGGTGCTCTTGTTCCTGCCAGGTGGAGGGAGATTTCTCCCAGTGAAAGGACCAGCCCTAAGCTACTCCCTTAAAATTAAAGGAATAGTTGCAGCTCTGAAAGTTTGCAGGTTACTCTGATGTGTTTTGTATCTGTAGTTGTTTTTGTTACTGTTTTGTTTGCTTTGTTTTTCTCAGAATTGCGTTTTTGTAGTTGTCTGGTGACTCTCCTTTGTCTAGACAAACCCAGAGAAAATAACAAGATTACTCAAACTAAGAGTGAAATTTTAGGTGATTAAAGTGAGAGAATAGTTGCAAACCAGAAGAATAAGCAAAACAATTAGTCCTTTTTTTGGTGTTCTTGGTTTAGTGTTAGGAGCATTTTCTGTTTGCATAAGCTACTGTATTTATCATCTTTCAATAATGTTTAGTTCTCAGAGGTCACAATAACATCATTTCACACAGACTGGACACTGTTCTAAGTAGCTTTTCCCTCCCACAAGTCTCCTTTTGTCAATTCTAGGCCATTGTCCTATCACAGTCATTCAAATAGAACATTCCTGTAACTTTGCTTAGTATTTTTATACTTTCTACAACAGAAATTACAAGAAGTTGTTCATTACAGCTGAGGAGAGGAGAAAGCATTGTGGGAGACAGTGGCTGGTCCCCCAGGATTCTGCCTATGAATAAAAGATTTGGGTGCATTTCCATAGGATACTTCGTCTTTTTGTTAGATACTTAAAGAAAATCTATTCCGATTCTGATGGAGTGGATGAAGATGTTGGCATTTCCCAGTCGAGCTCGAGGGCTGAAGGGCGGGAGTTGTTAATGGGTCCCTGTCCAAGGTGCTGGATCTGTGGCTGCGGAGCCGCTGTAATTGTGGGGCAGACAGGGCAGATTGGAGATTGCAGCACATTCATGGGCTTTGCTGCTTCACCATTATCCACAGCGAGTCAGCAGGTACAGGCAAGACCTGCACATCAATCCTTTTAAGAGATGCCAGGTCTTCCTCCAGATCTCTGCTTGGCCTAAATAAATAAAATAATAATAAAAAAATACACTAAATTAGCAGTGTTAGGGTGTTTCCTCCTGAGACATTCTGGAGCCACATGCCCTCTGTGTGGATCACAGTGTTGTTAGGATGGCTCCAGGATTCTCCTTTAACCCCTGACATCAGTGGAATATTCCAGATAGGAGCAAGGGCACAGTGCCCACCATGGCACCAGTCCCTGCCCACTGTTGTTGGGCCTGACACCATCATGTTGTTGATCCAAAGACAATGAGTTGTTTATAACCCTTCACCTTACACAATGTATAGAATTTTTAGTCTGTTTTTAATTAAATGGGACTTTGAGAATCCCGGTGGAGGAGAGGTGCTCACACCCCTGGGGCTGGAAGCCTTCACTCTGTGGAAAAGTGGGATAAATTTTAAAAAAGGAAGACATGTAACTTCTCTGTGCAGCATTTGTATAATGAATGTAATTTGCCATATTAGAATGTCGGGCTTTTAAGAGTTCTGACGCTGAATGCATTTGAAAAAAAATGGATAAATGCTGTCATTATTATATCTCTGACACTTTCAGAGTCATTGTATGAGAAAGACCATACAGAAACAAATGGAATATAATATTCAGTTTACTCTTTTTTACTCTAAGGGGACTGTTTTGTCCTGCTTAGGAAGTGGATGTGTAAGGGAATTGCTAAAATGAATACAGGCCAAGATATGGGGCGCTGTAAAAATGTGGAGAAAAAGGGAACTTGTTTTGCACAATCTCTTTATCCCCAAGGCTGATTCTTACTGCTCTTCAAAATGGTGTGGTTTACTTTGTGAGTAACTCCTCTGATCTTCACCGATGTTAAGTCTGGGCAAGACTTTTCTTTCGTAGAGATAAGGAACCTGCTGTGAACAAAGCTGTCCAAGGATGTTTCTTCATGTGGTATTGAAATAGTTTGGAAATCTCTGTGTGTACAAATGTCCCCCTCCCCTTTTTTATTTGTTTTGTTTTACTGCAGTGCTGGCTGGAGGGTTACATGTGGTAAATGACCTGATGGCAGCCTGTGACCAAACTTACTGATTTCATTATGGTAGTGATTTCAGCTGAGCTGTCACTCTAAAACTGCGGGTTCTTCTCTTTCCTACTGACCTTGGTTGGATCTTTTTTGATGTTTTGAGGGCTGGTTGGTGTGAACTTGGGTATGTGCCACAGCACAAGGTATTGCAGTGTGTTGTAGCTGAAAAATCACGTTTCCTAAATAGACAATGGAAACATATCATGAAATGGGAAGAATTTTGAAATTCTATGACGTATTAGAGAAAAGGCTTAGGAAAGGTTTGGAGAGATTTTTTTTGGTAATTTTCTCAGTGAAGCCAGGTGTGTTTCTAGTGCTGCTGAAGTCTTTGAGAGACAGCTGAGCAGGGTTTGGTCAGCCCTTTGCTGGGTGCCAGGATGGAGCAAGAGAGGACTGCAGAACAGCTTTTAGAAGTGCTGATATCAAGGCAAATTCTGCCTTGATAATTTTTCAAGACTCATGGGTTATAATTCTTTAGTTATGTGTATATTCCTGTCAGGCCAATGGCATCAGAGCACCAGCTGTTTGCAGATGCTTCCACTGACTTCAGTATCAGCTGAACAGAATGTGTCACATTTATTGAAGGGAATAACCAGTCCATTCATCGTGCTCTCCTTGTTGGATTGTTTAGTCAACTTATTAAATAGTGAAAAAGGGAACCTCTTCATTTGTGGTGGACCAGTGATCAAAGTTCAGGTTGCTAATGAAACCACCCCTGTGGCTTGGGCAAGACAGATAATCAAATGGGTGAACCTGCACAGCTCCCATGAAATCTGAACATGGTACCCAATTTAACACAAATGAAGTATTTGCTCTCTTATAAGGATTTACCTTTCAGTCATCTCCACTGTGACCTTCCTCAGTTCCTCTCAGTCCTACCTGGGAATATCTAGCAGGTCACTGTTATATTTTTTAAGGCTCTGAAATCTTCAGCAGACTTAGAGAAGGCTCTTCTGGTTTAATCCACTTTTTTTTTCCTGTAAGCATGACAAGTGTTTCTCCTCTTTTACCTTTAAAGGGAAAAATGCTGAGATATGTGTATTGGGAATCAGTTACTCACCAACTTTTGCTGATGCTGCAATTTACCAATTGCCTACAATTAGTCCTAAATTTTCCCTTTCCCCTGACACTACTGTCCTATAAATTTTCATCATAAATTCTGAATAAACATTCCTCAAATCCTCTTGATAATAAGCGGGATTAACAGCAGCAAAACCCAAATTACTGTTGTGTGCTTTATAAATTAACACAAAGGGGAAAGAGGGCTGAAAACTGCTCATTTGTACACTGGGGCTGCTTCTCCACTGCTTGCAATTTATCCTGCCATTTATACTTGTAAAGTGGTGTAACACTGAGTGGGGTCCATAAGGTACACCTTATTAATTAATGCCAGGACCTTGTGATGTGGGTGCTGTGCAAATGCTTCGTGGGTATTAGGAAAGAGTTTTATGTGGTCATGTTGGACAGCAAGCTTTAAAATTCCTGCAAGAAAGAGCTTGTACAAAGTTGTCTTTCTCAGCTGTATCCGGTTCAGCAATGCTGGGTCTGTCTCCACCATCAGTTTCTTTCAGCCCATCTCACAGAGGCCTCACAGACATTCATTTCACTGAGAAGTTATTTCAGGCATTCTTTAGTCAGAACATTGTTAAGTTCCCTCATTCCATCCAGAAAAGAATGTAGAAAGGTCTCTTTTTTAATGATATTCGCAAGTCAAATACTTTCTCCAAAAGACTTTTTTTCCTTTTTTTTTAATGAATGCAACATTATTCCAGAATATTCAGAGTTGGAAGGGACCCACAAGGATCTTTGAGTCCAACCCTGGCATTATTAGCCCCATGCTCTACCCAGCTGAGCTGATCTCAGGGTCAATGCCAAGATTTCTTTTTTTTTTAACTATTTGTCCAAGTGGTGAGAAACTTTGCAATTGCTGTTCCAAAGGATAATAGTGCACCATTGAAATCTTGGCTTTATTAAAAATAAAAAAAAAAACAACCCTAAACTATTTCCTGTAAATCAAATGCTTTGAGAAATGATTTTGAGGAATGATTCCCCACTATGAACAGCTTGTATGACATGCTGGGTTGAAGGAAGGTAATGTAGGGGGAAATAATTCCTCGGTGTAGTTTCCTTTGTGAATTCCTCTCCTGCCAGTTTCAGGATATCCTTGGTTGTATTTTCACCTGATATACTTGTTGCATTTCCAATGGAATTTGGAAGTGCTGCATTAAGATCTCACAATCCCAAACTTCTGACTTCTAGTGCCTTGTCCCCAGCTTAATGAAAATGTGTTGGCAGCAGCATCCCAGGAGTGTCCCTAAGAGAGATTCCTTCCTCTTGGCCTCCTGGGAGCAAAATTCCTGTGGACTTTTCTGAGTTTTTGTTGAGTTAGTAAAGCACAACAGGTCTCCTCTTCCAAAGAACTCTGGAGTCTCTCAGACACACTGTTCTCTTTTGCTATTCTCTTTTGCTGCTTATGAATAACAATCTTTAATAATACTATGAATTCATGATACGTGCAAAGTATTCCCTGGGGCCTCAATATTTCAGTCTGAATCCTGCTTGTCTGAAAAAGTTGTGCTGGTTCCTGGTTTGGAGTAGTTTTGTGGGGGCTGGTGAAGAGGATTTGTTCTGCTGAAGTTGTGTGATTCTTTTCCAGTGGTGCTCTGGGGAAGCATTTCTGGGAGTGATTTCTGGGAGGGAATGGAAACATCACAATGGGTTTCAGAGGAAGCAGGTCAGCTGACACTGAGCATGAGGGAACACTCCTCAGTCCCTTCCCAGAGGGTCTGGCATTTCACTCTCCCTGCCTAGGACAGGTGGTTTCCCTGCCATTGCTGTGCCATGCCAGAGCACTCTGCAGTCACTAATATCCCTCAGCCAGCTTCTCTTTGAAACCCCTGGGGTGTCCTTTTCCTTCTCCGCTTTCTTATGCACCACAAAGGTACAGGATGATGATTTCCTTGGACCCTGTTACACTTGTCAGTGTTAGTGGTACACTGAAAGCAGGTTATCTACATACAGGCTGAATTCCTCATCACTGCATCGTGTTTCTTCCCAAAGACAGGCTCTGATCATTATATTAGTTCAGGATATTTTTTCCTATGTTATTACACTGACACCTTTCCATTTTTCATGTAACTTGTAAAATAAACTGATTCCTAGCTCCTACCCAAAATGAGAAGAGACAGAGGTGTTTGGTCATTCCTACCCTGGACCAAAGGCAGGATCTGTGGGAGAGGGAGCCCCAGTGTGTGACCTGAATATAACTAGGAAGGACTGAGCTAAATAAGGATATCTAGCCACATTTGAAATAATATCTTCACTATATTTACTGTCTCTTTAAGCACTTCTTTTTTCCCCTTGAAATTAAATCTTTGCTGCCAGATCAAGATAATTCTCTATGTTTCAAAGGAAGCTGTGGATTCTGATTTCTGTGGTGCTTATCTATAAAATATTACCATCAAGGACTGACTGTTTCATATCAGAGCATGAAGTTACACCAAATGTCACAGCAAGAAGTTTCTTCTACTCAAACATGACTCTGAGGGCTTGATAGTACTGGATGTTCTTCTTGGGTAGCTGTTTTGAAATACCTATGAAGTCTTCAGCTGCTGTTTGGAGACTGATTCTCCATGAAGTGCTTTTCTTTTAATTAGAATGCATAATTCAATTTGGAAATCCTTCTCTGTGAGAGGTTTCCCATCAATGAGCTCCAGCCTGTGGGCTCTCTGTTTGAGGCAGAGTTGCATGCAGAGAAGTTGCTGAATTAGGTCTGTTAAGTCAAACTTCCTTCCCTTTCACCTTCCAGGGTAATTCTGAGAACTCCCTCACTGCAAGGAGCTTGGTGGCTGCAGAGACCCCCCCATGCTGTGATCTCCCTCTGTGGGAACAGCTCTCTATGGGAACAGCTCTGTATGGGAACAGCTTGCACCCTCCCATTACAGACCCTCTGGGGTGGGGACATTCTGTGTCACTTGTTTTGCTCTGCTCACCTGCCACAGAGCTCCTTGTCCACCTCTTTTGGACCACAGCATGTGCCACACCAAGGGAATGTTGTGGTAAAAGAACTCAAAGTTCTGAATGAATAAACAAAGAGCTTTGATTTTCTCACTTCCTTGTGTTTTGACTCTCCAAAACAAAACGTGCCCAATGGGAAGGTTATATTGTGGTGAGTTGCCATAAGGACGTAAGGTAGAAGAACATGTTCTATCAGCTCACTGTATCTGGGGTCAGCATTTCATCTACGTGTGTTGCCACTGCACTTCTGAGTTCAGTCACTCTAGTGCAGCTCTTTTAGTGTGTATTTTCTTTGTTTTCATGCTGTAGGAATAGTGGGACTCTTCTGGTTATGGAAGAGCCTAATAGCATACAGAATGGTTTTCAACACAAGAAATGCCCTCAGATTTAATTTTACCCCCATTTATGAACATCTCTCTGTGGATTTATTCTCAGGGATCCCTCCTTCCCTACTCTTACATGACACACTTTAGGAGAGTGGCTTTGGTTTCAGCTGGAGCTGGGTAGGATTTTGTCTGTTCTTGTCTTTTGAATACATACAGACACACGAAGTTGGTATGGTTTACAGTTGGTAATATTTTCAAGTATTTAAATCTCCAAACTTCTGAAACATTTGTATTTCTGCAAATTCACACGCACTGACCTGAAATGTTTGTCGGGTGTATAGAAGGTAACAAGATGTAATTATGTATTGCTGAGCTCAGAATAGTTTTCCCATTGTCCATTGTGCTAAAAATGTGAATTCTTTCCCCTTTGTCCCCTTTTTGATTCTTTTCTATTTCTTGAATAAACTATTTTTATTATCTTTCTAAGCTCCTTATCTAATCCTATTCACTAGCTTTACTGTGCCCATTGCCTAGTCTTTTCTAGGATGGATGTCTTTTTTTCCCCCAAGTCTTTTATTAATACAGCACATGTGTATATTCTTTCATTTCCTTTCCTTGGGTTGCATTTTCTTCTGGCTGTCCCTTTTTCTCCTCTCCCACTCCTTGTGATAAATACCATTTTTGCATTCTGTTTGTGAATCCTAGTCTTCACAAAAGGCGAAGATACCCATTTGACACCACAAAGAGAATGTCAGTGTTTAAACATCATCGAGGGCTTCATTTCGTAAAGGTTGAGTATGCTTACATTCCCCAGCAGTTCCACACTGCACTAGAGGTGCTCCCTTCTGCAAATTTGGCCTTATTTTCTGTCTTTCCAGCTGATAAGAAACTGATAATGAACGCAGGACTTTGCTGGATAAGTATATTAATCATTTAACCATTGTACAAGTCTCCAAAACTTGAAAACATCAAATGAAACATACAGATGAAATCTTGTGTCCTCCTTGGGATGGATTTCCCCTGAGTCAGATGCCAGTCCTGTGAAAATACAGATACATTTAAAATGAATGGATGTGACCTGTGGATACCTTTAGCACAGAAAGTCTTTCTAGAATCGGCAGTGTCATCTCCTAATACACAGACATCAGCAAACTCTTCAAATGAAGGAAATAGTGTGTCTGTTTTTTGGGAGTGCTGTTGGTAGATAGAATCAGTCTGGCTGTGAGCTATGGCCTTGCAGTGGGGCTCGAGCAGGAGTCCCAGCCATGGAGCCCCTCACCTCAGTAACACAACTCCAGGCCTTTGTCAGGATTGTTTTCTGTCATTCCCACTGGAGCTGCTTTGTCCTCCTGTTATTTATCTTTCATCCTGAAAAGTCAGGGATTTCAGACTTTCAGCTGCACTACAGTCATTTCCAGCGTTGCATTCTGGTAGGACCCATAACAAGGCCAGGACTCTGATAGATGTAAATACCATAATAGATATCAGCAGATGTTTGGGAGCTAGAGGGAGTGGAGAGCTGGGACATGATCACTCAAATACACCTCCAGCTTTCTTCCTGCTGAAATGGTCTTTGTCTGCAATGAGCATTTACTGTGGCAATCTGCTGCTGAGCTCTGCCAGACCCTTCCTGCTCCTCCGTGCTCGGGGTGTTCTCTTCTTGAGCAGAGGGATGGGTGATGTCAGTAATAACACACCCGATGCATCCTCCTTCCTCAGCCTCGCAGGTCTCACCCAGGTGATGCTCCCATTGTGCATGTGGGTTTTGCTTACTTAAATAAAGGAGCTTTATTTATTTCTGAAAGGGAAATAATTGCTATAAATCTGGCCAAACAGCTTTGTTTCCTCCTGCTCTTAATGATATCTGGATTAATGAAATGTTTACTTTGTGTGTTTCTAACTTTGTAAATGCTTTAGCAATTGAGGGTTTACCTCACATTGCCTCCCTGTCATACACTTCATTAATTCCACACATCACATTCTTTTCAGCTTTATTCTAAATTGCAGTATCATTTACTCAGATAACTTAAGTTGCCATAGAAGCTTTGTGAAGTGTTTGGTCTTTTTGTACCCTTTGGCAACATGTTTTTGATTTTTAAATAACAGCTTCTTTTTTCTCTCTGTTCTCTGTCTCCTCCTCTGACAGATCAGCCAGAACTAGTTGTTGTGGTATGAACAGATATTTATTTGTACTGGGACAGGTGGAGACACATAACAGGCCCCAGTGTGAGACTACCCAGTGGCAGCATCCAGGCAGGGTCCGGTGGTGATGGGGGAAAAAGGATTTGCAAGCACATGGAACTTAGAAAATTAATTTTCCCTGGTCCTCTCAGCTGTCTGTGTAACCCATTCTCTACAGTCATTAAAATAATGATATTTTTTGCAGTTGATAGAAAAGGAGTCATGTAAATATTTGAGCAAATAGGATTATGTGAACATTTAAATAGCCATCTTTCAAGGCTTTTTGATTTTTAGTCTTCTTGTTTCAAAAGGTTTTCCATCTGTTAAGCTCTGCTTCAGAAAAGCACTTAAGCACATACTTAAATCCATCAGGAGGAGGAAGACCCATAAGCCTGGATTTAACTAGATGCAGATTTCCAAATCAAGGCATTAAGCTCTTTGCTCAACACGCAGAAAATTCCATCTTTTCACTCACAGGGCTGGTGTGCTTCCCTCCCAAAATGCACCAGCTTGTATAAATATTCACTCCTGAACAAGCTGTAGTTTAGATGGGAAGGTGAGTTTCCTTCATGGAAAACCACAGTTTGGTTGACAAAAAGATTTTGTGGCTCAGCTTACGGGATCAGGAATTTTGCCTGTTCCAGCCTAGTATGAAATAGTGTTGATGTTCCTGTTTTATTCCTTGCCACAGCTCTTACCCGAATGAACACATTAAGTGGTGTTTCCAGATTTATTTTGCCAAATTTCATAGCATGGGTTAAAAAAACAATAAAGAAATTAAAGAAGGTGAGGAGAGAGAGAAGTCCTGAATGGTTTGGGGTTGGAAGGGACCTTGAAGATCATGTTCCAACCACCCTACCATGGGCCTTTCACTAAACCCAAGTTGCTCAGGGCCCCATCCACCCCTTAAAAAGACTTTTGGTTTTGCCTCTTTTTAAACAATATGTAATTAGCTCAAGAAATTACTGGGAGCCTAAAATGCCCAGGTTATTTGTATTTTGGAGTAATTTCTGAAAGAAAGTGAAAGACTGATGTCTTTTAAATGCTTCCCTGTAAAACATTTTTTACTGTGGCACCTTATAAATATTAGAACAAAAGCCTTTGCAGAACAAACAGATGTGAAACCACAGAAATACCCAAGAATGATTCATTTCTTGTATCAGTCCTTCAATACATTATTAACTTCCCTGGGAGCAGGAGGAGAGGCGTCATGTCTGTGCTTGAGGAGCAAAAGTCAAAATACTCCCACAGCAGCACAGGGTAATGTATTTTCCAGGTACTGGTATTGCCTCTGTTTTCAGGGTGTCTAAACGCAGAAATCTGAGTGCATCTGTATTCAAATCCAGAATTAGAGGCAACAATACACCCTGTCAGGGTTTCCTGTGAGGTTGCTTTCAGCCTGTGTTATAACTCTGCAGCTTTATTGGGTGTTTGCAATGTGAGCCCAAGAGGAGTCATCACAAAGCCCCACTGGCCTGGAACAGCAGGGCAGTAAGATACTTATTTTTCCATTATGAAAAGGAGAAATTGTTTCTAATAATCCAATGTGTACTCAACTCCTTTTATTTTTATTTTTAAAATTGGTATGGAGCTCAAAAAAAGCCCCCCAAAAAACAACTGTGTGGCAGTTTAATGGCACAATTTGCTGCTCCTTGTACTTTTATAGGATTAATTGGCACCTAAACAACATTTTTTCCTTGTTGCAGCCCTAAGCTCAGCTCATACAGAGCCAATTATATCTCTGCATTTCAGTGTGTTAAAGCTCTTGGCACAGCAGTATTCTCAGGGAGGTCAGCAGTGGTAATAAGCTGTTCTTAAGGACTTTTCCCACTATTTGCATTTTGACAATTACTGTGCATTGTATTTATGCTGACAGGTCCTGTCAGCACCCACAGATATTAAACCACCTGTGTCCTGATTTTGCCTGTGCTTGGTTGGCAAAGATTTGTCAGTCATGGGGACCCGTGTAAATAAAAGCACAGTTACTTGTAGCAGTACTAAATAAGCAGAGCATGCATAGAGTGCCACTTAAATCAGGTTCTTGTTCTGCCTCAGTAGAAACACTGAGGAAACAATCCAGGAACACTCGGGGTGACTTTCTATTGCTCTGAGTGATGCTCAGATTTGTAATGTGCCGGTAACATTTGATACTGGCTTGGTTGGTATTAACGTGTGATTGAAATCAGCCCAAGGTGGGCTGTTAATGGCACTCTGATTTTCAGATTCTGATGCAATAATATGTTACCTTTGTGTTCTTCATCTCTGAAAGTATCCACAGTATGAGTGAGGCTGGGGTGAGATCAAGAGCTGTGCTGCCTTCTGACCCTAAAGATCCCTAAAATGTGATGTTGGTTCTGTTTCCTGTAAACTGTAATAGCATCCTTAATCTAGAAGTTATCATAGAGATCACAAGAAATACCAATTTTAACAGTGATTTACAGAAATCTGCAGGTTTGGGTGAAGTGGATATTTGCTAAGGCAGTCATTCAGTGGCTGGGGAACTCAGGGGATGTTCTAAAGAGCCAGTCCACAGTAATGGTCTGGGTGAGGAGATTATTTATTTAGAGTGAGGATGTTCCGAACATGGGATGATCTGCATTCTTGTTGTATGTGCCTTAATAATAAATTCCACTTGAAGTAATCATCAATAATTATGCTAGATGTGAATCTTTCCACTCTTTAGTTATAAGATGCCACAGTTTCTTGCCAGATACCATGTTTAATTGCAGACAAGTTAATTACTCCCTGGTCATGATTTACTGTGGCTACTGGCTGCTATTTCCACTTGACTGCTGCCACATCTCAGGATGACATTGAAAAATTGTGTTCCAAATTGGATGTGGAAGGAAAGAGAAATCCAGCTTAAAACTCAGAGCTGGAAGAGCAGCACACCTTGGTAAACTCCAGAATGGAAAGACTGGAGAAAGACTGTGCTCCCTCTGCATCCCCACCCCATTGTGATGGGCAATTGGAACTGCACTAATTACCAAACCAGGAATTCAGAGAAACTCGTTCATATTTGACCACCCCCACCCTGTTCATCTGGTATCAAGCTCATGTCATAAATTATGAATTCCCTGGAATAGGATCTACATTTGTATCCATTCTTACCGTGCATCACTCTCAAGTGTAGAGCCAGTTATTCAGCACCTACTCTTGTGCCTCTTCCACCACAACCAGAATCCCAGTTTTAGATTCCCCACCTTTGGGAG
Organism: Campylorhamphus procurvoides; assembly: GCA_013396655.1. Lineage (NCBI taxonomy): Eukaryota > Metazoa > Chordata > Aves > Passeriformes > Dendrocolaptidae > Campylorhamphus > Campylorhamphus procurvoides. The sequence continues at coordinate 1,200,660 of WBMV01001708.1, read as the reverse complement.
CTGATAAAAATGCTTTTGGAAAAGAAAGGAATGGATGTTTGTGCTGTGACGTGACTTACCATGGGAGTTTGCACCCGTGGTCCTCAGTGTGTGCTGAAATCCTGGCTGTGCTCTGTTTTCATGGCTGTTCCCTCAGCCCTGAACGTCCTTCTGTGGCTCACCAGTCTGGGTTAGTCTGGTCCTTCCTTGTTTCCAGGGACATGAGCAACATAAGGGATCAGCTCCAGACTCAGCCTGGGCTAGAGGAAAAATTTGGAAAATATGGACAGGCATTTGTTGTGGCATCCAAATTTTGCAATTCCGAGCGATTTGTCCAGTGAGACTGTCTGGATACCAGTCTGCTTGACTTATTCTCTCCTCATGAGGTGTCTGGAGAATTATTTTGAAAACTTATTAATAAGAATGTCAGCCCCAGCCATCGCTGATGGTAACAATGACAAAAAAGTGTCATAAAAAAAGCTGAAAACTCACTTCACCTTGAGATTCACAAGGACATTTATGCACACATTCCCTCTTCTAAAGCAGACTATGAATTTCACCTTCCAAATTTGCTTTCACTGCACACAAGCATTCATGGAGAAAACCTTTATACAACTCTTGGAATGACTCGGGCACTTTTCATATCAGGAAGGGAGGTTGGATCTCGTTAATCACTCCAACAGTGAAGTCAATTAGAGAAGTGCATCTTGTTAGGTATCTGCTAAGATCCTACTCAATGGCTCATTACTTGTAAGCAAGCAATCTGATATCATTTACAGTGCCATGTGAAATAGTGAGATAGAAAAACATATGGGGGAGCAAACTGTGCTATTACTAATTCTCATTTTCTGTTTGCTTTTCATACTATTGGTAAAATAAGTTCATTCTAAAATAAAACTGTGTTTTATCTGTCCTATATCACTCTGCCCAACAAACAGATGATGTGAATTCTCACTTTACTGTGTTTGGCTAAGTAGGTAGGATGTCAGGATCCAAGAGCATTGTCTGGCCACCTGGCAGTGCTCACTGCCCAAATTAATTCTTGTTCCTTCAGTCATTTCCTAGTCATTAAAGAGAGGGATGGGCTTCTATGAGTGCACTGTCACCCGAAGGGCTCCTGTCTCCCCTTCCTTGGGGAAGGAGTGGAAGTGATGGAGGTGATGGAATATTAGTGTGAGGAAGGGTGGGGGTTCATTCCTCTGCAGGCACAAATGGGTCATTTAATTTGTCCAGTGTCAGACTCTGGGTGATCGCTGCCTTGTTTGCTCAGGCAGGGCTGTGTAGGCAAAGGACACTGTCTTGTTTGGTGGTTATTGCTGGCTAATGACTCTGCAGGGATCTCACAGTTATTAAACCCCTCTGTTTCCCTTTATCACAGCCTGCCTCGCTCCCCTCTGCCCGGGCAGGGAGCTGCTCCACGGGGCTTTGCAATCAGCTGGTGGTGGAGGAGAGGCAGATCCTGGGCTGCAGCCAGCCCTGCCCTCCAGGAGAAGGCAGAGTGGGGGTTCCAGGGAAGGAGCTGATGTCCCTGTACAGGTGCAGTGGTGACCTGCAGGGACAGGGCACTGGGAGGCCACTTAACAGCTGGAAACTGAAAGTCTTGTTGAGATTTGCCTCCTGTGTAATGCCTTTGTGTTCCGGGTATTTAGAGATGGAGCTCGGTCACCTCCCCTGGTATTGGAGCTGTAATTATCCCAAGGAGCTGCGTGATTAGGGTGCAGTGTTCACTACCATTGCTGTGAAATAACACACTACTCTGTCTTGCTTTAAGAAGGGTAGTGATGCTTTAAAATGAATGGCTGCTAACAGGAGTAATCCTATAATCAGGATCATGTTTTATACACAAGACTATTTTTGTACAATGCCACTATAGTAAATGAGCCTATTCTGATAACATTGAACAAGTACCACAATTTTCCAGGTGGGCAACTTTGATTAGACATTGGTCTTTTTCTTTGGGAACTGAAGGTTCTGCTAAACAACATACTGTGCTAAATTATTTAGCACATTGAATTTAAAATAAGATAATTCCTCTTTATAAATACTTGTCTTTCTTCTGTAAGTCCGGAAAGGTGATTTTTTTTAATTTTTTTTTTCTCCCTCACAGTGGGGTTATAAATACCTAAACACCTAAGTACTCTGTCAAAATACTGCCTTCTCCAGCACTATAAAATTGAGAACATTGCAAGTTTTTGAGATTTATCTTGAGTGTAAACATATATGGCTAGTGTCATTTTTTTCACCTTTTTTATTGAATTTAAGTCATTGCGTGTTTTCAGTTTTGGAGCAAAAGCAGCTCAGAGGTGTGATATTTTGACCTGAAAGCCACAAGATCTGTGGATATTAGTACAGTTTTCCTTGACACTGCTCATGATAAAAAAGCTGGGTTGCTGGATATGACTCTCCCATGTGGAGCAGACTCCCTCCCTCCTCTGGTATGAACTGTGTCTGGGGAGATGGAGCATCCAGGTGTAGCTTGTCTGGTGTCCACAGAATCAGCCAAGCTCAGCAGGGATTTAAATTAAAGACCAGTCACCTGATTTGGGCTCAAGTCTGCTTGGGGAGCCACAGCTTTTGGAAGAAACTTAGAAGATTCACAGTCTGGAGATGTGATGATGGAGAGGGTTCCCTGCTCAACAGAGCACAGGGAAATCAGAGGGTGAAGCATAGGAATACATATTTTATCAACTAATGTTTGAAAATATCTTTCCATTTTCTTTAGAAGTCATGATCTTATTATTTGATAAAATATTAATTATTTTATGAAGTTGCTCTCAGCAGTAAATTGTAGGGATGAGGAATGAGCAGGGTTCTGGCCACAGACTCATGGGCAGAGTCAGGTGCAGTGACAGCTAAAAGGGAGCAGGGAGACCTGCCAGAGCTGAGCATCACCTGCAGCGTGGCAACATCAGCTGCTTCCCACAGCTCTGCACTGCACAGAGTCAACAGGATCATGTGGATTTGGTGGGTTTGTGGGAATCCATTCCCACTCCTCTGGGCTCACTTAGTGCCTGTGTTAGTATTGCATCTTAATATCCATATTCAGAGCTTGCCTGTGTGTGCACTCTGTTTTAATTACAGATATGCTCAGGTTCACATCCATCATCTTAGTTCCCTTCAGGGTGTTTTGCTGCTCGCTCTTTGTGTATTGTGAGTATCATTCCTATGGTTCAATCTGTAAGATTTTGCTTCCTGAATTAGCATCTGAATTTGACATTTTCGTGATAATAAATAGGTTGTGCTATGATGAGAGTACCCAGGAAGGCTACATTACATTCTCTGGCAATTTATTCTAAAGACATGTGAAGTGTGTCCTTCTTCCCAGGCAGAGCTGATGTTATTCCATATAGCACATCTCAGGGCTTTTAAGTCCTCAGGGAAATCATCTTTTAAATTACTTAAGGGGCGAAAAATAAAAAGGCAGCAGGGCTTGACACTGAGGATTAACTGCTCCTACATAAGTTAATTTGGTTCAAAGATGTGATACTTTCTGGATATTGATTTGGATATCTTAGTTCTATGAATCCTAAATTATAGGCAAACTTGGCACATTATGAAAATACTTGACTGGATATTAAAATTTAAAAGCACCTATGAAATAATTGCTGAAGTCATAATTGCTCTGATATTCTGGAGTTTTAAAACATTTCAAAGCCAGAGAAGTAATATGGGAGAAATGGGAATGAAATCCATTTCTAGAAAGACCAGCACCATTTGCTAAAGCAAACACACAAATCCCACAGTTGGGGGACACCATCTGTGACTTTGTTATCTGTCTCCTTTGTACATGTTCCACTGAGTTTCCTGCCGCTGCTTCCAAAGAGACACGGGGATATTTGGCATGTAGGAAGTTTCAATCTGTGGGATATTCAGCTGTAGGGAAGGCAAATAAAAGGCTTGCATCTCATGTAGAAACATTATTAGTAATTCTTGATGCATTCTTTTTTCATTAAAGAAACTTCTTTTAACTTGCTGTTCAGTGGAAAGAGTGCACATTTCCAACAGATAAATAGACATGAGGAATGAGTAATATATTGGCAAAGTGTCTGTAGGGTGAATAGTTCCATGAAAATGGCTCTTGATAATGTTAAATAGGGACTGACAAGGCACACCCATGATTCTGCTGCAAAATATGCTCATCTCACATCCAGTACAGAACTTTGACTGGCAAAACCTAAACACACACTCCCAGAAACAAAACCAAACATCGAAAAACAAACAAACAAACCCCCCCACAAAGCACAAACAGAAACAAACATTGGCTTCTGTTATATACACATACTCTGTTCTATACACAAGGGTGGTGGCAGAGCCTTTGGGCGCTGGGACCTCCCCCTGGGCACACGGGGTGGGACTGGATGGCAGGCACTGATGGCACGGGGAGTTTGGCATCTCCGCGCTGCTGGCTGTGGGTGCAGCGGGTTCGGCATCTCACCATCGCTGCCCCAGCTGGAGATCTGCGCCATCATCACTTTTATGTCCTGCTGAGGCTCACCCTGGTGGTTTGGATGTCCTGCTGGGCTCAGGCAGGGCCAGCAAAGAGGGGCGGTGTGACCTGGCTGGGGCAGGGTGGGGAGGAGGATGCTCTCAGGAAAGGGTGGGGGCTGGCAGGGAGCCCCACAACTCTGTACCTGTTCTTTCCTGCCTTTGCAGCGATTCTGCTGCTTTCACAGTCCCTGTGCGAGAGAAGTCCAGCTAATGAACAGCAACGGGGACCACGCTGTGAGGGATGTTTCAAATCAGTGATTTGCAGATCAGGTTCTAAGACAAATAGTAAAGTTTTTCAACAGCAAGAGAACCTGGGGTGTAATCCGGGTGTTGTGCAGTTTTTGGGCTGTGTGTAGCTGCTATCGCTTCCTCTTGCCTGGTATCTTTGTCACCTACATTGCAGTTCTCCTAAACGGAGCAGTTGTAGCCGGTTTAATTGAGCAGAAATCCTTTGATCACTTTGCCTTTGTGCTTCAAGAAGGTAGAGCTTATGGTGTGCATGTGCAGGGGTTTCACATTTCGGGCTCCTGTTCTGCTTTGGTTTAATTGTCATGTGCATAAATTACTGCCGATCTGCTTTCATTTGCAGATCTTGCCCTGGAGTTATGGAGGCTCCTACTGACGTTTTTGGTTGCTTAGTTTTGAAACACCTGTCACTTCCCCAGGAATTATTTCCATGTGTCTCCGGGTTTTTTTGACTTCCCTGTGGAATTAAAGCCGGTCTTTTCTTTTTCTTTGTAATGAGAATAATTATTTTTGTCCTTCGTGTCATTATATTTCTTTTGCTGAAATGATTATATCATTATAATTCCCTTCAAATAAGTCATGAGGGCTTGCCAGAGATTCTGGATGATGTACAGATTGTGAATTAATAGAATAGTGCTAATAAAGTTCTTTCAATTTTCTCCTTCAATCCCACAATATTATTTAATTGTCAAAGATTCAGGAATGTTTCTAGATGCAGTGACTTTATTTCTGTCACTTTTAAACATGTCAGTAGTGTAAGAGGATGGTACAAGGAGATCATGTACTATGACAAGTTTTCTGGAATTTGTCAGCTGACATAGTTTCTAAAAGGAAATTTAAACCATAAAAATACTCAAATCCATAACAGAAAATCACTAATCATTCTCAGTTACTAAAAATCTGACAAATTTTTACTGCCTTTTTTTCTTAATTATTTTTAAGCTAATTTGTTCTTTACAGTCTCTCACAAACTTGCAACAGAGGTACATAAAAGATGGTAAACTTTAAAATAAGGTCTTTAAGTGGATGTCACCTCTCCAGCACAGCACATTCTGCACTGTAGGACCTTCAGCAATACCCTGAATTCTAATACTGAGAAACTGAAATCTTTTTCCAGAATTGAATTTAGTGCAGAATAAAGGGGAACCTGGGGGCACTTAAGCATTTTAGCTGTGACCTCTGCTCAGATTGTCAGGGTTGGAGTCCTTGGAGTGATGGTCTGGGCTCTTTTCTCCCACAAAGGAAAAGGGAAGGTAAAATAATAGTTGGTACCAACCAGGGTAATCAATGCACAGTTCAGCAACACCCAAAGGGAGTATTTCTATCTATACAATCAAATCTAGTATTAGTCCAATATTTTAACTAAGTGAAAATTGGATCCCCCTTGCAATGTAATGATTAAGGCTGCACCAAATGACTTTGATTTGAGGCTGGAAATGTTCTCTTTCACCTTTATTTTATGCTTTCATTTCTTCCAGCCACATTGCTTGATTCTCACCAGGAAATAAGATACAATTTATTTAATAAAGAATTAATGTACAGAAAAAGTTTTCTTAAATATTTATTTTCTCACTTTTTTTTCCTTCTCCTATAAGGCTTTGATTGCAAAATTGTTGCTGTAACTCCTGATACATCCAAAAGTCTTGTGGGAGTTGTGAGTTCCCACCCTTTCAGAACCCTTTCCACACACCCAGAGCGGGCACACATCAGCATTCCCTCTCTGTTGTCTGTGCAGTCAAATACTTTGAAACAGGTATTCCCTGTTTAATAATTCTATTGTTGTATCCGATTATTTTCTCATTAAAATGATGAGCTTCTACTATAATTGATACTTTTCCCACTCAGGCTGGTTTCAGTGAGTGCTTTCCAAGGCCCCTTTGTTGCCTCACTGAAGGTGTGTTGAAGTGTTCCTGAAACAGCCCAATTGCTTTGGGTTCTTGTTTCTTCCTGCACTCCTATTTGTTCACTTTCAAGTGTGTAGTTTCTCGCACTCTCTTCAATAATGACATCTTCATCTACCATTCTGTCATTAAAGAAGCTTTAATCACTGTGGTGCTGCCATGAGGTTCAGGCGGTTTCCATATTTGTGTCTGTTGCCAGTTTTGTGTGTTCTGTATGAATTTTCTCTCCGGGGAGATGGTGTGACAGAGCTTTTCTCAACGCCATTTTCCCCCTCAAATGTGAGGCCCTTGACATTTTTATTCCCTTTGAGACAGAAAATTAGACTGTTTAGAGCACCGTACTCCATGCTAGAACACCCAACAACCTGTTTGATGTAATTTATCTGAAAAACAGAACTTTCAAATCAACCTTCAGGTTGGCAACTTTGTCCTCTAATAATTTAACGATTTTAGTTCTGATTGCTGGTTGGTGAAATATCTGTCGTCAGATCCATAGAAAAGAGAAAATCCAGATTGCCTTCATCATGGTGTAGGCTGAGGAGAGATGCTTTGAGGTCCAGGAGACCTGGGAAACCTCTGGTAGTTTTGCAGCCTTGTGTGATTATGCACTGACAAGTCCTCTTGACCTGGCCAAACCTCCTGCAGTGTCAGCAGCATTGTGAGTTAAAGCTAAATCAGTTCTGAAGGACTTCTGTAGGTCTCAGTGAGTGGTGGATACAGTTAAAATTGCTGAGGGCATTCCTGCTTTTAATACTTACTGTTATATATATATATTTTAATAGTTATACTTTGTATTTACCCGTCAGTAAAAAAAAAATAAACCAAATCTAACTATATATAACTAACTCTCTTTCAGTTCCTAATATTTCTTAAATAATGATTCTGTGATTTCTGCTTCCCAGAGAGAGGGAAGTGCATGCAAATTTTCTGACATTAAATTTGAGGAGCCAAATATTAATGTCATATATTGGGGTCACTGAAAGACCCGAATAGAGACCTGGGGAAGGAGGAGCTGAATACACAACTACCACTGTCTGGGAATGTGAAGCACTTGACAATGTCTCCTCATTTATTAGTGGAATCCTCCCTGCCTTGTACAGGAGAATGCAAAATTCAAAAGTAATAGAAAAGCAATATAAATGTGTTAAAGTGACACCACTGATAACACTGCCTGTAAAATTTAAATATACTGTGAATGGCTTTAAATTAACAGCTCTTGGAACTGTGCCTTGTAAAACTCACTCATGCATGGCTTAATTTTATTACATCCCTGTTGCACATACAAGGCTGAAATTATACACGTGAAGAACATTCATAGTGGAAAAATGAATCATTGTGTGTGTTTAACAGGTAAGATAATAGTGGTTGAACACTGTAATCACGACAGTCATGGTGTTAGAAGGCTGTGGAGCAGTTGCTGTCGCTGCTTTGCATTTTGTGGGAATGCTTTCCCATGGAAGCAGCAGAAAGGCTGTCTGGGAGAGGCAGGATGTGCTAGGCATTGATTAGGTACCTTGCTCATTAATGCAGGTACACTCATGGGGAGGCAGGGAACATCCTGAGGATGCAAATTTAACAGTCAAGGCAGGTAAACAGATATTTAACCTAACAACAAACGGGACTACTCCTCTGGCAAGGTCAGGAGTCCTTGTGCTGAACGATTATCTAAGGACAATCTCCTCCACCTCATTTAATTAGGATGTGACCCAGGCTGTTTCTTGGAGCAAACAGCTGGCTCTCTGCTTCCTCAGCGTGGCCCAAAAGTTCTTGGTAGCTTAACAATAACAATTCTGCCCCTGAAGATGCTTGACCAAAGTTTTGTGGAAAGAGTTGCAGAAGTATCAATGGTGCTTTCATCAAATGACAGGGGTTTTTCACAGTAGAGATCATAACAAATAGAAGGGCTCAGTATTGTGGAGGTCAGAGCCGCCCACCATACTGAGGTTTGAATATAAGTTTATTTAATTTGAACGGATTTTTGATTTTGTTTTGCACACCGTAAATTCTATAAAATGCCTTGACTGTATCTCTTGCTCTGCAGAAGCAGCTGGAAAGCTTTTACTTGAAAGGAAACACATGATAAAAACTTGCATATACTCTCAATAGGATTAAAATTCCAAAATTTCGTGAATGCTGTTCTATCAAGGGGTGATTTGGGTGGGAGAGGGGAATAATTTTCTCTGGGTTTTGGGGTATTTTTTGGGGTATGAGTGAAGCAGGTGTGAAAAGCTATGCAGCAGGCACACGGAATTTTAATCCTTTTTTTCAGTCTGTCAGTTATAAATCTCTGCCAGGCAGGGAAGAGTCAGGCCCTTGGGAATGCAGGTGGTGTCAGTGATGAAGGAATACCTGGGTGGATGGCTCTGCTGGCCACAGGATCTCTGAGGATCTTGTTAGTGCTTTGGAAGGAGATAACTTTCCATCCCCTCCCTGCTCTCCATTGGGAGCTCCAATCTCTCTGTCTCTCTCTAGGGCTGGACTTCTAAAATGGCTAAATTGGGTACTGTGGAGATTATTCCCACCACCACATCGTCTACATCCACAGTGCCTGGATGTCAAGGACACACTTTCTTTCTCAGTAAAGTCCTGTATATACTGATCATCTCTTTGGAGAATCCAAAGGACATTAACAGTGCCCATCTGCTGAGAGTGACGGAGATATTTTTTCCTTTTCTCTTTTTTGTGGTATAGTTTTGATATAATAGCTATAATCTTCATTGCTTTGTGGTCTATAGTTCCTGCCATAAATGGCCATCAGGATTGATTAAATGCCTGAGCTTTAGTGTGCCTCCCATAAATGGGTATCAGGATTGATTAAATGCCTCAGCTTCAATATTTAATCAAATTCAATCAAAACCAGCCCTTGATTGCTGTATACTACAAAATCATGAGATTATTCCTCAAATGGGATGTAATAAGGCTTTTCTTGCTACCCTCAGAATCTCGCTGCCTCAAGGGAGCCTGTAGGAAGACTTTTTCATCATAGTCATGTTCTTTATATTTAGATAATAACAATGGAACCAGTTGAAAAAAACCACTACACTAAGCATTTATAGCACTAATGAAATTTGGAACAAGAAATAGCATACAAAAGAATTCAGATGAGATAATATGAGTTGCCTGAACTAAAAAGGAAAAAAAATACTATTTACAAATGTATTCTGTATGTTTGGGTTTGTTTTTTTCAATTCACATGTCACTGCCAAGAAATAAGACTGCATTGATTTTTACAAGAATTACTTTGTGTAGTTGATGTTGCCACATGAATAAATTACTAAGTATTCATTCTTTATTTAGATTCCACTGTATTACAAATGAATTCTTAGCTCATAATTTGCACTTTCTGCAAGTACCTTGTGGCTGAACATCAAAATGTATTCAGCAAATCCTCCAGGCTAATTGGTAAACAAGAAAAGCTAATTGTAGTTTATATGAACATAATTAGGATGGAAGGAGAACCAGGATCCCTGAGTTAGGGGGAAAATAAACACCTCCATGGCTCTACTCCCAAGGTGTCTCTGGGATGACCAGGTGATGCCTAAGGGAGTGGGGAAAGTGTATTTGTTCCTATGTCCTGCTGGCCTGATCTGCTGCTGAGGCCCCATCCAAGAGAATTCAGCCACAGGAGCATCAGGAGCTCAGCTGGGGGTTTGATACTGCAGCACTTTGTTAGCCCCTCACTTTATCTGAGTCTCATCAAAGGTTATAAAGTAGGTTTTTCATCAGGGTCAGAGCAGAGACCTTTGTTAAAGGAGAGGGAATTGAATAAATAAGGATTAGGTTTGATGATCCTTCAGAGAGAAGTAGATGTTTAGCATGTGGGTGTTATTGGTGATGCAGTGAAGACTATCGAGGTGTGGTGTGTAGTAATGGGATAATGAAAAAATTAATAAAGAAAACTGTAAGTGAGCACATGAAGCAATAGTATGAGTTGCTTAACACTAAATTAGCAGATTTCTGGATTAAATCCTAAAATAACGGTGAGATTGGAAGGGTGTATGTGTAAATTGTAGGAGTGGGATTCAGTATGGTTTGGGCTTTCAAACTGCAATTGGAATATCCCAGCACGACAGCAGGGATTGAAGTTGTAAGTGACAGAACCGTTCAAATACCTTGGTATTTGCGTAGACCTAATCTCAGCTAATAACCATACCCCATTTAGGGAATTGCTAAATTCAAACAAAAGTCATCCTGATTAACTGACACTCTGTTGTAGTGGAGCTGAGATAAAGAGCAGGCTGAAATGAAGAGCTATGTCGGCTTTAAGGAAAAAAGTAGCTGAAAAATACACTGAAAGGTGTTTCTTTCAGGGAGAAATTCCTTCTCCCTTGGTGGTACATATTCCAGTGACCTGGCTTTGGATCCCCGTGTTCTAAACCCCTACGTGGGCCTAAATACCCTCCAGAAATACACCTTCCTCGTCTGTGTGACTGCATTTCTTTTCCAGTTACCATCTACGGCATCACCTGACTCTGAGCCCTCTCTTGTGTTTGCTGTAATGCACAATGATAAGGGTGTCTGATAAAGATTAGCAAAAGTATAATTTAGAGTTAGGAGAGATTGCTGTTTGCAGTGTTTTGTGATGGTCTTTCCTCCTGGAAATGTCTTGTATCGTAAACTGATTTTTGCAATTTCCTAAAGCAATTTCCTATTGAGGAGGCACTATAAATGCTCTTAGGGGTGTTTTTCTTCTTTCCGACTTATGGGCAGTGTTAAGCAATGCAGTCACTGTTTATTCTGAGCATTAATTGTGTATTCTTTGGGCAGGGCTTCATTTCATTGTTTTTATCTGAGAAACAGAGGGTTTCTGGTGTTGTAACCTAGGAGAAAGGAGAACTGTAAATATCGTTTAGTAATGTGCTTTTTTGTACTAAGTTCTTATTAGGTAATAAGGCCAGCTTGTTTTTCTGAAAGTTTAAGGAATACAAAAGCATCATTTGATTGACTATACCTCATCAAAGCTTAATTGCTTTTCAAGTGCTTGCCTTCTTAAAAAATAAAACTTTCTCTGACTTTTTTAAAAAAACCTTTTTGTTTAAAGGAAGGTTTTAAGTATAGGTGGCATTTAAGGCTTTATGTTAATATAACTCTTTGAAGCCATTGCTGTGTTTTCCTCGACCTGTTGGCAGGTAGGGGAGTGTTTGAGGTAAACACATAAGTCACATTCACTTTCTCTTAAGTAAGAGAAAACCCACAAACATTATTTAGAGGAATATAATACATTATATTTATCAATATATGGTTAGAGCCAATCTGGGGAGCTCGAGGAAAATGCAGTTCATCAGCCTCTTTTTATTAGTCTGAAGTTCACCAATATATTTTTATTAATCCAATGTCAGTGAATGGTGTTGGAAAGGCAGAGCTGTAAATCCTAAACTTTCCCTGGGCAGAAACAAGTCTGGCTGTGCCAGAACACCCTGGTCCGTAACCCCACCCAGCCCAGAAAGAGCATCACTTCCCAGATTATAGTAATGTTTTTAAATATTGCTTAAAAGTATCATTAAGTATCAAAAGTATCATTATGAAAGTTTGTGTTAGGAAAATATACGAATATAGTTTCTCAACCATAAATGTGGCTTGTTAGTGTTTAGTTTAGGATGGATTTTACTTGATTTCATTGCTTTTATGAGACAATACGTTTACAAAGGTATTTAGGCAGTAAACTGCAAATTGGAGAAGCTTGGTTTGGTTTGGTATGCAGGATTTCACACATTCCACTTGCTTAATGGATCCAGAGTGTTTTCTTAATAATACAAAATGAATACATATTTAGTGTTTTAAAACCTGGCACCTATTGGAACACATCTTAATGTTTATTCTAAATATTTTGTGCAGATTACCTTTTTGTTTATGCATATATTACCTTGCTAATTATGGTGGTGCTAGCTTGATTAAATTGAATTAATTATTGAAGTACACCTGTTGTGTTTTACATAGTTAACCTTGAGAGGTGAAGAGTTTTAGAGCTTTCCTGTCAGCTGCAGGGGCTGGGTTATACACCCACCTACAAGGGAGGTGAAGGGGCATCTTTTAAATTCTGAGAATGTGAAGGTTGAGTATGCCCGAGGATACAGAGAATCCCTTGTCTCCAGTGTGGATCCCCTTGTCCCAGCTTTTTCCTGGGTGTATATATTGAAATATAAACATTACCCGTTATTAAGATATTTTTCTTCATATGATGTTTGGGGGTATTTTTAATTGTCAGCTACCTAATTCAGCTTCTCATCTGGAGCACTTATAACTTATGGGTGATGCCAGCCTTGGCACAGCCTGGTCTGTTCACATAAGATAGTTGAATCCCTGCAATTCCCATGAAATTCCCAGTCTAGAATGTTCCCTCACTCTTCTCTTACCCAAACATGATGTGGAATTCCTTTTCTCCCCCATTCCTTCCTTCATCCAGCTTTCCTTTTCCCTCTGCCCTTCCTCTCGGAAAGCATCCTCCCTTAAATGAGGGAAATAAGTCAGTCTCTTCTCCTTGCTTTCTGTGAGCTGCCTTCCCTATAGCACAGGAGGGCTGAAAGTAAAAGGAATAATTTATATTTCCAAAGGTGGAAGAGTCCCTGGTGGAATTCCTTCCCTTCTGTTTTTCATCCTCTTTTTTTTACTAGTTCTATGGAAATGCAGATCTGAATGTCTGGGAACAAAATGGTGTCAGAGCAGCATCCCATCCCCACCTGTCCAGGGGAAGATGCTAAAAAAGAGGGATACAGGTGGACTCTGCCTGGCAAGGGCCAATTTTAACTGTTTAAATCACTGCATTTTATAATGTTTGCTTGTATCCTTGTTTAAAGTTTGGAGCACGTCAGTTAAGTCTCCTCTGTTTTCCTCCTTTTCTTCTCACTAACGAGGGGAGCTGCAGAGAAGGGAAGAGTACCCTTAGTTAAATGATAATTTTCTAGGTGACAGTCACACCAAAGTCCCTGGTGTGAAATGCTGGGAAAAAAAAATCCTGAGAGAAAAGGGAACAAATAATAATAGTAGAAATTAACTCTATTTTGCTAGATAACTTGGTACTAGGATTTAGGGTATAGAATTTGTGTCCCAAAAAAGTCTCAAACAAATAATTATGATGCATCTTGAACTACCACTGAAAAGAATAAAAGGTGCCACAAGAGTGCTCCTGCCAGAGTTTTCCCAGGCAAATGGAAAGGCAAATAAACCTGAACGTTTTGGACAAAGCACAACCAAATCTCGAGATCACACTGCTTTAAGTAATCACTTCAATCTCCAGGCAGCTTTAGGGGGGTAAATATTTAGCCTCTTCACTCTGTGAGCTGTTGAATTTTCGGATTTCTGCTTCTTCCCTGAAGCATCATCAGTTTGGAATTCAGCCAGTAAAGAAAGAAACATCCTTCTCAGTGAGTCTGGAGGATTTCCCAGTTCACGCTTAATAAATTATGGCAAATGGTGTAAAAGAAGGATTAGACACAGCAAGTTTCATTAGCAATGTTCCTACACAGAATCATCTGCACATGATTGCAGAGATGTTTTTATTTTCACTGATAACAATCTGTGATCTGTTAAATTTTTTCCCCACTCACTATTTGCAGCTGACTTTAGCATGTTAATGTTACTTTAGATGATGGAGGTTAAAGACAACATGGTGTTGCTTGTACTTGCATAACAGTTGTTTTATATTGAGGTATGAAATGTCCTGACTCCACAGTCCTGAAACTGGTACCTTAAACTTAATAACCAGGGGCTGAATTTCCTTTCTTTGGCTGAAATGTCACCTCCAGACCCTCACACATGGGCTTATTTCTACCCTTAAAATTCTAGAATCAAATATTACTCTTGCTTTTCCCTCACCTTCCCTTTAAATTCACACAGGTGGATTAAAGTGTTAGAAATTCAGTGCAAATTCCTCCTCCTGGGATTGCACTGAGTGGTGATATTCAGTTTCTGTACCTTGATGTCAGCCTGACTTTGGGGGAATCTGCTCTCTCTGCGTGCTCAGAATGCCCAACTCAGCCATTACCATGAGGATCTGAGGAGGAAATTCTGCCTCCAATGCCTGGGTGCCACTGGGCTTTCTCAGGAGATCTATAATACATGATGCAAGTTGCTGCAGTGTTTTTCCCCCTCGTTTTAGTCAATAGCTTTAATCCTTCTGGCCAGATTTCTGCAGCACAAATACCTCTGAAAAGCCTGTGCAGCAGCATTTAGTGGTTGCTAATGAACGGGTTATTTTTTAATGTTGTGGTGGAGGTGCTGTAACGAAAACACAGTTTGCATTCCTGTAAATAAAAGGGCCCTTATAATGGAATTTTGACTGTTGGGCAAATGTGGTCTCAAAGATTTAGCCTGCTGTGAGCAGCTAATTAGAGTCCAGAAGCCATATTAATTATTTATTGAGTATTCTTTGAGCAAATCATAGCACTTTAACAGCAGCTCATGCTTGTAAAGGACACTGAGTAATCTTAATGACAGATTCCAGACTCTGCCTTGGCAAAGATGACACACATTTTTCTGAATAACCATCAATTTTTGTATGCTTCAAGACAGCAAAATTAAGTATCTTTCAACAAAATATTAATTGTCTTCTTTATGCATGCACAGACCTGGTGGGTGTCAGGCTTGTTCTCGTATTTCTGTACAAGACTCCATTGGAATTTTGTGGTACTGGGTTAAAAAGGTGACTGGATAAAAGAGGGTGATTAGCTTGGTCATGGCCTGACTTGGAGCAGAAAGTGACAGTCATTTCAACAAAAACAAGCTAGCCTCAAATGGGCAAAATTGACTCAGATTTTTGTAACATTCCAAGTCTGTGAATACTTCAGGATAAAACACTGCCTAAGGAAGAATTGCCTGGAAAATAACATCAGGGGTTTCAGTCTGCACATGTGATGCCTGTAGAGAATAGCCTCACTCCTGTCTAGAAAGAAGAATAAAAGCCCTTAAGGATGTGTACATCTTACTCATTAAAGTAAATAAGACTAGTTAATATCCAGGTGCAGCACAGCCTTAATTCTGGCCCAGTCTAATACACTGGAATCAATCCCATTTCAGGTAATGGGACTACTCACCTGCTCTGTTCTTCTCCCTAGCACTAGGGACTCTGTTTTAGTTAAAGGACTTTTAGATGTGGGAGCTGATGTCACCTCCATTGACGGTGGTGCAGATCTCCCAGGCTTGGACAAATCCGCCAGGCTGCAGACTTTTGCAGTTTGAAGTTGTGTTTGTGTGTTCATTGTTACGGTTTTCATTCTAAGCTTTATTGTCACCCCTTCCCGGTTTCTCCCCTCATGGTTGTTCCTCCGGTCATTCCATTCCCGTTCTCCTCCATCTTGTCTTCTTCCCCTCACGGTTTCCCTGGTTTCCTATTGGCCCTCAGTTCCCGCCCTTGTTGCCCATTGGTTAGTCCCCACCCTGATTTGCATATTCCACCCCTCTCGTCCAATCAGGGCGCAGTTCTAGAACCTTCCCTCAGGGCCCCTATATAAACCCGCGCCACCCTCAGGAACGGCCGGTCGCCATTTCACCCCGCGCCGTGTGGGGTGTGCAGAGAGTCGGCATTTGTCGGTCAGTGGAGAGGGAGGAAGAAAGGCTTATTTGGCAAATGCCTGGTGAGGAAACCTGGTCTCACTGTGAGTGGGATGTGTAGGGAGTCAAGTGGGGAGCTCTTGGGTTGCCAGATCTGCTGCTGCAAAGGGGTGTGAGTCCCAACAGTGCAAGTCTCTGGATTGGGATTGTGATGTCAGAGAGTCCAGACTGGTCAGACTGGGAAGTTTCCTAAATATAATTACAAATAGAGTTCACTGGAGTGAATCAGCTCTGCCCTGAGGTGATGAATGCTTATTATTTAACCTCACAGGGTTTAGAGATGTATTTCAGTGGCAAGTGTGTGGGAGTATTGCCCTGGCCTGCCCCACAGAAAACACGAGTCCTTCAATCTCTGGATGTCTCCTTAGGAGCTCGAGTAGTTGAAAATTTTTAAGCTCTTCGTGTATCTGGTTCAATCCTGAGTGCTGGTCAGCTTTGCATACAGGGGGAGTTCTTGGGTTTATTTTGGACTGGGTTGTGATAGAGAAAATAGTGACAGTTCTGATGAGTGTGTCTTTTTCTCATCCTACTGATACCCTTGGGAGGGAGAAAGAAGAAAGGCTCCTGAAAGTCAAAGCAAATATGGTGAGTGTCTCTGCTGACTGAAATCCTCAGTGGGGTATGATGCATGGGACCAGCTCAGGAGCATATATTCTTGTCTGTGAGAAGAGACAACTAAGTGTTGTTCTTGTTCTTTCACACCTACATCTTCTGTCTCTGCCAAGATATGTTTCCTTCATTTGTGCCCTTATTTAGCATGCTGTCCACCTACTATCTGCATTTTCATTATGTATTTTAAATGAGCAATAAAATAACCATTTACATAATGAATACACTTATATTGATATTATGTTATATAATTTAGAGATGGTACTTAATTATAACTTGTTTATAATTAGGTCTCTTGCTATGCCAGCTAGCTTTTATGTTATTTCTAAAACTTCAGGAACACAGAAAAACGTGACAACCTGAATGTGCAAATCATTTTTGGCGTTGCTTTTGTAACCCTTTTGTGTCCATTTCCATTTATCCTGGGGTTTCTCTTTTACTGGATAGTCATGGCAAACAGAGTATTTTCTTGTGAGTATATAATCCAGAGAAACTGCTGTTGTTATCAATTTTAGTTTGGATTTAATTTTCTAGTGGTTTCAGATGAGCAGGGTGGAATGGTAGGAGAAGGGCTGTAAAACTGCTGAGGGGTCTAGAGAGTAAATCCCACGAGGAGCAGCTGGGCGGCTCGGCCTGGAGAAAAGGAGGCCCAGGGGTGACCTTATCAACTCTCTACAGCTCCCTGAAACAACTACACATGGTGCTAAGTGCTCTGGTTTAGCTGACAAGGTGGTCCTCTGCCAAAGGTTGGACTCAGTGATTTTGGAGGTCTTTTCCAACCCTAATGACTCTATGATTTGTTCTTTGAATACCTCATGCTTGGGGTAGTTTGGTTTTGGGTTTTGTTTTTTTTTAATTGAGATGAATAAACAAAAGTAATGCAATCATTTCACCATTTTAACCCTTTTAAAAACTTAAGACTGAAATGTTTATGTGTTCCAAAGAGATTTAGGCATCCAAGTATCTTCTGTGTTTCTTTGACAGTACTGTTGGTTCTTTTAAGACACCACTGATGACTATCTTGTAAAATCTTCCTTGTAGTGCATCAAAATGGGGTAGAGACTAAACTGTCAAGGATGAATAGGGGTAGTCTTCAAATTTAGATTTTGGCTTCAGAGAAAACTGATAAATTTGAGTATCTCACTGTTTTAAGAAATAACTTGAGATCTTTGAAGGAAATGGTTCACTTGAAGCTTTGGTTCACTGCCTTACAAAATCAAGTCTTCTTAAAATTCTGAAAATAAGCTTCCCATATTAGTAAAAAAACCCCTATTGCTTCCTGTGCATGTGCTCCTTCTGAACCAGAGTTATCACCAAGGGCAAACAGCACTTTTGTTTAGAGGGGAAAGCATTTTGAGGTTTCACACATGAGCTGTTCCTGGTTTATCTTGGTTGGAGCAGTGACCTGCCATGGCTGTCTCACTGATTGTGGTTTCCATAGGAACCAGATGACTTGTAGCATCTTTATGTTCTGGCAGCAGCCTCGGATGGTCTTTAACCACACACTCGGTGGGAAGAACAGTGGTTCTGCTAAATCAGGAAAGATGGGGAAGGTCCAATACTGAGAGCCCAGGAATTGCTGCACTCCCTTGCTTAGGGACTGATGTGTCTTGTGCAGATCCATCTGAGATGTGCATTTACACAGAAAGGGGAGTTTGGGCTTGCATGGGGAAGGTAAGACCCTTTTTGCAAAGGGCACACACATAACCAACAATGAGAAATACAGCACACCAGTAACTGCACCCTTCAGGCATTGTTAGCAATGAAAAATGGCATTTTGTTAAACTGAGAGGCAGCTGGTTTGCACTAAGGTGAGCTCTGTTTGCTTGGTCACTTGAGGTTCCCTCCCTTGGGGAAAATGACTATTCAGAAAACATATTCTGGAATTAATTGTGATCTGGCTCTGTAATTCTTTTAAAGTTTAATAAAGCAGGCTGGTCCATGTAGGGTTCCCTTGGGAAGACTAAGCCACAGACACAGTGTAATGTCTATGACTTCCCTTACAAAGCTCTGTTCCTACAGAGAGAGGCTGGAGGTGACATAGATGGAGAGCAACCACCCTTCTGGAGAGGGTGTTGCAGAAGGGAGATGAAAACATTTGCAAAGGTCTTCTCTCTGAGTTAATTTGAGATTTAAAAATTCATGTTGGATAACCATGGAAGAATTTTTAAATCATTTCACAGTATGATCAATGGGCCTCCATGTTTTCAGAATGTCAAAACCCAGCAGATATTTATTAATGAATCAGTTCAGGATGAAACAACTGAAACAGCAGGTTGCTCTAATTCCTGAAGAATTTTTCTTTAATTTTAATTCCAAGTAATTAATTGGCTTTTGGATTATCACAGTTTGTTTTCTGCTCCAATGCAGAGCTGGATTTCAGAAGAGGCTGTGCTCTACTCTTCATATGGTACACACTGTCCTGGCTTTTTCTTTCATTCTGCAATATTTAGCTTATCTGTCATAGTAACTTAAATGCCTTTCTAGTTTTCAGCTTTTTTGTTTGTTTTTTTATTGTAACAGCTTTAAAATTATTTCTTTTTTAATTATTATTAATTTTCTACCTGGGTGAGTCTTCAGACTGTCCTCTATTTCTCAACTGATTGCTTTCACAAATGTGCCTTTTTGAAAATTATACACTTTATGTCTTTCTCTTTTTTTCTAACCATATTGATGAAATAGAGTAAGAGAATAATGAAAGAAGTCAAAGTATTTTTTGGTTTTGTTTTACTTTGAAGCACAGCATCAGAGAAGTGTTGGTCGTAAGGGGCCTCTGGAGGTCTCTTATCAAACCTCCTACTCAAAGGGCTGCCAGGTGAGCTGGAGTTTTGTCTAAGGAGTCTTGTAAACCTGCAAGGCTGGAAGACATTCAGGGCAGGCCTCTTAAGGTTACATACATATCTTATTCACTATGGCTAGAAGTCCAGTTCAGTTCTTTTTGAAGTATACAAATCCTAGTTGTTGATTCTGTGCTTTTTCTACATTCATCTTGTTCAAAGTCATTCACAGGAAAGAAATGGAAAGACTTGTTGTATATAAGCTCTTAGAGAAGTTCGGGTTTCTGAATGTTGTAGCAGAAAGACATTTTTATTCTGTTCTTGAAATGGAAAGGAAGGGTTCCTTCAGTGTTAACTGAAGATCTGTATTTTGTTTCTAAGGCTTAAATTTGAATACAAATTCAATAGAAATCAACTTCTTTCTCTGTCTAAACATGCTCTAGAGAATTATGACCAAAATCCACAGCTAAGTTATGCCTAACTTGGCAGCTTATTTATTGCTTTATTGATTAACATTCAGACACAGCAGCACTAGTGAAATACTCCCCTCAGTTTTCCATCTCTTTAGTCTTATTTTTCTCTCTGTGGATTACTCTGTGTGTAATCAGTAGAAAATGTCAATTGTTCTGATACTTGGTGTCTCAAAGAAGAGAATCAAGATTTTAAGCCACTTAAGTGTACTTCCAGCATATCATTTCTATAATAACCAAACAAAGAAGAAAACACGGGGGGAAACTATCTTATTATTTGGATTTATTTGTAAGATTTTCTTATTATTTCTCATACAAAGTTGTGTGTCCTGTATGTATGGCACTCTAAAGAGTGAAAGGATGAAACCAAACTGCCAGATAGAAGTGCTGTTTTGAACAGATTGTGAAGTTTGGATTTGGTGCAGCAGCTTTACAGGTCTGTTAAAGCCAGCACAAAGTAAGAAATGGTGTAGGACATGTTCTCCATAGGAATAATTTGCAAGAACAGAAGAAGGCATTTGGTTGATCACACTCTCTCCCTTATGTCTAGCAGTCCAGAAAGAGTTTCATAGGTGAATGTAAGTGAGAAAGACAAATACAGCTCTTTTGGGAAGTTTGTGAGAAAAGTGCAAACAGAATAGGTTGGACATGTGAGGTGGAACTGTCATTTTTGGTCTCTTCTCTGTAGCACCATAATGCATCAAATTACACCTAGATATCATATATGTATGTATTAAAATATATATAAACTTGAAATTAAAATGTGGCACAGAATCAAGCTTTTGCCACCCTTATGGTTCCTGCCCTGCATGTGAGATCCTAACGCACACACATTCTGTGCAAAAAGTCAGGGAATTCTGCAGCAGCCTCTTATTCTCTCTTTGGGAGAGCCACAGATACTGAGATCACCAACTGTCTGATGGACACAAGCTCCATTTGTAACCTTTGTGAGTTCCATGAGAAGTCACCAGGTAGCAGCATAGAACAGTCAGAAGCTGTGCAGGTCCAGGCTGACTCCAGGATTATATTCTACTGTTGATCATGATATATTTATTAATAATGGGAACACAAAATCTTTGCCTGTATACCATGTTGCAGGCCAAGCCCTACAAAGCAGTTCCTGGGCTTTCAGAAGTCAGTTTATTAGGTGGGTTTTTGCAGAGCCTCGTCCCATTCTCCTGTTCCATTTCAGTAAGAAGGGTCTGTAAACTTGGGTGTTTTCAGCTAGATTGCCATGCTGGCTTTTTGACCAGTGGCAGTACATCCAGGACTAAGTGTGAGCAACTAATGGTAGCACTGAAAAAAGCCTGGAGAATAACAATAAAAATGTGACTACATGAATAAACACTCCAGATTCGTGTTAGCAGATATGTCAGAATGACTCAACTCCTTTGAACAGCGCAGGCACATCACTTGAGTGGGACTGCAGTGGAGTCAGAGCAGTTGTTACACGGAACAAATTATACCCTGTGCTTGAAAGGGGAGATACCCCAGATAGTGAGGGAAAAAGTACAACCAGGCTATTGGTTAACATGCCCCAGAAGTATTTAAACAGGAAGACCAGAGGAAGCTCTCTTTGTCATCCAAAAAGTCTGGTGTAGAAGGGGAGAGATCAAAGTGTCTCACTGGCTTGTTTTAAAGACTGTGAATTAGCTCTGAACAAGGTGTTAATTAAAAAACAATCTGGAAGAAAGTTCAAGATTTGCATTTTGCAACAAAACTCCGCTCAAATCAATTGAGAAGTTTATCTCAGGTGTGAAGAGCATTTTCCTATAAGCCTGACTCAGTGTGTATTTCAAATAAGTGATGCAAAACAACTACCAGCAAGGATCAATGCATTTGTCACATCAAAACTACACCATGTGATCTGCATTACCTGGGACTGGCAGTAATCTGATGGATCACAGTGGCCCAGACATAAAAGCCTCATTCTGGAGTTCCATTTACAATTTTCCCAAACCCTCTGTGGAGAATATTTTGTATCCTTTTCTCCCTGTCATGCTGTCTTTTAAAAATATAAAAAGCAAAAGACCAATAGACTGAATTGTCGGGAAAATTTTAAGAACTGTTGGGTCTTAATTTGATGGTCTGTGTGATGTCCCTGCTTTTTGTTGCTGCTGTGATTGGTCTATTGAGTACATGGAGTTCTCAGTTGTGTTGGTATGAATGGAGATATGTTTCAAGAAAACCCATGAATCTCATCTTTATTTGAAATCCAAGGCCATTTAATTAGAAGCATTTCAATTTTAATCTGATTCAGTTATAAAAGACACTGGGATGGCAGGAGAGGCATCTGGTTTGCACTATGTTCCTCACAAATTTCCAGTGAGGTGTTGGAGGGTTCTCTGGGTTCCTCTAGGCTGGGGCTGTCTGTAAGGATGAGAACCCTCTTTTCTGTTCTCTCTATATATTACTTCTGAAACTGCTAGGAATTAGTTGAAAAGACAAATAGGGAGGCACCCTGTGCCATGTTTTTGAGAAATGAATAATAAAGCACTTAAAAATGTTCAGAGTGTGGTACAGTAAATATATTGGAAAAGACAAGCTAGTAAGGATTGCACATAATTACAACAGTTGTGCTTTTTTTGCTGTTTTTTTCTACTGTGTATCCATGCTGAATCTCACAGGAGGCACCTCTTTTCTATTAGCTGAATTTTAACTAGCCTGGCTTCCCAGCACTCTGAGATTTATGAGCTCATCTCTCTTCCAGGGTGTCTATAATTAAGCAAACCTGAGGGTAAGATTTAGTCAAATGATGTTGAAATTAAACTCATTCCACATCTTCTGAAAGACTCCAAAGTTTATTGATGCCGGGATATTGAATGTAAACGTGCTGTATTTTAGTCTGGTTTATTCTTCTTTCAAAGCTGATGGAAGGGAATTATTTTTAGCACTTGTGAAAAGCAAGAGATCCACAGCAGTAGAAACCAGCTCCCTCTATATGAAGCCTCTTATGTATTATTTAGGATCCAGAGATGCTATAACATCTTTCCATCTATTGTTACGCTTATCTAAGCATGATATGAATGCATTCTGCTATAAAAGACTATAATGTAAAGCACTAGATTAACTTCAGAGCTGGTAATCTGCTCATGTGCTTTATTGCTTGAGTTTGAAGTGGCTCTAGAGCTTCTCTGCATGAGGAACCTGTTATTTTGCAGCTTTTTTGGAGTGCAGGTTGGAGCCCTTTTTCCTGCTGCTTCAACATGTGAAATAGTTGCTGTTACTGCTGGGTTTATTGCCATCTTTAGTATTGTTAGGATAACAATGGTACCTGATGAGGGAGAGTACATCATACCATTGTGACAGGCTAAAAATTGTGCCTTTTAGCAAATGAGTAAATGGGATTGTTCATTCTTTCTCTTTTGTGAAGCAAGTGGGGAAAATGTCCTTTGCGAAGTGCTTTGAGATCTGCAAATACAACGTGAATTGTACATGCAAATTGCTATTTATAAATATAAAAAATGCAGGTAACTCAGAGCTAAGCAGGGAATTGCTGTAGATGTCAGAATAAAGCCCACATTTCATTAAATGAGTCAGAGGATGGAAGTTCTGGAGTAGGCTGATCAGTCCACCACTACCAGCAGTGACAGGTGAGTCACCACATGTTAGAGAAAAATGTTTTGAGGTGCTGGTGGTGACATCACATTTAGGCATCAACTGGAGAGAGTTTACAGCAAAATTGTGGCTGATCTTCCAGAGTGGCCTCTGTGAAGCTCACAGTCCTACTGTAATTAGGAGATACAATGTGATTTCTCTGATTGACCTTGAAATTCTTGGTTTCTAAGTAGGTATAATCTCTTCTCAGGTGTTGTTTTATCTATGCTACTTTTATTTTTCCTTTTTAACTTGTTCTCCCTTGCGGTTATGCTGAGTGGCTGTGAAACACTATTTCAGCTTAGCTTCTAGGGAAGTCCGGTTTATGGAAGATGCTGAGGCCAGAATGTTCCCAGTAACTCACTATCAAAAACATGAGTCTCTTGGCAATCTTGGCTATGGTAGAAAATATTTAAAATAAGAGTGCAGTAAACTGCTGATTATCACAGTACTAAAGTACTACCCCTCTGAGACTGACTTTTACAGCAAGGTTTGACTGTCTTAGGGAAAAATTGCAGTGGCACTAAGTCTGAAACCAAGTGGAGATCTTAATTTGATTTCACTTGGCTTAAGGAAGTTTTTGTGGTCAAAACCTAAAAGTTTTGGACAAGGAAGCCAAAGACATCATAGACCTTGGATAAATAATGCCTGGAAATAATAAGCAGACTTGACTCGGTGCATGAGATCTGACAGCTTTGAATGAGTGTTGGATTCAGAGCAACTTGTGGCTTTCCATTGCATTTGAGAGAGCAGCAGCATTTCTCATGTTCCCAATGCTCCCTTTCTTCTTGTCAAGAAGCCTGGGAGCTCTCAGAGCTGCTGCAGAGCTGAGGTGGGCTCTGTGTGGAGGAGTGGAGGGCAGCAGCAATGGTACTGTCCTCTCCTTGTCCCCACCAAACCCCCTCAGAAGGGTTGCCACACTCTCCATCTGGAGGAGAAGGAGGATGACTGTGTTAATTTTAAAGTGATTATTGCCATGAACACCGTAATTGGAAAGCCACTTATCAGTTGACAGACACAGACACTCGCGGCACTGAACTGAATGGAAATTAAATTAATGTAAACATGATGTTACCAGAATTATATTCAAATTACTTTATAACTTTCTACACAATTTTCAGTTCATTGTTGTCCAAGCAACTGCATCGTTCTGTATCTCTGTCAGGAGCTCTGTCCTGAGGTGATGCTGCCTCAGAAGTGGGCAGGGTGGGAATTAGAGAAGGGCAGCAGTTGTACTTCAGGGAAAACTGCTCCAGCTTCTGCCCTTGTGAGGGTATGGGCAGAAAATTGCCTCTGTTTTGACCTGCTGCTGCTGTCTGAAAGGCATGACAAACTGAAATGGACACCCTGACCATTTAGGTAAGGAAAGCAATTTCTCATGCAAGGGAAACACCATAAATGATTCATAGTCCCCATATTTCTCACGGTTATTTCCTGTGGGTGAAGAGAGGCAGGGATTAGAAATGAATGGCAATGCTTACTGCTCATAAGGGGTTTGCCTGGAGGTGATTTTACTTTTTTAAGCTTCAAAATTAACTGTAGAGATGCCAGTCCCAAGAGCTAAAATCTGAAAACACTCCATGAGATTCAGATACGTGAGGCAGAAAAGAAGTGCATCTGGAAGGAATTGAACATGATGTGAAAGGGTTTTGTTTGTCTTCCCTGTATCTCTCTGCAGGATCAGGGCCAGCAGACAAATTATATTCTGCCATCCATGTGGGAACAGAAATTTTAAATGATTTTTTCCCAGTGTTCTGTACAGTCTGTGACACAACACTAAAACCCAAGTCTCCTGAGACCCACTCACACACCTTAGGCACAGGATGAGTCCTATTTCTCTGCAGTGCAAGTACAGTTTAAATGGAAAATAATACACTTGGGGATGGGTGGAAACTCTGTCCTTAATTTTAATGGGGATTTATGTGGTATAATATAGCTGATATTGGACTATCTCCTGAGGGAGAGGAAATATTGCCAAGAATAAAAATGTGCAATAAAAAGATCATAGATTCTATCAGTGAGCAATTAGGATCTTTGCAGCCTCTTATGTCTTGCTTATATATCTGAATGAGTATATGATGTACCAGTTCTATCTGCCCAACCTCTGTAATCTCTGGGAAAATGGGCACTGCAGCCCACTCTTCATTTGAAAATATTTTGATGTCAAATTCCACTGTTTAAAAAAATTTACTTCTGCCAAGTATTGAGAAAGTACTGGAAAGTATTGGAAAATGGGCTTCTTTTGATAAGTTAATGTGTCAATGAGTTTGATATTTGCAATGAAAATCTTTTCCCAAGGAGCCCTCCTCCCCTTTACAGTGTGCCAGCACCACAAACCTGCTTGTTTCTGCAGTGTCACATCTCTGAACACTCCCCTCCTGCCAGGGATCTTCCAGCATTATGTGCAGGGTGCACATTCAGCAATCAGGGTGTGTCACTTGCCCTTTAGAATAGCGTTGGTCATGTCTTAGCACTGTCCAGGTAGCTGACATTAAGTATGTTTTATTGTGCTAAGTAGATTTAANGATGCACCTTGATGTGGTGGATGTACTCATACACCATGGAGTCCCAGTGAAGGTGCTGTATAAATGTCTTTTTTTTTTCCTTCTTTTTTTGGTAAAAACTTTAGTCCTAACTTCCCTCATGCTTGCGTTTCCAAAAAGGATTTTGCTGGCACTGGATAACTCTCTCCCGTTCAGGAATAGCTCAAGCTCAGGCAGGCCTGAGATGTCCTTATGTTTAAAGTGCTGTTAATCATAAAGCAGATTAGGTTGCCTTTAATGTCTAGTTTAAATTTCCTCTGCTGAGCAGCTCCACAATGGTTGCACATCACTAACTATCAATGTACTGCAAAATGAAGGATTATGTATGTTTATAAGCTGTCCTGGTTATATCTGCTGCGCAGACATTGGAGCACTGGCAAAAACCAACTCAAAGCAAAGCTCAAAGATTAAATCCTTCTCTGTGCAAAAAGAAATAAACAATTCCTTTTGATATTGCCTTAAACTGTTAAAATTCTTGACAGAATAGCCTTTTTTCAGCAAATTGATTTCTAACAGGATGAACAGTGCTGCTTTTCTTGTAATTATAAGAATTGTCTGTTTCAAGTATGCCTTGAAAATAAAACAAAATTTCAGAACACTTGCCCATGTAAAAATCTAGTATGTACCTTTCACATTGTCATATGCCATGAGAATTTCCCCTGGTGAATAAGGGCAAGAAACAAGACCAGTTCAAATATTTGGTTTTGTTACTGAATATTCAGTGGTTGTTGATTAAAATGTTGTTATTTAATAGTCCCCACAATGGTGTTTTCCAAGACACCTGTCTCCTGTAGGTGTATGTGTTCCCCTCATTCGTATTTTCCAGACCCTGAGGAGAGCTCTGAATGGCACCACAGTGTGCTGGTCCTTTAGGGAAATAAATGTGGGCTGTAAGACTTTCTGGGTGGAATTCCTGTTCTAGAAAAATGTGTCCTAGGATCTTTAATAACCACAAAGAGCTGAGATATCTTTTTGGACTTTAATCCATTTCCTTTAGGAAAGATGTTTTCTCTCTTTTTTAATAAGATTGGTTGGGTAAATAGTTGTTTTATGTCAAACTATATAAGTCTAACACAACAGATAATGTTATTGTTTCACATGATATTTGGACTGCTGGATTTAAATACATAGATATCAGCTTATTTCTCAGGGGCTTTCCCCAGCATGGGAGAGTCCTTCTGTAAAATAAGTCACACCTTTGAGTGATTTGATCCAATGCAGAAACTCTGAATGAATCCACACGTTCCCCTGAGTCTGTTTTCATCTTTGTAGACCTTGATCTTAAAAAGACTTAACTTCACATGCTGTGCTGGTACTTAAATATAAATAATCCTGTGATTTACTGTGCTTATGTATGTGCTTAGAGTCTGGAAAATTAGGGCATTAATGCTGGTAACACATGCTTAAGATGGGATTTAATCAAAAAGCTGGAGCTATGTGCCAGAAGATAATTTTCCAAAATCACATGTGCAGGCAGAGGAGAATGTGTATTTCTCTTTCTTTGTAGCTCTTGCTAAGCAGCAGCATGCTCTGCAAAACTTCAATTTGTTTAGTGCCATAGTTTTGCTTCCTTTCTGATTTATATTCTTATATATATTTATATTTTTTAAATGGCTTTGCCCTACAGTTGAGAACAAGAGAAGGCTGGTTCAGATGTATAGCACTGTGGGCTGTAGTGGTGAGTTACCCACAAACAGAGCAATGAAATCAGGGAGCTCAAGGTAAATTTAGTGTATGCAAATGTGTGCCCTTCTTTCAGTTGCTGGGATTTTCTGTCTTCTAATACAGGTTATCTGTGGTCATCCAGAAACCACAGGAGACATTTTTGAATGGCTGAGAGTGACAATAGAAATGACTGCAAAGAAGTCCAGATGTTCACAAATTACATCTTGCTGGGACTGCCACTTTAGAGCTAATAGAACTGTCAGTCATGGGACCTGGCAGGATGGGTTCTATTTAGGGAAATTAGGATTTCTGAAGTCTGTTGGTTTTTCCTTTCCTGCTGTACTCCAACTTCACCAAAAAAATCCCCCTATACTAAGAAGAAAGTAATTGTTCTTTTAGGATGATGGGTCATATGCACTCATGTGTGGAGTGGGTATTCTCAGTGATGATCCTGCTCCAAAACCAGAGCTCTCCCTTTTCTCCTTCCTGTTTCCCAGCTGTAGGTTGGAGCAGTTTCTCTTCACAAGAGACTGGCAAATTTTTCATCATTTGTTATTCCTGGTTTGAGGATCTGGCTTGTCCTCAGACTTCAAAGGGAGCTTGCTTTGTGATTTCGTTTTGCCTTTTTGACTGAGACCCAGGAGAGCAGATCTTTTCAGGCCAATTGAGATTTGCCCTTAGTTAGACTGAAATGTCGCTTGCTTGAATTTTGAGATTTAAATAGCTTCTAAAATCAAAGTAATGAATGGCTTATCTGTTTCAAACCTGTGTAAACCCCCACTGGAATTACTTTGATTCTGGATTCCAATGCTGCATTTACTGCCTTTGTCTAATTACATTTTAAGGGCATAAACAATTCAAGGGGAAATGCACAGCTAAGGAAGAAGATATCTATGCAATATGCTCCTCAGTAATGAATTTCAATGTGGTATTGCTGGCAATGGGTTTTATTTTAAAATGCATTTGCCATGTTTAACTGCATTTATTTAGCTTTCCAATATCTCATGCTAGCCAGCATTTACTATTTTTTTTCCTTCCAGTGGTGGTGTTATCATGTGTAAACAAAACAGAAATCTGAAAGCCTTTGAAATTATATCTGTGTTTACAGGAAAAATAACAACTTGTCCATTCTTCAGTTGAATAATCCATCGAAATTGCAAAGGCTTTTCAAATGTTCTAGTTTTGAATCTCCAGATGTTCCTCTAATTGCATCCAGAAAAGCTAAATTCAGTCACGTATAAATCTCAAAGCTCATTTGAGAAGCTTAGGTAATTTATTAATTTACCTGAATTGTTTCTTCCACCTCTGAATTTAATCTGATGAAAATTCATCTATTTTAAATGTGCCTTTATTTTTGTCCTCTAGGAAAACAAATATCTGCTGCACCAAAAAGCTGCACTTAGCTGTGGTAAATGGCTTCTTTGAATCATGGGCAGAAGCTTTATGGGGCTCCTTGTGATTCCACAGGAGTCTTATTTTCATTTACTGCCCTACTAATCATAAAAAGTTGGCAGTCACTGGAAAGCAAAGTGACAAATGTCATCTTACTGTTCTTCACACCAGGGCAAGAAGCATATTCCTTTGATCCAAATTGCCATTAGAATTGCTATTCGGATAATAACAGTGGGAGGCTCAGCTTAGATACTGGGAAGGAGCTCCATCTCTGGGGATACATGAGGACCTGCAGAAATAATGCAGAAAGCTTGTTGTCTTTCTTAGGCTGGACTTTTTAAAAGAGGTTAGACAAATGTTGGAGCAAAGGGTATAGTTAGCCTGGTTTTGTGGTAGCAGTGACTGCCAAGATGACTCTGGGAGCTCTGTATTTACATGGTTTAGTGCTGGGAGTGACATGGATTGGGCTCTGGGAAATAATTAGATGGTGTTCAAGCCTGATGGACTTGATGTTATGGACTATTTTGGTTCATTTCTTCTGTCTGTACCTGTGCACCTACAGCTTTCTCAGATGCTGAGACTGAAATGGGATGACATTTATGTGCAACACACACTTTAGAGTGTGAACTGCCAGTTCACAATCACCTCAACACTCGGAAATGACAACTCAAAATTCAAATATCCCCTTAGCAAGGATTGTGCTGTGGTTCAAGGTGTTCACACTTCTTGGTCACAGGAGCTTGGATTTAACACATTCAGAAACAACTGAAACTATTCACATGCTTGTTCCACGGGTTTAGAACAGAATAATGTTTGCCTTGCCTGTCTTATGGTGGCTTGTCCTAAGAGGAGCATAAAACCTCATATATTGAGAAACTGTATTTGAAGTGCTCTCCAATCCAAAAATACCTGATCTTTTATGCTTTAGTGTAACACTGATGTATATTCAGCAAAAATATTGTAATTTCAGGTGCATCTAATGAGAATAAACCACTGGAAATAGTCACATACATAACAATTTCTTTCCCCTACTTTCTAATTTAAGTATTGGCTATTGAGAATTAAAGCTGTTGGTAGTGGTGCTTTCAATAACAGTGACTTCTATTTAGGGAATACATTATCTGATGATTAATTTATCTTGAGAAACAAAAAACAAGCAGCAAAACCTCAGGGCATTATTCTGAGAGGTGAAAACTAAAGTTATTGATTCCCATTCTGAAATTACCAACTCTGCATGGTGATGTGGAGCAAACTAGTCACAAACCTGCATTCCAAAAAGGAGTGTTTCAGCCCATTTAAACACAAAATGTTCAGACAAGGTTTTTAAATAGGATTTGAGGAGCCAATGGAAGCAGACAGGTGTGTAATTAAAGACATTTCCAGCAGCTTTGGAAAGAGATAATGCTGCTGAGATCCCAATAAAAAAAAGTAAATCTGTGTGTCAAAAATAACCTCTCCCAGTTCCATTTGCCCAGCAATGTTTGCAGATTGGAGTCTGGGTGCTCCTGAGAAAGCTGCCTGTGTAAATAAGGGAAAAGCATGAAGTTTTCTTAAGGTTTTGAAAGAAATTATGAGATGCATATTTAATCAACTTTTTAATGTCATTTCCATGATCACTTATTTTTAAAGGCAGCTTATCTAAATATTATCCTCACTTCTGAAAAAACGTTATCACAAGATAGTACAGATGAACAGGTGATGGTGTGTGTCAAATCTATTTTTACTGTACACAGTGTATATTCTTTAGCCAGTAATTTGCAGCAGTGGAGGTAGGATTTGAAGCTACTTTCAGTAAAATACATTTTTTGGCATCTTGCTGCTGGCCCATTTGTCTCATTACAAAAGGTCTGTTAAAAAAGAAAAAGTCAAGATAATGAAATACCAGCTAAAAGGCCTGCATTTAAATCAGTCTATATTTAGCATTGCTACATTTCAGAATGGCATTAGAGAAGCAAGGACAGTTACCTGCTGACATTTTGTTTGACAGAGAAATGAAATAAAAAAAAAGTCGTCTGTACTGCTTGGAGCTGATATCAGAGTCACTGGGGGCTTGTGGTGTATGTGGGAAGGATAAGAGAACACCAACAGTATGAAGTTGAGGGTCCTTGGGGCAGCCACTGGTACATGACAGGGAAAACTGCTAAACACAAGTGGGGTCACAAGAAGTTGCCTTTTAGTCATATGTGGCATCACCTTTGCCTGAGTTACAAGGATGAAATGAGCCACAAGGTCACAGAATCCCTCAAGAGAGGGACATGGGGAAGGCAATCAACTGTTCCCTCCCAGCCCAAACCATTCCCTGATTCTGTGATTGTAACTAGCAGCAGAACTGGGTGTAGCTCTGGTGCCTGCTCAGTGCTTCCTCTCAGCTGCACATCAGTCCCAGAAGTGCAGTGGCACGTGGTGTGGGTGTGCTGTTCCTGCCTGAAGCAGTTACCCCTCGTGTTCCCTCTGTTTTGCCATGCTCACATCATGTCATTGCTGCAAGACTTCTCCCTTTTTTGGTTCAGTTATCAGATCTTTGGCTCTTAGCCTGAAGACTTTCATCACAGTTTTAATAAGTATAATCTGAGGAGTTTAGAGCGTATGAACTAACATGGGAAATAGAGGGTAATTCATCTTGCAGTCAGAAATGAGCTAAATGTCCCCTTGCAGCCAGTTTGAGCTCTCTTTCTGGCTGTTACACGGTTTTCATTGCTCCCCAAACACAAGGCAAGACAGATGGCAGGCAGGAAAAAACACCAACACAGAGAGTCCCAGCCCCAGCATCCCTGCAGGGTCTTGCACAGCCTCATCCCTGGGGTTTGGGTTGAACCCAGAGGCAGCCACCCAGCACTCTGTGTGCAGGGAGGGCAGGGCTGATGCACCTCTGTGCTTTTACTGCACTGACTGGTGGATTATTTTTCATAACAGCAATCATTTTAAGTAATTAATTTTCTCTATAGGCCCCCCTGAGATTTGTGTCCTTTCCCCATTGTGATTACCTTATATTTCAATGAATGGAATCTATGTTGTATGTTACCATCACTCTGTTTTCAGAAGCACGTTGTTGCAGTCCACAGTATGTTACCACTTGTGAAACAAATACCTTTCAAAAGGCACTATGAGTGATTATACTGCTACTAATTCGAAATCAAAAACTTCAATAGTCTATAAATTTCAAGCCAGCAACATGCTGACATGTTTTCCCCATACTCATCATTACTTGGCAAGATTCAAGGTCTGGATTCTATAATTATAATGTATTTTAGTATTACTTGGCATGTTCTATAAATTACTAAGAAATTAGATCATGGCTTCAATAGGGAGTAGATTAACAGATTATTTCTATCATAAGAGTTTGCATCTACCAATGAGTGAAGTATTTCAGAGCAAAAAAGCCTCTTTAAATATGGTAAATAAACATGTTGTTCACAGGTTAACCAAGAATCAAATCAGGATTAACTGTATTCTGTTGTGTTTTCTTATCAATATGATATGACATATCCATGTCTTACTGTATTGAAAAGGGGGCTGTTCAGCATCTTATCAGCTTTCTGAGAAAAAGCTGTATTTGACAATTGTTTGTCCTGAAATGTTGTTTCTTTCTCTCTTTCTCTCTCTGTTCTTATTTTTTACTGTTAAAAGAAATGCAAGTGAATGAGTCAGGAAAGAAGGTTCATTTCAAGAACAGTTTGGTTATTCCTGATACCCAAGATTATTTGTTTCCAAACCCAGTATGAAGTGTTATAGCAAAGACCAAGGCAATGGGCCTCATTTACAGGGCTGAGCAGGGTAAGGTGTGTGTGCTCTGCTCATTTGCATTGGAGTTCATTGTATGTATTTTGAATAATACTTGTGGGGTTTTTTGTTTGTTTTGTTTGTTTGTGTTGTTGTTGTTGTTGAAAGCATAGGATATTTAAAAGCAATTTTCTAGCCTTTCAAAGATAGAATGAATTCACCTTATACCCTGAGTCTGGGACTATATATACCGTACAGCACTTGCCCTGAATTTGAGGATTTATGTTTTATTTTCTTAAACAGCTTGTGTGGTGCAGCTACTGCAGATATGCCCTGTGCAAAAGAAAGAAGTTGGACAAATTCTTTTGATGTCTCCCTACACTGTTATAATTCTTGACAGAATAACTATTTATCAGCAAATGAATTCCTAGTGGAGAAGGAGCATATTGGATTTCTCTGCATTTTATCTTTCATGGAATATAGCAGAATCATCAGTATAAACATCAGTGGAGAGCAGGGAGGGACTTAGTGAACTGATGCTTGGATTTATGCTCCAAAAGCCCATGTATTTATAATTAAAAGGTTTAAAAGTTTTTAAAAGCCACAGTACTTCTTTTTCCTGAAGAGGCTGAAATATTCTGTTGCGTGTGGAAGATGCCTGTCTAAAGGAAATTGCTGGAATTAAAGAAACATGCTAAAATAAAGTTGACTCAGTTGCTCTCTGCGTGTTGGTACCAAGGCTTAAAAGACACTGGTTATTAAAGAAAAAGTCTTCCCATTACCTGTAAAAGAAATTGTTTGGGAGTTGAGTATTCCTCCAACTTATTTCAAGCTTTCTAGATGGACATAGGCTTATTCACAAAGTATTTCTCTTCTTTCTTTCCTGGACAGAGCAGTTCAGCTGCACAGGTGCTGCACCCGTGTCTGGGAACGTCCAGGTGTATGACTCAAACCCACAGCTGCCTTTTGGTTTGAGTACTTTGAGAGGCCTGAAAGTTCTGATAGCTGAAAGTAGTTCCAGATATCTATTGCCTAGGAAATAGAGGGGGGCATGCTGGAGGCTTTGCCAGTTTGATTTGCCCTTTGGAGAACAAACCCTTTTGCCTTGTGTGGTGGACTTTGCAGTGACTGCTGACAGGGAGCTGTCGGGTTCGGCTGTGCTGAGATGGAATGAGGTGCTGGGTCTCATTGACTGAAATATCATCGGGGACAAAACATTTTCAAGGCACTTCAAGATGCCAACAGCTCACACTCAGTTTTGCTGGGGAGGAAGGCCATCAGGAATTTAGGCTACAGTAGTTTTTGGAGTTTGAAAAGTCATTTGCACATATTGCACTGTTGAGCCTCTGGAAAAAAGGAAAGTCCTCATATGGCTGTGTTGGGCTGCTGTGATTCTGTGCATAGTTATAAGCAGAAGAGATAGCAATCAAAGTTCAAATGTTCCATGGAAATACCCTTTCAAAACACTGTCAAAGAAAACTGAAGGATGAGGGAAATCTGTGACATTTCATGATACTGGCAAATTTAAAGTAGCTGGATGGTCTAGAACTATATTGTCATGTAGCATAAATTGTTACTTTCAGTGGTGCTCAGATTACACCAACGGAACTCTGGACTCCTGGTTTTTTTTGCTTTCTTAACTTCTGATTATAACCAAACCCAGAGAAACCCAGGATCTGTAGGAGGCAAGGGTTGGTTAAATGGAACCAAGGAAAGAAAAACAAATTGGAAGAATGCAGTTCATGCTGAGTCAAAACAAGGCAGTGAAGAAGGCTGCTGGGGATGAAAACCCCATTATTCTTTTCTGCTATCTGTCAGGAAGATGAATCTTTCTCTTTGGGGCAGCACTGCAGCCCTGTGTGCACCTCTCTGTTCTCATTACAGGCACAAACTCTACTCAGCACAGGGGTTCAGTACATCTCCTCCTCCTCAGGGGCTCTTGGCTCCAGGTTAGAGCCAGAACAGCACTTGGATATAAACAGGCGACTCTGAAAGTACCAGCAGGATTCCAAATTCAGTTCGTCCTAAGCCTGAGCCCATCCAGTGGGGCTCTGAAATGCAGGGCTGCCATTCCATGTCTGCATCCAGAGCTCACTTTCCCTCTTTGAGATTCCTTCTCGCATCCTCCACTGATTCATATCAACCTACCTCTTGCATGTAGTTACTTCATTTACTGTTTTTCACATATACTTTAGAAGGTGGAATACTTTGTTTTCCAAGGAACAGTCTCTCTGGCAATAGGCACAGGGAACCAGCATCAAAGCAGCTGTTACTGAGACAGCCTGATTTTTATTCCCTGCAAAACTGCAAATGTGGATTTTGGGCATGCTTGTTGGGTAGCTCTCCTAATGTGCACTGCAGGTGCACAGTATATTTGCAGTAGCTCCTGCACATGCTGTGACATACATACTGCTATGATGTAAATGAGGAAATGTATCCATGGCCCGTGCAATTAAAACTGAATGGCCATGGAAAAAGAGAGCAGAGTTGTTTCCATATGATGGGGATATCCATAAAAATAGGTCATTGTACAGTAAATGATTGGTTTATAGATGTAAGGGGTTTTTAACTTTAAAATGCCAGTTTGCTGAAGCACATTCCCACCTCTACCACCTGCTTGAGTCATTATTACGGGGTTTTTCCTAATACTGAACTAACACTGAAATACGAATTTATTCTTTGTTCTTTGAAGTTCTGGCACTTGCAAGCAGTGCTTATGTGTCTGTGTGGGTGTCTGTAGGTGGACATTGCTGTGCAGCTGCTGTATTCACTCATTAAAACAGTAAGAGGGAAGTCCTGGCTTCACTAAAGGAAAGGCAAAATTACCATTACATCGACATTCATCTGCCAGTGGGATGAACAGCTGAGGCAGCTTTGACTCATTTCACTATCTTTTATTTGTTTCTTTAATTAATCCCAATTGTCTGCCATAATAATGCATTGGTAATGCTTTGGTAGGGAGTTAATATAACTTTTTTCCAAGGAGTGAGATCTATCTGCAGCTGGCTGTGGCTGGTTAGGCAAGCTGAAGGACTTGTCCTAGTGTGCTCAGATTTTTGTCCCAGGGCTATATCAGCCATGAAAGCTGGTTCAAATCTGGAAAGGAATTATTCCTCTAGAATAGACCCAAAGTATTGAGTGTACTGGGACTCTCTAAGTTTTTAGGGACTTTTTAGGATGCCAGGAAGATCCAGTTACTAATTTAGCATGAGTTTTTACAAAATGACAAACAAATTGGTATTCAAATTTAGTCTAATTTATTCTCTGCTCACAAGGAGTTTCCAGTTGAATAAGCAGCTCAAGGAAGAAAGGAGCAGTCAGTGGAGAATAGATATTCCCAGAATTGGTCTCATTTAGTGATGCTTATTTAGTATTTTATACCAAACTCAACAGCAGTGTTAGCTAGGGAAAAACACCTGACCTAAAAATACTTACAGGTCCTGTTTAGCTGGTTGGCATTAACAACCCTTAACTGTGCTTGTAGTGTGGAATGCTGGTGATTCCCAGGAATATTGCCATGGAAGAGGCTGGGCTTCTCATGCTGCTCCTCTGTGAGCAGAGACAATTCTGCGCCCCAGTAGGTGCAGCCAGTGTAGGAAATGTGTGTAAGCAGCATTTTGAGCTCCATGAGCCAGTTCAGCTTCTCTCACTGTATGTGCTGGGTTTGACGTGTTTGTGCTCGTGTGTATAAATAGTCAGTGAATATCTTAGGGAAAAAAGGATGTTTTTCGGATCTGTGCTCCAATGTTTTCTCTCGTGTTTGTCTGGGGTTTGCCAACACCGGTGTTTGCTTTGTCAAAGTTAATGGTTCAAAGGACAGAGCCACTAATGGAAGGCAGCACAACAGGTGCCAGTTTTATTGTTTGATGCTCCTCAGTCACCAGTGTCATTTCCGGCAGAAAAATGTTTAGAGCTACGTGAAATAGCAAATAATTTAATTCCAGCAGTGGGTATAAGCAGCTTTTCACCTGTTTGAAAATGTCACACACAGTGGATAGAGAGAACTCTTTAAGAATGTCAGTGGCTTTTTAAGCAAGATAAAAGCAGCAAACCTGCTAGGTTCTGTTTGGTTCAACCACACAACATCAAAATCATGATGAGCAAAAGTGTCTGGGCTCAGTATCAGGTTTGAGTTTTTTGTTTGGAACAGGAACCCCCACGTTGCTGCAGCAATACATCGATGTTTGTGCCTTTAAAATGTCCCATTAATGAGATGCTGTGGCATAGTTATAAATGTAACAAAATAGGAAGTTCAGCATTGCAAGTGAGACTAAAATAGCAGAGCAATACTTTGATTACCATGAACATAAATCATGTCAGAAATTCAACAAGTGCTCCTTCCTGTGAACAGAAGCCTATCCACTGCTAGCATAATTTTCAATAAGATAAAATAAGAATGTTATATTTAAATTCTTTTTCCCCAAGCATTAACATTTTATTTTCACTTAACTTTCAATGAAGAGTGATCAGTGAATAGAAGATTCTCCATTACTCAAGTGTGTGTTTATTCCTATGTTCACTTAATTATTCATAGTTTTTGCTACACCTCATTAGTAGGTGCTGGATTTGCTGTAGGCATAACTTATTAGTGTGAGTGAATTCCTGTTGGAGGACAGGGCTGTATATTTGGAGGGTGGGTGGCTGATGTCCAGGTCTATCTGTGCTTGCTTGCAATCAGTGTGCAAATAAGGCTGCTCTTCCTGCCTTTGTGCACAGTCTCTGATTTCTTCTGTCCACTGATATCCACAGAATTCAGGAGGTCTGTATCCTTATTTTTAGATTCCATAGCAGTTTTACTTTGTCAACACCCTCCTCACTGTGTGTCAGCTCAGAGGTGGAAAGGATGTTAAATTCCTTTACTGATGGCAGAAAATGATGATTTAAGTCCTTTGGATTTCTTGCTGCTAAGGTCTGAAAATTAGCTCTTCATTAAGCTGATTAGAACGTTTTCATTAGAAACAATCATATTATCACAAGGGTCTGTTTAAGAAAAACGGTTTCATTTTTGGAGATGTGTTAACTTTTCCTCCTGCTGTCATTTGCACCACACTTTGATCCTTATCTGCTCTAGCAAATAAAATCTGCTTTTGACCATGTTATTTTTTCCCCTTTTCTCCCTGAAACCTCTAACAAACCACACTAGAATTAATCTTCTCTTGTTGTTTACATCACTGATGTTTTTCTTTCCTATAACCAGGAAGTCAAACACTGCCAAGTAGTTCCCATTCTCTGTGTACCTGTGGCACTTCAGCTCCCCTGGTGTTTGGTGGTTTCAGTCACAAGTTCTCATGCGTATTTTGAAGGGCTCTGAATGCTTGGACTTGTACACTATGGTTGTGATTTCTCTTAGTCCATTTTTATGTACAGCAGGCTTTGACTTGCCAGCTTTTAGAAGAGGCTCTTGGTGTCACAAATGGGAATGACTTTAATCCCACACCTCGAGGGGTGTTATTGCGAGGTCTGCAAACATTGATGTGTGCACTGGAAACAGCTGGAGAGCAGCAGAGAAATGGCAGCTTCATTATCTTGTCTGGTAACAAAACAAAGCATCTTTTACTCATAGAAATGGTGATTGGAACATTCTTCTGGAGGGCTGTAGACCAATCTCCTGCTTAAAATGGGATTGCCTGTGCTGCAGCAGGCCAGTCTTGCCATTTCTGCAGCTTCAAAACCTGTGGCAATGCAACTTCTTCAGCCTCTCCATGGGACCTTTCCAAAGGCTGTGCTCCCCCCGTGGTGAGATGCCCTGCTGCTCATCTCTTCGGTACAGAAGAAGGGGGTGCTCCTGGAAATTGAGCTCTGATTGGGGAGGATCTCTCTCAGTTCAGTCTCTCAACCACCTCCTGAACAAAGGGGGTTCCAAATCCCCTGTGGTTTTTGACAGCTGTTTAACCAGGTACATCAGTCA
Source organism: Campylorhamphus procurvoides (assembly GCA_013396655.1). Classification (NCBI taxonomy): domain Eukaryota; kingdom Metazoa; phylum Chordata; class Aves; order Passeriformes; family Dendrocolaptidae; genus Campylorhamphus; species Campylorhamphus procurvoides. The sequence continues at coordinate 1,161,819 of WBMV01001708.1, read as the reverse complement.
AGCGAGCTTAACACGAGCAGGGGCGGCTAATACAGAGGCCTTTTGCTGAAAAAGCAGCTTAGAGTCATTGCTTCTCAGCAGCTGATAAATTCTCTAGTGCTCCTTAGGAAAGCTCACTGCAGAAAATCAGAAGGTTTTCGTAGCCCATTACAGCCCTGCCATAGCAATATGTTATTTAGCAAACAGACTTTCATGCACAGTTTGTTTTCATATGATCATCACACGCTTTAGTTCGGCTTTGAAAAGTTCTTTTTTCTTATTTTTTTTCTTCCTTATTTAAACCTGGCTATCTAATAGTGAAGTCTGCAGCTATTTGTAAACAGATTTGCAAGCCCAGTTAAAGGTTGACTCTTACACAGAAGCACAGCACGTGTTTTTGCCAGAAGTTTCAGTCTCCAGTGGGGAGCACGGACTTCCCACCGTGGCAGGTACAGTTATGAAGAGAATAACCCCTTCCTGCATCAGGGATTCAAAAGCTCTTTGATACAGACAAGACTGGCTCGGCTTTGCCAGTTTTCAGGCAGTGTGTTTGAAATGTCTGCAGCAAACAGAGTCAGGCATGGCTTTGGTATTGCAGGTGCTGTTTATTCACTGAGGTTGGGAACACCAGCGAGGTCAAAACACGCGTGTCTGGGGCTGATTGATGTTTGCCACACAATGCACAGAGGCTGAATTGCTGCAATGAGACACAGAGATGGGCAAAGCACAGATATGGTTTATTGCCTAAAGTCCTGCTGTGCCAGTGCTTCGAACAGAAGTTGTTCCTCTGGATACAGCAGTTCTCTGACGTTATATCCTGAATGAAAATATTATTTATTATTGAGAGGGCTCAGCAGAAACAGCGAGGACTTGAGTTTTAGATGCAGATATGTTTTTAAAAGATGACTCTAGAAGAAGCCGTTAGGCTTACTTAGAATTTATTTCTAAAGGAAGCAGTGATTAAGCCATATCACCCTTTAGTGTGGTGTGTTAATCTCCTTGAGCCAGATAAGTTTAAAAAACAAGCAAAAACACCCCAGAGCCACTTCAGTTTAGAGACATCATGTGTTGCCAGATGCAGAGTCAGAGCTGCTGGGCATGACCAGCACTGTCACACCTGGTTTGCCTGACCAGCAAAGTGTTGATGCTGTTCCTGATGAAGAAAAGTGGCTTCTGTAGCCTTAGAAAATAAGTCTAAGAAATTGTGGACAAGCTGAAGTATTTGGCCAAAACCCCCCATAATTTGAAAGTAAATAATTAGCCATGGCCTGTCAAGCAGTATGGCTTCATTCTTTTGTTCTCTTGTTCACTTGATCCCTTGCGTGTTTGTTTGACTGCTCTGCTGGGGAGGATCAGGACCTGTTTGTGGTCTCTGACTGGCAAGATCCCTTCTGCAGTGTTTTATTGGGCAGGAGTTTCTGTGCAGAGGTGACAGGAGCGTCTGCTGACAAGTATTACAGTAATTGTTATCTGTAATGTCAAAGCCACTTAGGAGCAAACTTGTTGGGTGAGGAAATTTCTGCTCTGCTCATTATGGCAGCAAGATAATCGTTGCTGTGTTTCAGAGCATGACAGGATCTAGTATCGTATATCTGTGCAGAAATCTTCTCTTGGGTGCTACTTGCCTGAACTTACTTTGTATTTAAATTGTATTACCAGTGTGCTTAGTTTGGGGAAATAAATGAAACAATGCAGCATATTGCTATGCTTTGTTCAATTTTAATTTTGGCTTGAGTATGCTGTATATGTGTGGCCACAAATAAACTGGAAGCAAGGATATTGTGATTAAGTTAACAGTAGTAACTCAGTCGTCTCAAAGAACATCAGCTTGACAGATATGACAAGTCTGGGATTTTGACTGCACCAGTTATATTCTGGAGGGAGCTGAAAAATGAGAATCATAAGGCCTCATTTCTGAAGACAAATCACAGCGGGAACTGGTATGTTCTTGTTAGAACTGGTAAGTGTGGGCTGAGGTCTGGAGATGAGAAACAAACCCCAGCTGACGTTTCACATTAGATTCTCCTTTGCTCTGAATATATCGCTCTGGGAAACTTCCTTGAAAGGAATAACATTTCTTGAAATGGAGTTTAATGTTCGATATTTATCTGGATTTAAGAATTTTCACCCAAAATATTAAAGGAGAGGTTTTTTTGTTAGGAAAATTATATTAAAGAGAGGAAAATCTGTTTCTAATGCTCACTTTGGTGCTCAGGAACCATTTTCTCCATAAGTGATTTGCTGGAGTTTAGGGCTGGCAAGGACTGTGTTGTTAAAGTAACAAATCATATTGGTTTCCAAATAACTACCAGGTATTTGATGTTACCTAAATAATAATGATTGTGAGCACAATCTGTCATCTTGCTGTCACTTTGATTGTTCTAGAAATTCTAAAATTAACACCAGCTCTGGCTCTGTCACAAGTGACAGTTTGCTGTTGTGCTTCATTTACTTCTGCTGTGTTTGATTTACTTCTTAAGCTTCTAAAGAATAAACTGCAAGTCTGTTTGTTGACTGTTTTCCATTCCACCCTCAACCTCAAGCCTCACCCCTCCAATGAGAATTGCTGAATGGTATTTCAGCCTTCAGCTCAGGCAAGGTCATTTTAATGTGGCTTTTTTCTCTCTTTTCTTTTTCCATCTCATTTGGATTTTTGAAGTTTCCATGAAAGTTCTGAAACACATTCAGAAGAGATGTTTGTAGAGGTATATTGTAGGTATATTTTCTAGCTGGGATAAATATTTTCTTTGTAGTGCCAGTGCGAGAGGAAATATTGGTATTACTGAACATCTTTCTTTTTTTCTGGAGTTTAAGTATCTCATTATTAACCTCAAGACTTTGAGTTCTTTTGGTCTAGACATACAAACAAATGCATTTTCAAGGTCCTGGAAGATACAGGATGTGTTATTTCTTGGAACTTGTGATAATATCCATCAGTTGTTTTTCTTGATAGGAGAAAATAAAGGGCAGGCTTTCATGATATTCCTGTGATGGCCATTTGGCATGTGATTTACTCTGTGACCTTGCCATTACACTCACCTCTTTGTTACAACTGTCTGTGGAAGTTGGCCTTGCACCTTCAGATATGTGTGTATGACCACACACGTATGTGTGCATAGAAATAGCACAACCTTCCCTCATATGTGTATGAGAAATGTATCTAAGGGGAATGTGGTTAAAAGGAGCTCATCTTAAGTGGATGCCTGAAGATGTTTCTCCTCCTGGATATCACCATGTGCCAGGGTGGATGTCACTAAGAAACTCTCACGTGCCAAACCGAATTATCCAAACTTGGAATGAACAATTTCCATCAAATATTTCGTTTGGGGCTGTAGATAAAATTATGCTGAAAGGTTGTTTGGTTTGTTTTTTGGGTTTTTTTTCCATTGAGGGGAAAATATCTGTACAAGTACTCTAATCTCCTGTGGCATTCTGTACAAATGTTTTTAATCTTAATCTATTTGCTTTGAGCATGTATTACCATTTGCCAGTGATTGCAGCCTCAGTGAAAGGTCTGAGCATTGTCTATTCACTCTGCAGTGTACAGAGCAATTACCTTGACATATTAATACATTCCGGTAATTTTTCTTTTCATTTTCTTTCTCCAAACATGAAAGCAAACACTTTTGGGAAAGAAGAAATATTATTTTGTGAGAAGCTGTGGTAATTAACACGAGTAGGCAAAGCCAGGCTCTCCTTGTTTGATAAAGATGGTTTTATAGGTGGAGTGTTTGTTCCCTTCAAGAGGAAAAGCCCGCAGGCTCTGGGTGGAGTTCCTGTGGTGGCAAAGCAAGGCAGAGGGAGGCAATTCCTTTAACTGGTAGATGAGCTGGGTTTTAATCTGTACTTAATGTAGGCTGCCTGTGGAGTGGGGAGTGCTGCTCACTCACCTCCAGAGGGAACAGAGGTGCAAAAGGAAGCAAAATACATGGGGGAGAGGAAAAAGGAGGAGTTTGTCTTTGCTGTGTTGGTCAGAAATTACCAGTGAACAGGCATGTCATGACCTTCTGCCACTGAGTACCTCTGTAGGAATCTAAAGTTTCACCTGCTACTTTTTTAGCTTCCAGGTGTGTGTGAGCTGTTCCTCCCCTCCTGCCTATTTTTTGATTTTGTGTTAACACTCTGAGTTTTTAATGGGTTATGTCCTCATAGGCTGCATGGTGGGATGACACAAGCCTGGCTTTGTGACCTCCCCCAGGTTGGGCTTTTCTCTAAGGCAGGGCAGAAAACTTAAGGTTGGTTGACTGGCCCATGTCTGTGGGTGGTCCTGTTCTCTCCTTTTTTATCCATTAGAAACCCACCCTTGTGTGAAAGTGAAAAAGCTGCATCTTGTGCAGTTTGCTGCCAGTCCAGCTGATGAATAAAAAGATGTATTAATTACATGACTGAAGGGAAAAATGCAGGTGTTTCCTGAATCATCAGTAGGGGCTGAACCTGAGGAAGAGGAGAGGTGGCCCAAGTTCATCTTTGGAAGAGGGGGAGACTCAATGAAGGAGTCCAGACACTGTCACTGCTGTGTTCTAAACTAATAACCATATGTCTTATGTTGTTGTGCTGTCAAACGTCACACCTGCCCTCAAAGATGTGCAGGATGTCCTGGAGCTCAGATGTTGTTCTGGAAAAGGATGTCTTGTTTCCAGCCTGGCATCCCATAGGAGCAGGTGCAGGAGCAAACTGCTGCCCCTCTGCTTTCCTAACCCACTTCCCAGGTGCTCAGGAGCTCCTGAAGAAGTCTCCTGCAAAGTCAGGTTTCATTTCATCTCAGCAGGATGAGTTTTGGGACTTTTACACTGCTTTTTTTTTTTTAATCATTATTTCTGCACTTCTACTGTCTGCACATTTTATAACTTTGTACTAATAAACCCATCTACTTTAGCAACTATTAATCTGAGCATTTTGAAATCACTGTGGATATTGCCCATTTGCTATTGAACGTTTTAGGAACCATAAATGTGACATTGTGTAAATCTATAAATGAAATATTACCTTTCACATCAAATCTGCATAGATTTTTTTTGCCTTGGTTATTTTATAGTCTGTACTCTGTGGTCATTTTTGTATCATCAATGTCTTTCTCCTTGCCTCTTGAATATAAAAAATTCCACTAATTATTGAACAGTCTTTCTAAGTTAAGCCAAATAAAGACTTAGTGACTTCTCAGATTCAAGACTTCATCCATCTAATATTTCATACACATATTTTAAATGCTGTTCATCTAGTTGAAATATCCTGAGAATGGCCATAAATTGATGTCATTTTCTCTTCCCATCTGTAATCTGGATACAGAAAAAATAAATTACCCTGTATGCTGGGTTTTTTTTGTTTCATTGGAATGCTAAAGAATAGGTAATTTCCCCCCTCTCCTCTCAATATCACCATGCTTTAGCACTAGAGGTCTTTTTAAGTTGTGATAACCTCAATTCACCTCTGATTGTTATGCTGAGTAAATTCCAAGAAGTTTAAAACTTGAGATAAGCACAGACTGCTGCAGGTGTTTCATCCAAAATATTAGAGTCTGGGGAAGATTTCAGAGATATTTTTCTCAGCCAGAAATTTCATAACAAGAATTTTCTGTGTGGGATAATTCATTTTACCAATTAGATGAATCCAACCATTTAGTAACTTTTATTAGCCTTGAGAGCGGAATAAGAAAAAATTTAAAAAAATACTTTTGCATCTTTTTTCTTCATTGAATCTGCTTCTGAAGTTCTGGGAGGAGGCACAAGATTACATAGATCACCCAGAAATGTGGCAATGTCTAGGACAGAGGCCATGATTCAGTTTACCTACTGCATCTCCCAAGAATGATGATTGATAGACTGAGCACAGCAATGTTTCATCACTATAAACCTGAACCTGCAAATAATGGCTTTGCAGTGACTCTGCCAGGCTCTAGACTTTGAGCTGACAGAATCATGAGGCTGCTACAGTGGATGGACCTATGATAAATTTACACCAGTGCAAATGAGACTGGAGCTTGATTGAGTATTCCTGAAAGACAAAAGCAATGATTTTCTGTTAGTGTTTCCTACAGGTCTCCTGGTCTTTTTAGTACTCTGTCCAATTATCAATACAATTTGTGTGTCTGTCCTGTGATTATTTGATAATATGATGGCAATATTTCTGGTCAAAGTAAATGGCAGTGCTGTTCACGATGGGTTGGGAAAGCCTTTATTATACTAAATATTCTTAAAATTCTTTTGCTTTGTTTGGATAGCAAGATCCAAATGGATCGTTTCCAGGTGAACTTAATGCCTCCTGTGACACCTGCACATAATGCATTGCATTAATGGCAATGGGACCTTGGGCTGTTCTTTCCAGCAGCTGCTGTAACACACAGGGCATGTTGTGATTGATGCAGTATCAGCAGCACCACTGACTTACCTGCCCAGTTCACTCTGCAGCCATCCTAGGGAAATAGTGTTGTGGTTAGGACTCAGTAGATTTTAACGAACATCCCTCTCACCAAAAATATTTCAAACCCCAAACCAGCTTGCCCCTCTGCAGAAACAGGGAAAGTTCATAGTTGTAGTCGGCTGGAAACAGTGTCCATTAGGGATGACAGAAATGATAAGGTGAAAGAACTAACCAGTAATCAAATCAGGTGTGTTAAGGATCATAGAATGCTTTACATCAGAAAAAGATGAATTGACATTTCTGCTTATTCATGTTATAATTCACAATTTAAGTCCTGCTAGTCAGATTTTTTTGACAAGGCATTATAACAATATTTTTTAATGTTCTTGAGATTTGAGACTATTCAATAGTATTGTTATGAAAATTTCAAAGTTAATTAAGACAACTAGGGATCTACCACAGGGAGATGGGAAATGAGCATCTGTTCAAGTTCATGGAATCATTTAGGTTGGAAAAGACCTCTAAGATCATCAAGTCCAACCTTTGTCTGATCACCACCCTATTAACTAGACCAGAGCACTGAGAGCCATGTCCAGTCATTTCTTGAACACCTCCAAAATGGTTTAGCAAGGTTTTTGTAATCTTCACTAACAATAACTAAACTAGCCTGATCCTCAGTACTTGTTCCATTTTAAGCCTGGAAAGTCTGTTCTATTATAGAGAATGATTTATGATATTTTTAACCCTCTTGTGTTTTTCCTATTTTAATTTAGAATTCCCCTGTCCAAAGGAGTGTGATTATAAGTGGCAAAACTTCCTGCAATAAATGGGGGAGGACCTGACCATTTTGCATGCTGAGATTGCATCCAGAGTCCTTTGCAAGTATCCAGACCCCAAGGCTTTCCTTCCAACCTTTCCAGAGGGACCTCAGGTAAGAAACAGTTCACATGTTCTGCTGTTCTGGCTGGTGAAAGGATGGAGTGCCCACCTGAGTGACCTATGGCAGGCAATGATGGGGACACGGGCACAGCTTTTGCAGAGCTTTAACCAAAGCAAACGTAGTTTGTTTTCTACTGCCACAAACAATTGTTTTGCATTTCTCTGGATACCTGTCTCATTAACATGAGGGATTTGGTCACTCAGGATTGGACTAATTTTTGATTTTTGATGCTGAGTATATGTTGTACTTGAAAAGGTAAAAGGAAGATGAGCTCTCTTGGACAATCTTGCTCTGGTGTGAGCTGAAAGAACTTGACGTATGTCTAGAAGCTCTATCTTGTTACTTTCATGTGCTTTGAAGGTTTTTGGGTTTCTTTCTCCCTGTGTGCTTCCTGACCAAAGCTGTGCTCCAGGAGTGCTCCTATGTGGGTAAAATGAAGAGTACACTAAGGGGGCATTTCTGTTCAAACGGGGATTGTGTGTTAAACCTAGACATACATTTAATATGGTGATTTTTTAAGGTAGTTTTCTCTCCAAGCTGCTTTAGAATAAATTTCTTCTAACATCACTTAAAACCCAAATAGATATGCATTGGTGTGATTGGAACTGAAGATTTGTGGTTATCTGCCTTCCTAGGATATCAAAGGCATGAGAGGGAAGTGCTTGGCTCAGAGGAAGCCAGGATGGGGAAGAAAGGATAGAATAGACATCAAACTACTGAAACTTTGTGAAATTAAATCCTGCAGGTCAAATTAGAAACATATCTGACAAGGTATTCTTATCACATATAGACCGACTAATTTAAATACCATTAGAAAAAAGTTAATTAAGCATAATCTGCAAAAACCTGAAGTACAAAACTAAAGGATGAGAATTAATAGTGCAAGAGTGAGATTCATTCAGTTTTAAACTAATGGTTTTTACATGATATCTTCCGTTAAACCACAGGCTCATTTGGGGACTGCAGGATGGTAAATTTTTATCAGGATTTAATTTCGTTTAATTTAGAGCAGAATTCTATAATAACATTTACCATGGAATACTCAAATTAGGTTAATTATGCGTGTCAATTTTTGTTCATAAATCATTTTTAAAAATAGACCTGGGACTCAAGGTGGGTAACACAGTACATTAGCGATAATGTATTTCAGAGTGGTGGTTTTATTTGGATGCAGCAGAAACTGATGGTGCTGTTCATTATGTATTTGTAAAGGCCATAAAGTCATAAGTGGAAACAACACAAGATTTGATGAGATGTTCTAGCATTCAGCAGGGCAGGTTGTCCTGAATGAGGTGAATTACATCCATAATGCAGGAATGAAGGTATCCCTTGGAAATGCCCCACTCTGTTCTTCACAGTGGTGGCAAATAGCTTTTGTAGGAAAGCAAACAGCAGTCACTTGGTATCACCTTTGCAAACCTCCTCCAAGGGTGTGGGCATTCCATGTAGTGTTCTTCAGCCAGTGCAGAACTAAAGGGGACCCTTCTGAGCTGCCCAGTCCTCAGGGTTCTCTATCTAGTGGTTCATACAGTGCCTTTGGAGAATGAATCAATCCACCCAAACACTCTTTTGTTGAAAGATATTTCTTTTCACTGCTGGGACAGAGTATGTGCTTCATTCTGCAGTGAGGGTGTGTGCAGGCACCATCCTCCATTCCAAAGGCACATAACTTTGTTTTAAAACTCTTCAGTTGCTGAGTGATTGCAGTGCACTTCTCTGCCACATTATTTACAAATCTCAAGAACTTAACAGCTAGAAAATGATTAGTTAAGGGACATCATAAATCTTCACACAGCCTACACAGTAAGCACACTGGCTGGAGTCCAATCCTTGCAGCTGGCCAAAACACATTTTTAATGTGACCCAGAAAAGGAGAATTTAAATGGCTTTTAGATCCTCTCAATGTGGAAAAATCACCAGTTTTACCCATGGAGTAGCCTAGGGCAGGTTCAAAGCACCCTGCCTTGCAGCTTGTAGCCTCAGGGACTGCTCTAGAAGAGAAACCCTGGGATAATCTGGTCGAACAGCAGCTTTGCCAGGCCAGATGCTGGGGAATGGGGAGAGGGCTGCTCACTGAGCTGGCTGTGTTTCACCAGAGAACAAGCTCATCCTGATAAACAAGTCAGGGAGTTTGATAGAAAGGGGTAATAAAGCCAATTTAATGACCTGTAGGAGAAGCAAGAGATCTGATATATTTTCTGATCGAACATAAAGCAGTATTTATTTCCTCACAGAACCTTCTCTGGCCTATAGTTATGGAAGTGAGGTGTGTGGTTTGTGAGCATGATTTCTGCAGTGCAGGGGATTTTTTCCAAGGGTAGCATTGAAGTAGGTACATCTGGACTGGGGGTCCAACAGTGCTGGCAAGTACAGTGTAATTTTGTCAGACCTGGCAGCTTCTGAGAAATCTCTGAGGCACATTCAGATTGAAATAGAAGGAGCTCACTGTATCCCCAGACAGTAAATTTGGTATCTGACTTATTCATCTCTCTATTGATTTATCTGTCTAGTTTATCTAATCAGCTTTAGCACCTGAATCTTTTAAAATCTAATTTTATTTAATCCACCTATGTTTTTTCTAACAATCCTACTGCTGTGTTATTTTAGTGGGGAAGCTGGAATCAATAAACAAAATGGCAAAAAGGAAGAAAGATTGATTTTTCCGTATTATTTTATTTATTTTTAATTTCACATACTTTTCATTTTATTCTTTGTCTTCTACATTTCTTTATTCTTAGTACACTAGGGAGAGCTTGTTGATTTTTTTCCCCTTCTACACGAATCTGGAGTTGGTAAATGCTGGTACTTAATGAGAGAATTGCCAACACCCAGCAGAGTGCTGATTTGTCTGTGCTTTGTGGTGGTAACTCCATTAACTGCAGAGAGATTGCAACACCTTTTAGGAGTCATGGCTCAAAATGGAACATGCTTTTGGGAAAGATCACGTGACAAAGATTTGCCTGGCATGGATAATATGTGGCAGGCAGAGAACATGTGGATAAATACATACATGTGAACACACAGGAAAATCAATGTTTTCAGTGGAGTAAATGGACACAGTGCAATAATGATGGTGCTGTGATTGCAAGGGATCCTGTGCTGGTGGATGAGCCCCTGGGAATGCAGGGATCCCACCATTCCATAAGGGGAAGCCAGAAGAGTGGGTGTATAGGGAATTGGTGTTCCATTCCCAGCACACAGGGTGGTGCAGGAAAACAGCCAGACTCTCAGTAAGTCCCAATGTGGCCCTGACAGCCAAAATCTGTCAGACTGGTTTGGGATTGAGGAGGGAAGGAAGCATCCCTTGCTGGTAGAGCCTTTGTAAGCAGAATCAGGAGCTGCTCTGTACTCAGCACTATCACAAAGCAGAAACTGCTCCTTCTCTGTGGTCCCTTTCCAGGGTCTTTCCCTTCCCACCTTTCAGCCAGCACATCCAAACATCCCTGAAACATCCTGTTGCCTGATGGTGTGGGTTGTGCTGTGACACAAACGTGGCTGCTGCTCATTGATTCTGACTAGGGTGAACTTCTGTGTTTCTTTGGCTCCCTAAAGACCCGAAAGTCTGTGAAATGCAGGTGGCTTGCCCTCTTGGGGTAACACTGTGCTGAAATTTGGAGATACGGCTGTGTCATCAGGGACAGTGCCCAGGTACACTTCAGTCTGGCCAGGAGTGAGAGCAGCTGACTCTTGGCTGCACCCTAAATTCCTGGAGAGCTGTTCTGCTCCTGCCCAGCTCCTTGTCAGGGTTGCTGTTATTTCCTGGACTGGTTCATGTCGAGTCTGTGCAGCTGTGCCCACACAAACTGCACTGAACCATGTGCACACACCCCGAGGCTCTGAGGAACGGCTGGTTAGTGATGGTTATTCCACTCAAGGACTCCTCAGTTTAGCCAGCAATGGCATAACGTGCCCCAGTCTCTGAAAATGAGAGTTAAAAGCATTCAAATTGGAAATGAAAAGCCAGCTTTTAAACAGTGAGGGTAATTAATCATTGTCATAGTTCCTCCAAATAGTAATATCTGTTTCTGTGTAGCTTTTTGAGAAGGGTGAGTTAGTCTTGCTTAAAATGTGTGAATGTTTCCCTGGGAAAACTCCTCTGTAGTAAAGGAGCTATTACATTATTATTATTTATTATTTTATTACCTAAGGAACATCAGGCTTGTTTTCCATCTCAGCAGCCATCCTCAGGGCTTTATGCAAGATGCACACAGAGCTGTAAGGGGCTTGTGTCAGACCAGAAGATGGGCCAGGTTCTGCTCCTTGTCCCTTTTGGTTGTTTGCAAACCAGTGGGAGGTTCTTTGCAGGTGCTGGCAAACTGTGCAGTTGAATTTTCACTCTTCCAAACCCCAGTCTCAAGACTTTGGTGCCGAATCCCTGAAGCCCTGCTATTTGTGAAAGTTTTCATTGTGGGAGACAGGGAGGTGTGCACTCCTCTTGGCTTTCGCCATGAGAGATTTATGTTTGTGTTTATTGAAAAACTCTTCACTAATATGAAGTGAAAGATGGAGTACAAAAGAAAAATCTAGTCCAAAAGGTTTCTGCCTTCCTAATGCCACTTCAGAACTGATCCATTAATGTATTTATTCAAGAAACAAATCACTATTTATGTGGTTTCTCACCTTTCCTTACCCAAACCTCTCTATTTTCCATTTATTTTCCCCCCCTGTAGCACAGTTCTGGCTGTTTGTCAGGTACAAGGCTTTGCTGCTGAAATAATATGCTATTCATTGCTAGAAGGCTGATAATGGCTAAAAGATCAGTCCTAGCTGAAAGTGGGCTTGGCCTTGGAGGGTTGTGATCTTCTGTAATTGATGCTTTTTAGGTTATTTTTGAGAAAGGACAAAATATTAGTTTGAAGAAAAACATCCCTGGGATACTGCGTATTTGTTTTCTTGAGGACCCGAAACTCTGGAACAATGCTGACAACCAGGGGAGGTTCTTTGCTGTTCTCTTCCTCCCCACCACCCCTTCTTGTCACCCACTCTGAAACTCCTTATTCAGCCTTCTGGGCACTGCTCATGTTTCACATGTCTTTCTTGCTCTTGCTTTTTCACTAACCTACTCACCATTCTCTTCTCTTTTTTTAATTTTAGGGCTGGTTTACAAATTTTTCCTTACTTTTGGAGAGTAAACATAAATACACCTGAGTTTGTTTGCTTTCTCCCTCACAGTACTTGCCCAATACGTTTTTATTTTGTGCCTACCAAGAGAAATTAGATGTTATCTTCTTAGGATCAGGTTTTGGGTGGTTCATATGTGTTTATTACATGAAAAAAATCTAGTGTTATGTCAAGAATTGTGAATAATATTTATTAGTTGGCTTACCTGATGTAACTCATTTGATTCCCACATCTCAGATTGGCTTCACTTGAAGCCAAAATCCTTGCAGACCACAGGAGTTGGGGAATTCAATCTTATCATAACGCAGACTGGAACTCTGCACATCAGCTGCCCATGCTTTTAACTCATGTTGCAATGATCTCTTTGAACACAAATACGTGTGCTCAGTGTCAGACCAGTAGGCTTGGGAAAGACTTTTCCATTTAGGAGTAGATCCAAGTAATGCAAGAGTAATGAGATCAATTTGTTCTGCTCTTTCACTGACTTTCTGATTACTTTTAGCTCTGGCTAGGATCCAGCATGGATAATTACATTCTTCCTACCTAATTCCCCCAGTAGTTACAGTTGCATATGGCATTCTCTGGCTTCTGTTGGTTTTTTGTTTGCTGGTAACTACTAAAGTGTTCTACATTTCACCCCAGAATTGGCTGCATTTCAAAAGCTCATGAAGTGTTTCATATTTTGTGTTGTTTATAAAGCACCTTGGGACTAATTTGGACTAAGGGTCTCACCCGAATTGAGTAATATATTATTTGCTTTCCTGGCATCATTCATAACTCATAGATCTTAGAATTTTGCTAAATATCTCTCCACTGAATTGATGGGATTGAGAGTTGAGAAACTTGTTAGCATTCCACAACAGAAGAAAGACAAAATCCAACACTGCAGTGAAACACTTCAATACTGTCATAAAATCATAGAACAGAATCATAGAAAGGGTTGGGTTGGAAGGGACCTTAAAATCCTCTCATTGCAGCCTCCTACACCTCCCGCTACACCAGGTTGCTCAGAGCCCAATCCAACCTGGCCCTGTCAAAGAGAACCTTTAACTGACAACGTAAAAGTGTCAAGACCTTACAAAAAGTAAATCTTTCTGTTGTTCTCAGAGCTGGGTAAAAAACCTCCTCTCTTAACCCAGCAGTGTTTTGAGTGATAAGTTTAAAGCGCTTTTTGAATGAGCTCTCGCAGTGATGTGTGAATTATTCTTCCCCCGAGTTTAAAGCCCCGTGTGCACCACACTGTTTGCTCTCCAGAAGAGAAACCTTCCTTGCTGTTTGGCGGAGGCAGGAGCTGACGAAAGCACTGCCCCTTCCTTGCCAAGTTAGTGGCATCTGGTGACTGGTGGCCTCATCCCTTTGAGTCAGGAGTCGTGATGGCTGGAGAAAGTAGGTCCTGCCTTGTGGGAGAAGCCCTTTGACAGGGAATATCACCCACTGCCACACTGCTCGTTATCTTCTGCCTGAATCCTGGAGATTTAGCCTTGTTTCTTAATAGCTTTTCTGTAATCCACACTTGTCATTGTGATGTGTATCTAAGAGGCAGGTATTAAGTATTAATAAACCTGCTATTTAGCTTGGGCTTGCAAGGCACAGAAAATTGAGATCCTTATTTGTCAAGGCATTTAAAAGCATGTTAAAAGTCCCATTAAAATCAGTGCAACTACTCACATGCTTAAAGATAAGGCTTTATCTAGACTGAGACCAGTGCTCAGTACTTGACAGAATATAGCCCTAACTATATTGTCTCTGTGTTTCCACATGCTCTAGATTTGCACATTAAAATAAATCAGTCTTCCTTACAAGATTACAGATCTTAATAAAGTGTTTAGTATCTAAAAGTCTTCACTTTTTCATCTTGCACAAGCATCATGAAATCTTAAAGTTATTAGTGGCTAAATAATTTATGTTGCTTGCGTAGGAGAAAATGGCATAGAGTGCCCATGGTCTGTGGGCTTCAGGTTCTACATGTCTCTTACAGACAAAATAAAACATGTATTTGATCAGGAAAGTGGGGGTTTTTTGCTCCCACTCCCTCCCCCAAAAATACCAAACATACCACAGAAAATAACAATATAAATCCAGAAGACAAATAATAACAAAGATATTGCTGCAGAAGTGCTCAGCTATTATCTAGTGACATTGTTTTCTCCATGCAATAGTAGAATTCATCAGTCATTAAGAATTACACAAGTACCTGTTCATTCTTTCCTTTTAAAAAAATGTATTGCATGCCAGCTGAAATCTGTGTGAGCCAAGATTTAATGGTACACTCCACCATCAGCTCGTTTGAAAGATTTACAAGAGAAGTGCCCTCGCTTATTCAGGGAGAGATCTTAGTGATTCTGTTTCAAGGCTGTAGTCATCAACAAGGAAGGCATTTAGACAGGAGGCAAATGCAGCTCATAGATCTGCAGCTGGACTGGGAATGGAGGAAGTCTCAGGGAATGCCTGGGGAGAGCTGTGTGAAGAGCTCAAATCCCATCAATGGGGCAGCAGAAGTGAAAGGAGATCACACACTGCACTGGGACTTAATTAGCTGATTCATTTTCTTTTAGTACTCCTTGGGGTTTGGACTTCTACTTATTTTATTCACTTCTGTATTTTGAATGTATCCCTCCAGAAAATTATATTATGAAACAGTAATGCAGTCATTCCAGTTCAATTCCACACAGGCCCAAGATTTGGGTTCCAAACCAAATTTTCCCAAGATTGTGAACTTAAGAGTCCCACTTTGGGGAGACCAATAATTTAAGCATCAGGTTTGTCCTTGAACACTGATGTTAAATTAGATTTTTCTGTAAAGTGGCACAAAAAGTCTTAAGCCTGAAAAATAAGGTAAATTAATTGAAAACTGCAGAGCACTTTCCTCTCTTTGCTTTATTCAGAGCTTGTGCTTGTGATTTCAGTCTCCCACTTTCCAAACAAACTGTATTATCAGTATTTTGAGTCTACTGTGCTTGGTTGTTTGGGATGAAGATAACACCTCCTGACCACACACTTGACTGCTATGAAATGACTAAAGCGGATAAATTTGAATAAGGAGAAAATTAATGATGTTATTTACTGCTTCTAATTAAGGGCATAAAAACAGATGTGCATCAAGGAAAAAAAAGATTAATTAATAGAGGCCAATAAGTGCAATGTTTAAAATGAAAGCAATTTAAAAATATTTAGTTGTGAATAGCTTATAATGGAGTACTTAATTAAAAAAGTAACCAATTAAAAAAGCATGTAAGAAATTAAATTAAATTACAATAAACCTGATGACTTCCAGCAATTAAAAGCCTAAACTGTAGAGCCCATCTGCTTAATAAATATTTTGTCAGAACCGTTTTGTGCAAGAATTTGAGTGACAAGATATTAAGAATTGAACCAGCAGCTTCCTGGCCTCTCCCTCCCTGCTCCTCATGGAAAACAGGACCCAAAGCAATATGCAGAGAGCATGCAAGGTGTGTGTGACTAACAGAACTTGCTGGCTGGTAGTTTGCAGGCAGCTGATGCCCCAGACTTGGGGGAGGTTATAACCTGTATTTGAGATGTAAAAGGAGCAGCAGCTCCTCTACGAGGCTGCATTAGCTGTGGAAATCCATTTCCTCTGGAGGGAAATATAATCAGAAAGTTTCAGGCTATGTTGCACAAAGTTTTCTGTTTGTTTTTTCCTCTTCTCTGACCTTGGACAGGAGGTTGGAGTCAATAAAGTGTATTTCTCTTTTCTGCTGAGAATCCTTCAGTGTTGAGGAAGTTTGGTTCGTTGAGACTTTCAAAACTTTTTGGTTGTATTTTTAAACTTTTCATTCTGTGCATGTTTTCCAATTGGAACTCTCAGAATTGTGGTATTAAAATTTCCATAATGAGACCGTTTTTGATGTGGCAGTTATAAAATCTTTATTCCTTAGGGATTGCACTTCAGCAGCTGACACTGGAAAACACTCCTCCAGTTAAGTGTGTCCCTGTTTTCCTGTAGCTATCTCTGTAAGAACTAAAAGTTAGCTAATTCAGCTTAACAGGAGCATTCCCACATTGTACCTGCTGCATGTGAGCCCCAACAATGTCAGTGAAAGTCCATCACTTCCTGCTGTGACCTTCAAAGCCCAGTTTCATGAGAGCACCCCTGTCCCACCTGGGCAGTAGAGTGGCCTCGAATTTAACCACAGTAAAATAATTTCATTTGCAATGCCTGAGACATCCCTCTAGATCAAACTCTCATCAGTTATTAAGTATTTGGCTGAATTTGGGGTCTGGTGAGTGAGAGAACTGCCAAAGGTTTCAGTGGAGGCACAGCCTGTTGAAGGTGACAGGCTGAAGGGGGATGTGCTGCTCAGGACTGCAGGATCACCTTGCCTTGCTGTCCCAGTGAATTCCCACTGGTGTCAAAACCACCACGTCTTTCCTTTGCAGTTTCAGCTGGAATGAAACAGGTCCCCAAGGCTTTGGCTGCATTTGTAGCTTATTTCTGTCTTATTGGAGTAGGAATAAGCACTTTGAAGGAATAGTTTGACAGGTAAGGTAACACCACTGAACATCAGTATAATGGAGTAGGTGGCTGGAGTTTGTTTTCATTTTCTTCCTTACAAAGGATAGAAGTTAGTAGAAACAAGGGAGCTTTAAAAAATAACATCTAATATGTGTTTCAGTATACAGCCTCAAATCCTTACAATAAATATATAATTCAAAGTAAACAAACCCGACATGATTCACAGCGTTCAATAACCACAGTGCAAGGTCAATTAGCCTCAGTACAAACTGCAAATACTTTCAGACATATAATAGAACCCTCAAAAAAGCAGCTCATGGGCAGATCAAGCAACATAGCTCACACCTACATGCTTACCAGCACACTTTCTGAGTTAGTTCCAAGACTTTTATGAAAAGTTTTGGACCTGGAAGCAGCAATGGCAGAAAAATAAGTCAATTATTTTGAGAGAGCAGTGTCTTCCATTGCTTTTCTCACTCCAGTGCCTTGATGCTGTTGAAGCCATTGGGCCTGAGACAAAGAGTGTTTCAGCTTTTGGCATGCTGTGGGAGCAAGCTCACAGGTGACTTTTTCACCCTATCTTCATGCATTTTCCTCACTTGCACTACAATCCCCAGTGTGGTTTTACATTTCAGTTTGCAAGTGATGCATTAATTGCTACGTGCAATCCAATGGCAATTATAGTAATTATTATAGTTCTCCTCCTGTGCTGAAATCTTGGGAATCTGAGAGCAAGGACAGAAAATGTATGTTTTTTGATGGTTTGTCGGCTTTATTGGCTGTGACTAACCAACACAGTGCTTGGAAAACAAGAGAGATTACTCTTTCAGTCTTAATTTTGGTCAGAACCCAATCAGAGCAGAGAAGCACTCATGAATGGATGAGCAGCATCGAGCATCAATCTTTGTTAACAGTTTATCAGTGGCAAAAACAACCTCCTAGTCATAGATTTGAGCTGAAATACTGTTGGGATTGAAGCCTGCCACTGTGGCAATACAAAAGGAAAAGAAATTGCTATTCAGATTTAGAGGGAATGAAGAGCATGCACTGTATGACGTGGGTCCATCAGCCTTTGCAGCAGGCGTTAATTTAACTTCCTGCCACACTTGGATAACTCAGATATGAGCCTGGCATGGAAAATCACATGCACATCACTTTAACCCTGCCTGCTAAAATGTAATAGCAATTCTTTCCACAACCCCGATCAGCTGGTATGAGGTTATTACATGCAGACTGAGCTGCTCTGTTGCTCAAACTGGTAAATTTAAAAAATAAATACATTTCATGTCAGCATCTACTGGTAATACCTAAAGTGGAGTTTTTTCAGCTATCAGTTTTCTGTGTGTTTATGAATAAGTTTATGGGGTTTTGTTCTGGTTTTTTGGCAGAAGGGAGTGGACTTTTGAATATCCACATTTCCATGAAAACAGGATTTCAGTCATGCCTAGGGAATAGAACACATCTATTATTCCATCCAGTATGAGCAAAGCCAGGGGTGTTTATGGCACAGAGGGAGTAAATGTGCAGTGCTTTGACTTAGTGGCATTAGAGGAGGGGTTGGGGGTCTGAGGGCATATTGTACTTTGCAGAATTATTTCAGGGTACAGAGGAGGAGAGAAGCTGTTCCAAACTGAGAGTCTAACTCTGTAGCACTAACTTCTAGTCCTAATTTACTGCATAGTTCAACTGAATATTTCGCTGTGAAGATATCAAAGAGCTGGATTTTTATTTTGTTGAAGGCAGTAGAAACATGTGTCCACAAAGGCCAGTGCCCATAGGAGCTGATTTATTTGGTGAGAGAAGGAGGGAAAAGAGAGGTAAAGGAAATCATGAATAATGTTGCCAGATTTTGCCCTCTAGGTCAAGTAATTACATGGAAGCCTTGACTTTCTATTTTTCTTGCTGTATCTCTAATTATCTTCTGCTCATTTAAGTACGTTTGTGTCCAGAACCATGAAAGCTGTAATCTAGAATATAAGAGCATAAGTTCATGGCACTGCTCAGAAACTGAAATAATGCAGTTCAGCATCACAATGACTATATATATCTATATATATAAACATGCATTGTTTAGACAGAAACCTGACTTACAGCATTCTGAATGCTCAGTTTGGCAACAGCTGACCAAGTTTAGGATGAGAGCACCTTTTTGGAGGTTGAACTTGGAGCTGTGCCCCAGTTAACCCAGGAGTGTTCCCATTTAACCAGGGCCTGCTGGAGGAGTCTCTGAGGACCTCCCTGGGAGACGTGTCCAGAATCTTTTGCTAGTTCAGTCTCAAAAGAAGGTGTGCAAAGAAATGCTAAGTATCTCCAGAAATTGGTCTCTGAGACTGACTTCAAAAGCCATCCCTGAAAGGCCCCTCTGGAGATCCAAAGGGCTGGGGCTGGAGGGAGGGAATGGGGCAGAGCAGGAGTGTGTGCAATGCAAACAGAAATGGGAGTAGAAACACAGCTAGGAGGAGAAATTTTGAAAGTGAGGAGAAGTAAAAGCTTGATCTTGCTCTGTCAAAGGATAGAGGAGTCAATGAAGGGATCTGAGAATTTCTATAGACTTCCTAATCTTCAAAGACTTAAAAAATATTAAGTGTTGGATTTTATTTTTTTAGCATTTATAACATTATATGAGACAGAGCAGATATAAAAAGTGTTTAGGTGTGTATAAAATAAAAATATTTAAAATAAAATCAAAACAGCACCGAAGGTCCTTCTGAAAAGCAATGCACCTCCCTCAGGTAAGAAGACAGTTGGGATTTATCATTCAAGATGGATAAATTTTCCTAATTTAAGCCAGCTTGGTGGCAGTTCAGAGCAGAAGGGCTGTTGTTTGCCCCGTGCAGTGCCAGTGACCTGCACAGCCCTTGGCGAGAGGCTGAACACACAACCAGACCGTTCTAACACAGTATCCCCCTGGCACACCAAACACAGCCAAACCTCTCATTAGCATGTCTCCTCTTCCCTTTGCCACTGGTATTTCTATCCCAAGGGAGATGTGTTGAAACAGTACACTGCAAGCTGTCCCAGTTTTGTTCCAGTTTTTATTGCTAATGCAATTGGGAAGGAATTTGTGCTTGACCTTTAGCTGGGTAAGTTTACAGTCAGCTTTCAAGGAGCTGACAATTAGCAGCTAATCAATAAACAGTATCATTGGCTCAGTAGTGCCTTTCCCTGCTAGGTTTAGACTGGTCCACAAATATCTGTAGTTTAGGTCACACGAAGGCCTCGAAGGTGAACATGAGTTTCAATGAGTGTAGAGCTCCCAAAAGGGAAAGAACACTCCAGATGAATGTGGCAAGTTCAGGGAGACCTATTGGTGAGAATAAGTAGCTTTGTCTTTAAATTTGTTGGTTCAAACCACAACCACAACCCTTTCTGCACTATGAAAATGTCCCTTTTCTCCCCTGAGGTCTCATGTGAAGTCATAGTTTGATAGACTATTGGTTTTAAGCTAAACCATAATTGAACATGGTGTACTGCAGTTTTAGATGAGAGGTCAATCTAATTGCCAAGTAATTGTCTGAAGATTACATGAACAATAAAACATAAAGTTACACACTTTGGAACACACAGTGTCAGGATGGTAAGAAATGTTTTTGCATTTAATTGACATTTAACAAAATAATTATAAGTCCTTCAGGATAATTAGAATACACACTGTATTTGCAAAGTGCTTGAAATACTAGTTGACCTTTAGTAAGTGTGTTAATCAATAACAAACATAAGACTCTCTATTATGCCAATTAAATGCCTGTGTATTTTGTTCAGATACTTAAAGGTGAAGGTTAAATCATGTTAAATCATTGCCCTGCCAGGATGGGCATTTTGTTCTGATGTGTTGCTTCCAGAGAAACCATACAAAATATCTTGTAAAACGCCCCAGGGATCTTCCTGATCCAGTTTTCAATTTGCAGCAGGGATTTTAGTCTTGTACTCCTGTGAGCTGCAGTCAGTCAGAGTCAATGCCAAGATGCAGAGCTCTGAAGGGATGATCCCTCTCACCCCTCTCTTGTATCCCCCCAAAAATTCATAAATTCACGTTGAAGTTGTATCTGTGCTCAGTGGTCACTCTCCAGCAGAGTCTCCACGAATTTTCCAACATCCAGAGAAATATAATGAGGTGACTGCAAAACTGCCTTGGATATAAAGCATCTTTCACCAGAGAGATTAATCTCTTCTCCCAGTATAGAGAAATCAGGATGTTTTACATGTACTAGCAAGTTAATACAATAATGGTTAGTGTGGAATTAAAAAATACTTGTGTGGTGTTACCCTTTTCTGTAACACTTGGGCAGGACCTCAAAGGTGGAAGTGGAAATAGTTGACACTTGCAATCAAAAGTTGTAGATTTTCTGCCAAATGTAGTCAAGTAGCTAAAAACAAGAAAAAGAGCAGAAATACTATTTTTCTCTCTGCTCTTGTAGGAATTTTCCAAGATGTTATCTTTGCAAAAAAATCCATTCCCAGCACAAGTGATCTAAGAACAGTACTCGTCTGATGTAAATCAGCATTGCTCCACTAAGCTGTAACTGTTCCATTATGTTGAAGAGCTGATCAAATGTATTTGAGAAAGGTGCAGTAAATGAATATGGCCATTCTCTCTCTTTTTCAAGAGTAATATTCTTCTGACTTCGCATAAAGGTCAATGAAGTGTTAAATTGAGAGTGATTAAATACAGAGTGTGAAGGAAATGGTTCCAAGAGGAAGAATCAGGGTGAAGATATGAATGAGGATGTGATAAAAATAAAGTGATCATTGCATGATCAAAACACCTTCTGATATGCAGAGCCCAGAGCTGCAGTGACACAGGTACTGGGGAAATATCGAATAAAACCCTCTCCTTGTCAGGTAACTGAGGGTTCTGTGTAGTCTTAAGGACTGTGTTCTGTAGTTTTCAGTGTTGGCTCTGTACCTGGAGCTGATCTACTTAGAATTTTTAAAAAGCCATTGAGTCAAGTAACTCAGAGCTACTTTTTAATAACATGATCCCCAGGCACAGTGCTTCCAGGAAAATCCTTTTTCCTAACTACACAAAAGGCTTCTGTTCCTGGTCCTGCCTTTACATTGCTATTACAATGCAACGAGGCAAGATGCTTATCTTAAATTTGCTAAGGACATGCAAATCAGACAAAGTATTTTCCAAGTAATAAATAAATTATAATCATTTTGTTCAATTTTTTGATGGACTAGATTTACTCAGGAAATAAGGAGCTCTGTATTGTATTGAGATCCCAGAGAGTTCCCAGTTAATACTGAAGCCATTTTGGTCTGCAGGTTCCCATGTTGCTCCAACCTGAGGTTATGAGTGGGTACAATTCCTCAATTGCCTTGTAATATCTGTCCATTGCATTTGAAAACATGATGCAGAAAAGAAATCAGCCCATTGATGTCTACATTACCCTTGTGAAATAAAGCCTTATTTTGTAGATATTGTCTTCTGAATAAAACATTGCTCCCAAGTTGTAATCTAATTCCCCAACAGGTAAACAGGGAATTCTGCAGCAAAGCTGATGAAAGTAAAGCCGGACTTGCATCAATAAAAACTGTCCTTAAAATATTCTTAAAGTGGAGTGCTATACCTTGGGTTTAGAATACAGAAAAACAGAGATTTATAGTCAGTAAGAAGTCGATGATGAAAAAGTTGAGAGGTTTTATGAGCCCTGAGGCAACAAAATGCTGCGATATTTGAAAGAAAGGCTCAGAAATCACTCTCAAAGAGGACTGTTGATTTTCCATGTTAATAATTGATAAAATAATGTACAGACATCTTAGCTGTAGATGTAACTGCCAGAAGCTGTGAAGCTGCATTAATATATCCTGCATTGCTTTGATGGGATGTTTTAAAGTGTTGCACACAGGCACGCACACCCTGAAAGGTTTTATGCAGAAACAAGCCACTAATGATCCATGCATGGAGCATTCCCAGGGATTTGATCTTTATGGGGCACTGGTGTGCAAGATGGAACAGAGTCCTCAGATGATGTTTCTCTGGTGCTCTGTAAGGTGACTTCACAGGTTTTCTCTTTGCTTCTGAAATGGATCATGTTGCCTTTGCCTTTCCTGAGCTTTTGGGAATCTCAGCATTCCCCTTTTTCTTAGTAGAGCCTTGATACATCTGGAAGAATGGATAGAGTGCAGAAAGGGGAAATTCTGTTTTCTGCTGGCTGCAAAACTCGCCTAAGGAGCTAGGAACTTTTTTCCATAGCCTGTGAGTTTCCTGCATGTGCTTTTTGGCAAATAATTGCTGTTAAGCACCATGCCACTGGCCCAGACCAGAGTGTTCTGAGGCTGCAGGGGAAAATATTGTTGAATAAGAGGGCAACTGGGAGTAAATTAACCATAATGGGAATTCAGCATCATTCCTCCTTGTACTGCAGATGTACTACAATTTCTTCAACAGTAGATTAAACTGTAGTCAGGAAAAGCTGAAGGAATTTAACATGCCAGAAATAGATCAATGGCTGCTTTAATATGGCTTCATGTCAGGTTTCTGTATAGTTTCTACCTGGAAGCTAAACTAGAAAAGGCAAAGCTTCCTTTACAATTCCTTGATACCAAATTCTGTGTAGTGAAAAAAAGGAGCAGTTCCATCAAAGTGAGGGAAAGAGTTGAATGAGGCTTTGTCCCAAATTTCAAATGTCCGTCACTGTGAAACTGTAATCTGTTACAAGAGCAAAGGGAATTTTTACAGGGATTTTGTTCATCATGTTGAGGGGTGTTCTCTTTTGCCTCTACAGTGAAGACTTGTAGTCCCAGTTATTCCTTGTGCATTGCTCCCATACTCATGCTGAGTCCTGGGGAAGGGTTACCACTAAGAATTAATATTTCCATTGTTTCTCCAAGCAAAAGTACCAAACCTGCAAACAAAGGGACAGTTTGCTTTTTTAAATGTCTCTGCTACCGTGTTGAATTTTAATTTAGTTACCAGATTTAAACTGTTATTCTGGATTCTAGTAGTCTGGATTTTTTGAAATATAATAGTTCTTGTGTCAGTTCTGATCTTTACTCACTGAGATCGATCATTTTGATAAATCACATAGTAATATGGAGTTCAGATTAATGCATATTGATGCCTTCTGTAGTAATTATTGATAGCAGAACTATTCTACTCACTTATTTGATGGTTATCATTAGTGATTATTTAATATTTGCATTGTCATAGTTCCTCCTTGCTCATATATCTTTATAGGAAGACAAACATTAAAAGATTTGGTTAGTAGATTCAAAATGCAAATAAACAGGCTTATTTTGTTCATAATTCCTTCATCTCGTGGGTGGAGGGCCATGGCATAGACTACGTGCTGTTTGGTTGTTAATAAATAGTGTGAAACCACAATTTGTTGATTTTACCCTTCTGTTCCGTGAGTGAATTGCATCTTGTGCATATGTTTCTTTTAAAACCACTCTGAGATCTATTTTCTTCTCTGCTTTCACTCTCCCACTTCAACACTTGCTCGGGAACACCCACCCATTCTTCCTTTCTGGGGAAGAAGGCAATTCCCTCCTTTGCATCTGCTTCCTCATTTGAGCCTTTAAGGGGCATCTGGAGGCAGCAAGGAGGGCTCACATTCATTTCAGCAGCAATTACAGAGCAGAACTGCTGGCAGCACTACCTGTACCCCTAAAGACTCAGACTGTGTGACCCTTTGTCACTCAGAAATCACTATCTAAAAGAAAAGCCCCACAGTTTTCCAGTGAGTCACACTTTTTTGGGCTGGAGGGAGAAACCCAGCACTTTTAAAACAGGTTTAGACAAGTGAGTGGTGCATCCCCTTTTCCCCTTGTGATGTGGCTGGTCTGGAGTTCTCAGCTTTGCGAGCTCTTGCTGAGGGCAGCACAAAGACAGGGCTGGGTATCAGTGTGTGGCTGCAACCTGCCTTTAGACACAAAAACTTGGCTTTTCAAAGCAGTGGCCACCAGGCTGGAAATAGAACACTGAAAGCAGTGCCAGAGCATACATAAAGTACAAAAGGTACTTTAGATAAAAGAAATAAATAACTAAAACTGAAGCAGGAAATGGTTTGTCTCTTCACAGTAGCACAGGTGGTCCTTTGACATTTGAGGCATCTATTTGCTTATGGACTGGCAGAGTTTGGGGCTTTGGCAAGTTTAGAGACTCCAACTTATGAAATACTGATGAGATTAAAATACTTGTGAATTTTCTTTTCAGAAATCTTTTCTTAATGCCCCAGACTATTTACTAGAGTAAGGTTGGGGTATATGCAAACATGGCATTTGGCTGAGTGTAAGGGAATTTACTACAGTAAATAAATTTACTTTTTAAGTTGTAACATGAGTTCTTTGAAGGTGTGAGTTCTTTATGTGTGAGCTCTTAGTTGGTCCACACAAGGCAGCTGAATAGTTGTTTCAATACAGAATGAACTGAAATAAGCCATTCCTGAGTCCAAATTACCCTTATTTTCAGTATTTACACTGCCCCAAGATCCAGGACAAATCCATTTTACAATATAAGAGAGTGGAAGCTCCAAATGTAAAGTTTGTTCCCTGCTTTGCATGTTAAACTCTTAGTTTAAATTCTGCCTTTTCCACATGGCATATATTAAAATAAATGAAAATATATTAGGTCTGATTCTCCCTTCAGCAAGACAGTTGTGCGATTGCAGTGCTGGCAGTAATGGCTTTGCTCACTCAAATTGCATAGAAGAAAAGGCAAATCAAATCACAAAATATTTATGTTTAAAACTGTACAAGAAACAGGCTAATGCCTCACAAGGATGACTGAAACAATGTCATAGCCCGTGAAGTGTCCTTTGGCATGACTTTTTACTTGTTTATTTAGTTTTCCTGTCAAAGCAAAAATACTGGTGGACCTTACAAGGTCTTGGCCTATACAGCAAGTGTCTTTTCAGACCCTCCACGAGGAAGGCATTTGTTACAGCTCTTTGGTGACATTCTGTGAAGCTGCAAATTATACTGCAGTTATGTCAAAGGCATTCTCAAATAAAATTACAGAAAATGAGATATAAAATGACAAGCTAAGCCTTTCCAGCTGTAAATCTACAGCCTGCTGTGAGAGTTCCTTTATGTCCAGCAGATGTCAATGTGGTGATGAACTAAAGCACGCCAGGAACCACCCCAAGCCTGGCCATGCTCAGAGTGAAGGTGGAGCAACTACTCCCATTCCCGGGGCCAGGCTCGGCCATGCTCCCTCAGTACAGAGGAGCATTCACTGAATTTCCTTGGACAACTCTTCAAAACTGGTTTTGTGTGTCCACACACATTGATTTAACTGTAGCCAAAATGCTTTGTGACTCCTATGACACAGAACATCATTTGGCTTTTTGCTTTCCCTGTCTCCTCATCCTCAGCTCCTGCACATATGATGGTCTGTCTTTTTACCCACGTGAAGAATAATTAATGTAGGCTGTTGTATCAATGCTTTTCTCCACTGCTTGTCAGATTTTCTCTCCAGACTTCTCCAGGGAATTCCCTGTTGCGTTATTTGTTGTGTTGCCTGTTAATTCAAACAGTGGATGTTTCACTGGTGTTAATTATGTAGGAAACAGGAGCAATGGATGGTGGTTAGCACTTTGGAGGTGGATAGTTTGCTTTCTAAGTAGTTCTTCTATTTAGTCTTTTATTGTCATGTTTGAACACTCTATTGATTTTCTTTAAATTCATCATATTGTTTAGTTGCTTTTTTACTGTACATGATGTCTGAGTATTGCTATATTGATTTCCCAACAAGACATTTTAGTTTCAAAATATTAATGACTCAAACTCTAGAGTACTGGTACACGTCTTTTTTTGTTTCATAAAGTCATTCAACAACGGCCAAGGAACAGAAAACCTTTCTGCCTTCCTTGCCTTTTGTTTGGGGCCATTTGTCTAGAACACTGCCTAGCAGCAGATGTTCCAGTGAAGATTGAGGTGTCACCAGATCAATTAGGAAATCATTCTCTGGGTAAGGTGTCTGAGGCTGGGGGTATGGGCAGCTGTCACCTCAGTGATGAGTCGCTGTGCAGGGCTGTGGTGAGGCCACACTGTGTGTGAGAGCTCAGAGCTGCTCTGCACACACATCCAAGAATGGCCACCTACACCCAGGCTCAGGGGGCTGGAGCCACCGCTCCAACCTCCCTTCCTCTGCCTGAGTGGCTCTGTGCCACTGCTTCCAGCATCAGTGGAAAGTTCATGTTTGGCTC
This sequence comes from Campylorhamphus procurvoides, assembly GCA_013396655.1. Taxonomy (NCBI): domain Eukaryota; kingdom Metazoa; phylum Chordata; class Aves; order Passeriformes; family Dendrocolaptidae; genus Campylorhamphus; species Campylorhamphus procurvoides. The sequence continues at coordinate 1,134,791 of WBMV01001708.1, read as the reverse complement.
CAAGTCTAAAAATAAAGAAGAAATTATACCTTGATTTTATCCCACCACATCTGTGGCTCTTTGCTTAGCAGTGCTTCTGCTTGACTGAGGCAGTTTGTCATCTCCCAGAGTCTGAGATCCACACTGGACTTTCTGCAGCATCATTCTCTCCTGTTCCTGTTCTCCCTGTGCTTGGGATCTCTGGGATAACTGCCCATACCCAGCCATAAAGCAGCAGCAGCCCTCCCTCCCACTTGTTTCCCTCACTGCTGACCTCTGCTTTCTGAGACAAGAGACTGGTGATATGCACGTAAAGGAGCTGTTCTCCACTGGTGAATGTTTCATTTGAGTTTCCTCGTGAAAGATTGGGTTTTGCCACAGCTCTCTGACTGTATTTGTTGCCAAGACAAACGTGCTTGCTGTGTTTTCAAAATGTCAATAGGAATATTTGCGCTTTTTTCTGTGTTTTTCTGACTGTGACATGTCATGAGCCCCTTTTCTGCAAGAGTCTGAAACTTGCAAGCAAAGAAATTTTCAAGTTGAACTTGCTATTTAATTCAATCCTCCTGAGAACTTCTCACACCTCTGTATGTAAAGTTTGCATAAATTCTTACGGTCTTAGACCAACGTTTGGCAAATAACACAAGGGTAGTAAGTACCATAGGTTGATACAATATATTATAGAAGATAGACTAAAATAAGATTTTTATAGTGGTTTATCTTCAACAGTATTTGTGTACCTTGAGAGTTGTTTTCAACCTGGACAGTTGTGGTTTAGCATAATAATATATTTTTGTTATAGTACAGCAGTTTTGCATAATAGTTTGTCTGGCACCAGCTGTCACAAGGGACTGAACAAGGAGAAATTCTGCTACTTCATTTTATGAACACCAGACTCTGTTTTGATTGTAGTCTAATAAGTGCATTAAGCCTGCAACCTTGGGAACTTGGGAGATATTTTTGACTTGAAACCCCACCTAGTGTGTCAATTTTATTTAATTATTGAAAGCATCAGTCACAGGGCTGTGTTTGTACCCTAACCCTTCAACCAGCCGTGTACAGCAAAGCAGTGCACCACGTCATCTCCCTCTGGAGAAAAGTTATTTACTTGTTTGTCCTCAGTTAGTCCTCAGCTGTTAACCATAGCTTATGTTTTTTCCTAATAACTGTATGGAACCTGGGGAGCAGCACCCACTGGGATCTGTCTGCTGACTTAGATCAAATTTTAGTTCCAAGTATATTTACTGTCACTTCTTTTATAGGGGACTTGTAAATCTTTTCATGTAGAAACAGTGTGGAACTAAAGGTCTAAACTCTCCCTTTGATGTCAGTAAGAACTTCCTGCTTAGTTGGATTGCTCTATGATATTATACACCCACTGGAGAAAGAAAAAAACCTTGATAATGGATTGTTAGAAACTTTATAGGAATTTCTAAATTAAACTTTAAGTGAGCATATTGATATGCTGGTATAATAAGCTCTGCTATAAGCTTGGGGAAACACATAAATATACATAAATGATGAAATCAAATGTAGAAGTCATCTAGATATTCCCATTTATGTGCAACAGGTTTTGTAAATCAGCTATGTGTGTGATTTAAATCTTAAATGAGCTATGGATGCCATATGGCTTCCCCATGTATCCAAAACATTGCAAGCCTTGGTGAGGAAATAGTATTAAGAACAGTTTATTCTTGGTTTATTGCAATATTTCTTCTGAGTGGGGAATACATTTGGAGCTGCCCTTGCATGTGGGCATGTTGTGCTTTCTGGAATAGAAAGAGATACGTTGATCTCTTCCTTATATAGAGACCAAAAAAACCCACAAACCAAAACAAGCCATCCTTTTTGGGGGTGGTAACTATTCCATGTCCTACTGATGCCTCTCTCCTGGCTCTCATAAAGTTTGGGGGTTCCAGGAGAATCACTGAGCAGTGTACAGAGTATTTATTCCTTTCTGATAAGCACCTATTATAATCATCATTTAATAAGTATATATTATAATCATCTCCTTGGTCAGGTGCTTCTGTCTTGACATTTTTAAGGTAATTTCCAGAATCTTTCCATATTTCAATATATGCAGGTTTTTATGTAACATCCTATTGCTTTCACATACATAAAAAGGTCATTCATGTTTTTATATATCAATCTTCATGATTTTGTGCATATAATGAGATTAATCCTTCTTTTCCTTCCTTACTGTAAATCCTGGATAGCATCAAGAATGCAATCTGGTATACATTTTCTTGTTCCTCTGCACTTGTGCAATGCCATATAGCTTAGTGTAATTCTTAAACCAATGCAGGCTCACTGCAAAAATATATTAACTGAAGATTTTCCAAAAATTCTGATTTCACACTAATATGAATTGATTAACACTTAAATGAGGGAAATGATAGTTTTGTGCATTAGGGCTCTGGTGTTTACACTGCATCATATGCTGTGTGGTTTATGCCCTCTCTGACTATGTATATTTTCGTTTCTACAGGTTTTTTTTCTGCATTCCCAAAGAGCTGAATATGCTCTTTCTTATTAAGAGTCAGTATTTCAGCTGTCATCTTTTCATAGGGCAGCAGCAGAGGGGAAGAGAGAGGAAAATAAGAACAATAATAACTTCCACTTGTACAGCATCTTTGATCTCTGTCTCCAAAGCCAAACATCATTAGTGAGATGGGACTGTTGGTTTTATTTCTGACCTGCATCCAGGCTGCCTTTTCTTCTGATCCTACTCAAGGTAATTAGGGAAAGGAGAGTAGATGGGTGGCCAGGAAGAAGCTGCCTCAGGTGTCAGCAGGAGCACTGCTGAGTGCTTCACTTTCCAGTTTCCCCTCTCTGGTGAGAAACAGAGTCCTTTTCTCGATGTGTCCTTCTGAATGGGGCATGAAGAACCCAAGGCCTGCTTAGACATTAAGTATCTTGCAGATTATTTTCTGAGAGCTGGATTCCCATTTGGAAACCCATTTGCTTCCATTTCAGCTTCTGATGTTTCTGTTCTGCCACAGAACAGAAACACGAGGGTTTTCCCTCATGGCAGTGTACCTGTCCCCGTGCTTTCAAAGTGATGATGTTAATTTTTGCACAGATAAACCAAAGCAGAGCAGCTGAACTGAACTGATCCTGGCAGATGTTCCCAGATAATGGTGGTCTTTGAGTGCAGCACCAACATCTTCACCTCCTCCCCTGTGTCCTTAGAGGTGAGAGGAAGAAACACAGCTCATGCTGATCAAACGTTTCCTCTGATGGGACTCCAGCTATTGATATTGTCATTATCAATACAGTCACTATTGATCCACTTTCTCAGATTTCCACCTTGCTTTAATTTTACCCAGTGAAATGAGACTCAGAGCATGTCCCCGTGCAGTGCAAGCTTATAATGCCAGCCTTCATGTGCCTTGCAAATGGTCTGTGGTCGCTCCCCCAGCACAGTCCACGTTCTTCAGTCTTTAAATCAGATATTTCTTTTATTTCGTACCACATAAGCTTGCACAGTCAAAGCCACATTCTCCTTGGCTGCTGTTTTTTTGTATTCACAAAGGATCAGAGCCCTGGTTTCTTGTTTCACTGCTGATCACAGGACTGTTGTGATGACAGCAGCAGCAATGTTTAAAGTTGACATGACTTAGTATTTATAAAAAGAAGGCAAGACAGAAATAATAGGCATGTAAATTTTTAGCCCTTTCCAATCTGATTATAATTTATTTTCTCCTGCCTGCAGTCAAACAACAGCCTCGGGCTCTGCTGCAGCCTCTTACCCAGGGCTGAGGAGATACAGTGGATACATCAAGTGTATTAGGAAACCTCAATAATCTCTAATCACAGGACTGCTTCAGACAACTGCTTAAGAATAACACTGTTTATGTAAACAGTTGGCACTGTAGCTCATTACAAGTTTGGGTGCTTTCTTCAGAGATGCTGATCTTATCTTACAGCTATCATGGTGTTGAATCTTATCTTGCCTGTATTTTTAATTCCCTTCTCCTTTTCCCTCCTGTGCAAAGTGTGTAGACTCTCTATGGTAAGGACAGTTTCTGTGTGGCTTTTGTGTGCTGCTCCTGCCATCAGGAGAGCCTGATCCACCAGCTGGGGATGGGACTTCACTGTGATGGGGGTACAGAGCACAGGTTTTGGTTCATGTCAGTCTGAGTAAAATCTGCTACATAACACCCCAAACCATCTTTGCACGTGGGAAGAAATTTAGTGATAGATTTCCTGAGGAGCTGTAATTGAATTTCTGCTCCTTTTTAAGATATAATAGGAAAAAGAGAGAGGGAATACAACCCCAGAAAGACAAAGATGCTCCACACAATTGCCCATTGCCCGCTGATCAATGCCCAGCCCATCCCTGAGCACCCATTGGTGCCTCCCAGCCAACTCTCCCCAGTTTCTATACTGAACATGATTTTCTATGGTGTGGAATATCCCTTTGGATATTTGGGTCAGCTGTCCTGGCCATGCTCTTTTGTGGCTTCCTGGGAACCTGCTCCCTGGCAGAGCGTGGGGAACTGAGAACCCCTTGACTTAGAGAAGGCAATACTTGGCAACAACTACAACATCAGTGCGTTATCAGCATTATTCTCATACTAAACCCAAACCGCAGCTCTGCAGCCCCTACTAACAAGGAAATGAATCCTATGCCAGCTGCAACCAGGACAGAGTATCAGTGTCCTCTGGTATGGTTCAAGCTGGGGGAAGAACAAATACAGAGAATCCCAAAGACAAAGGGGATCTGGAATGTGGTCCTCTCTTTCTGCTGTGGCACAGGAAAATAAAATAAATCAGTGCAGTCTGAACTGGGAGGAAAGTATGGCAGTCATCCTTGGGTTAAAGAAGCTGTGAAAAAAATGTGGGAAATCTTTTTGCTATCCTAAAAATGACAGAGAAGGAACATCATGAACAGGGTCTCATATTTCCCCAGTAACTAAATATTGCTTTGCCTTTATTGCTCAGCTGAGTTACAGAGAATGGATTTGTGGTTAGAGGAAAGACTTTTAAAATTGCAACTGGATTACATTTTTATTTTTTTTGACCATAGAATTTTTGATTAAAAAAATGGCTTGAAGCTTAATTTCATTTTTTAAAGGAGTTCTTTCTTCAGTCAGAATTTTACAGACCTATTTAAACAAAAAGTAAAAATTATAATAAATTATACACTTATGTTATTTTTTGCTTCTCTTTAGCCCTGTATTTTTAAATAGAGCTTGAAGGCAAAACTAATTAACGAGAAGACACATATATAAAATGAGTTCAGAAGTACAGAAACCTTGGTGTTGCCTCAAGCAAAGAGCCCTCAACACGCTGAGCCAAAGATAGACTCTTTTACTGGAAAAAATTAACTCTTACATTCAGACCTTCCCCTTCACCCTCCTTTCTTTCAAGTCACCTTGTTTAAGATAAATCGATTGACCAAGATGGAGTTTTCCGGAGTGATTTGTGGTTTGAAATAACTGAGTACTTTCAGACTCTCTTTTCATTTCCTTAAAGAAATCTGAGCTTTAAAGTGAATCCTTCTGTCTCAGAGCAGAGGAAGAACAAACTCTTCTGATTTGAGAATTAGGGAGATGGCCTGATAAAATCAGCAGCAGCTCGAGAACATACTGGAGTGTGTCTGCTATTACAGGATCCTCACCTGGGTTTAGCCCAAATGAAAATAAGAGGACAAAAAGGACCACAAAAATGAAAATATTGTGCAAATACTGGGATGCAAACTATAAAAACTGAGAAGTCATAACGATTGAAAACAGCTAATAGGACATACTTACCCCTTCCTTAAAAGTTTACACTCCCTGGGCAATAGAGGCTCTTCTGGAGATCTGCACACTGTTGGCAAATTCCTGAATGGCTGTGCCAACAGTGGGAAGGTTTGAAAGAAACTTTAACTTGTTGGGTTTTTTCCCTGAACATCAATCCAGGCATCACTGCATATTCCAACCCAGCGGTCAGACAATAGAAAGTGTCATTTTTCACAAGCTGTGCTGTGTCACTCTAATTTGGAGTAATGGGGATTGAAAGCAACCAGGAGCATTTCTCTGGGCTATGAATATATTGCCTCTTGAAAATGTGAATACAAAGTCATCTCTTCATCTCAGATTCTTGTTCCTATGCCAGCAAAATATTTGATAGCACAATAGAAAAGAGTATTTTATTTATTTTAGAACACACTTGGAATAATTATTTTTTCTTACAGCCAGAACAACCATAACTTAAATTGACAGTGCTAAATACTGTGGTAAATCTGAAAACAATTCCTTTGTTCCTTGATAGATTAAACTAACCTAAATTAAGAATCATGTTCCAAAAATGTGTCCAAGCTATTAACATAAATTTGTCCAGAATCCAGCAATGCTTAAGCAGTAGGCCAAGCACTGTTTTCATCCACCTCTGAGTTCAGTGACAGGTTTTTCCAGTAGGTTTCACAAACACAATGAAGAAATTGGGATAATAAATCTTTCCTTTCGTGTACATCTGACTGAATATTGGAAAAGATGGGTTGTGCTTCCTGTAGCTCTGGGGGCCACCTGCCTGTGTAGTGCACATGCCCCTCTCCTGGCAGCTTCTGGGGTGGCTGCAGCCAGCAAGTACGCCAAGGGTGTGCCAGTGGCTTCTCTAAATCCAGGGCACACATTTCATGCCAGTGGGTAACAAGATTCATCAGCCACTCTTGGAATACACAGGCGTAGCCAAGTTCTTCCCTACACCAACCTCCAAAAGTGCTGGTTTGAGAAGAATGAGCAGTGTAGAGATGCTCAGGTCCCCCCGGGCTGGGAGTGCTCCTTGAATGGCTCTGCTGCCCATCCAGCAGCCCAGCCTGGCTCTGTCTGACACTGAGCAGTGCCCTGGGGATGAGCCACTCAGGTACACAGGACAGTGGCAGAGCTGCACACTGCAACATCCCACTGCTGTGTGGATCAGGGCTTGGAAAGGAAAATCTGGGACAGGGCATGAGGAGAGCAGGAGCAGTGAAAATACTTGAGCCCCGAGTCCTCAGTCAGACTAATGTGAGCTGTTCCTGCAGTGAAAGAATCAGATAGGAAAACAACACTGGTGTGCTTTTGTCATCCAGAAATACTTAAGCTGCATGAATAAAATTGCATTTGGTATGCCGGGGGCATGAATAACTCCACAGACTGCAAAGGAAGTGCATTGGCTTGGATGATTAGCAGTGTCAAGGCAGCAGGCTCCACTAGCTGTTTTCACTGGAGCTTCACAGAACAAGGAAAGAAGAAATGTCCACAAGAAAGTGGGTCAGATACCAGTGAAAGAGAACAAGAATCACAGAGCGCACAAGCTGCATCCCAACAGCTCTAAATCTGGGGACAGAATCTGTATAAGCACAAATGTCACTTTTCTTGCCCTTAACAAAACCTGGCAGACCTCCCATGTTCCTGTAAAGGACGCTGGGCTGGGCTGGCAGCTTTGTTAAGTACAGAGCCTTAAATGCTGCAAACGATGCTTCAGATTCCTAAAGCTTGATTTCTGTCAGTAGAAAAGTGCTTTCTCCTGTTAAGCAGGGCAGGTCTCTGACCTGGGAAAATCCTTAATCCTGCTGGTGACAATTCCTTTTAACTGTCTCGGTCTGGCTTAAAATACAGTTCTGTGAAGAGAGTTTGACGGATGAAAACAAGGCTGCTCCTCACTTCATTGTGCCTTGTGAGATTTCACGTTCTTGTTTAGAACACAGGAACAGCCTCCTAGCCTGGAGCTACCTGTCTGTCCTGCGTGGGGCAGTGTAAAGACTTAAGCTCATTGCTGTAAAAATAAATAGGGTGCATGTACTTTGTGCTCCAGGTAATGTGTAGTTTTGTGTGCAGATCTAGAGCACTAAGGAGATTCAGAACTCTTCATCTAATCTGCCCCAGTATCGACACTCTGGGGAGGCACAATTTGAAGTGTTTTCTCCGCTTGCTCCCCACTGTCTGAGCCTTTCCTCCCTCAGCAGAGTTGATCCTGCTGCTCCCAAACATCAAAAGGATGGTTAATGGCTGTAGGAGACTGGTTTGAGCCTTGTGCCGCAGACTTCAGGCAGTCAGGGCCTGGGCTCTTCATCCTGCCATTCTCCACCATGAACTGTCCTGGCCATGGTACTGCACCTGGCAGTGGGAAGGGACACCTGAGCAGGTGATCCTCCAATCCTCCAACCTTCTCTTCACTTACCACCTCCTCTACTAGAGGATGTTAAATTTGCAGTGGCTTGTCTCCACCCTGAGCTAGAGATCTTATCACGTGGCAATTCTACAGAGACTTTAAGTGACAGCTCAGTATTTCCTGTGCTCTCTCATTTTCATTCTGTAATTGAAGAAAACTTATGATCCTATTAGCAAGTTGCTTGTTTATGTTTTTTGTCTAGAAGTTCCAGCCTTTTGATGGATGCGTTATGTATATGCTGCCTGATTAAATATGATGGTAAATGAAAATATATTCAATAATCAAGGCTCAGGATGCCAACCAAAGTGTTCATGTATAAACCCAAAGAATGACAGAAGATGTACAGGTTCCACTGTGCCCTACAGCAGGATCTGTAGTTCAGAGTGTCAAGTTCAAAGAGTCAGTCCCACCAAAGAGTTTAGTGCAGTCAGATCTGCCAGGGTTGGCTTGGTTGGTACTGCAGCTGCACCGAGAACTCCCTTCTGGGTCCTTCTCAACAAGAGCCTGAATTCTACCTGTTTTCTTGTTTGGTTGGGTTTTTTTCCTTATGGAAACCAAGGCATGAAATGCAGGTGAGCCCCAGGACCAGGGTAGATGTGATGCTCCCCAGCTCAGCTCCAGCCTCTACCCTCTGCTTCCCATTTCCCACAAGCTTTCTGTGGTATTAAAGGAGTAGTTGTGCTGAACTGTCTTACAATAAAAAGCAACTTTTCCAATTAAATCTTCTGCTTTCCTGGATCAAAGTCATTGTGGAGTTGTTGCTGAACCTGTTCACTCACTGTGAGTTTGTACAAAGTGTGCAACCCCACGAGACCTGTTCTACTACAGAGACTTGAGAAGGAAACATTAACATTTTCGCTGTCAGACTTCAGGCAATTTCAATCTATTTTAATTTTATACAGGAATAATTAAATACAAACACAGGAAAACTGTGATGTCAAATTGTAGTCTAAGATTAAGATCAGGCAGTTTTTGCTGGCTTGTGATACCTTACCACCTGCATCCTTCCCCCCTCTCCACAATCAGCCGCCTGCAGAAGGTTGTAAACCTTTTTTAAGTAGTTTAAGTCTTCCCACGACGCTGTTTTACATTTTAGTTCCAAAGGTCCCAATTTTGCAAACCTGCTAAATGTGCAGAGTCCATTGAGAATGATCCCAAAGCTTTCTGCAAGGGATTTATATGCAGGAATAGCACCCTTTCCTTTGGGAAAGCTACCACTAGATGAGGAAAAGAAGCATTGTACTCTAAATATGTCAGTATTATAGGTTGAAATAAGCAGAGTTTTTGAGCTAAAAAAATTCCTTCAAGGGAAGGGAAAAGAAGCTTTAGTCCTTGAGTTACAATGGCAAACATGGACTCTTTCCCTGCTGTTTAAATGAGAGGCAGCACCTTCACTGGCAGTGACCTGGATTTTTTTTGACAGACAGGTATGCACATATTTTGAGATGTGCTCCCCTGGTCAGGTCCCAACCATCACACCCTCCTGCTGCCCACGCATTCCTGGTTGGCACAGCTCTTCCCCTCCCACCTCTGTGCAACCCAATTACCTCAGTTGGGAGGAACAAAGCTCAGTCAAGGCTCAAACGTAGCGGAAAGAGGAGAAAAGTCATAAAGGGAAAGTTAATGGCCCAGCAATCCCTGTTGGGAGCGCTGCTGAAATGGGCTCAGTTATTTCTGCCATATCAATCACAGCTTTGATGGTTTCCTTGTTGCTGCTCTTACTGGGGAAAGATCCAGGTGAAGAATCCCCCCCAAAAACTCGGCTGCCTGGCAGGGAACTTGGTAGCCAGGGACAATCTGTGGTATTTATCCTCGTGTCACCTCGTGGTTCCCCTCTCCGCTTGTTCAGCAAAGATGCTCCATCAGCATCAGTGCTCATTCTCAAGAGCTCGTTCATTTTAAATTAATTGACGCCTGAGTGCTGACAATTTGTTTTGGGTACAGCAAGCTGGTCAAAGTGCTGATATGGAACACAAGGTCTCTGGCAGGAGTTAGATAATAATATTTAAAAATCCAGAGTTATGGCTGAGGTTCTTTCTAAAGGGTTAGTGTTGTGCTTAGTTTTCATTCGAAGTAGCTTCTAAACCAGTTGCAAAGATCACTTTATTCACATTTATTTGGCCTATTTACACTTAACCAGGCTAACCTGGATCTATGGATGCTAACTTATTTAGAATATAGCTCTTGAACATAAACATGTGGGTTTGTCAATGCCATGCACATTTTAAATCCAGCAAAAGCTGAAAACTGCAAAAACCTTAAATGTAAATGTTGTGTGATACAAGCCTTAAACTTTGTGTCAGAGATTGAGTCTTTGTGTTTGTAGGCATGTGGTGAGAGAATGTCTAAATTTCTGCAAATAGTGATATATCTCTAATATATCCAGTTACTCATGACTATTTTGAGCATTGCAGTTACATAAAGAGTAGTAGAGAATAGTTTTCTGTTGTATCTTGGTTGGCATGGGCAAGCTGGAACAGTCAAACCATAAATGTGGTTTTGCATAGAATGCTACAAGAAAAATAAGTTCCTCCTTAGCCTGGTTCTTTGTGGTTCATCTCTATCGTTTGCACTAATTGTAGCATTCTGGTTTAGATGTTTCTATGCTCCTAAAGCTTGGTGAGACCCATATTACCAGTTTTTTGTTTGATTTCCGTTCTAGTGCCCTAGTATTTGCAGAGATAACTATATACAAATATTTGACTAGAGGTTTCACTTTCAGGGCATGTAATCAGGTTTCAGTTTGAAAAACACCTTTCCCTGATTTCTTTTTTCATCAGGGAGTATGAAATCTTCTGTGAAGTCATTAGATGACTCTTGGAGTCTCAGGGCTGTGCTCTTCCTTGTGCTTGTTGGGTAATGATTGATGCAAACGCAGAGTAAAATGCTATTGTTCTGAACTGGTAACTTTAAACTCCTCCAAATGACTATACAGAGAACAGGGAAAGGGAAATTGTTTCCTAATATATTGCAGCTGACATTTGACTGGTCTGAGACCAGGGGAGAGCAAAGGGGAAAGGTTTTGTAAGTTATTCTTCTGCTGGGAAAATGCAACCTGGGGGTTTGAAAGACTGTTTGATGAATTTATTCCTTGTAATTTCCCTGTGCCAGAAATACCCTGTGTGTGCTGCCCTGTGCAGCAGGCTGAGCATTATAAAGCAACAGTAAAAGTGACACTCAGAAAGTATTTGATGTTTCTTAATTATTTCCAGATCAAATTTTCTCAAATTACAAATAAATCATATTTTTCTAGCTGGAAAGCATACACAGCTAAGAGAAGAGCTCTCTCTCTCCAGCATCTCTCTGTAATTTCCTTTTTATTGCTGCCACTGCCAAACAACTTGATGTTACCAAGTGAAGAAGATTCATGCTCGTACTGTAGAGAAATTTGTAATATGAATCAGGAACAATATTTGGAGCCCAGGTGCATGGATGGACACAGGGGGAAATAACAGTAGATTGCTTGTTGCCACTGTGACTGTAGTAAGTCTTGTTTCAAAAGATTGAGAGGATGGATTTAATATAAACTGCAGAAATACAATGTTTAGAGTGGCAAGGCATCATGAAAATTAGAAAATATATTTAGCCATTACAAGGGCAGTGCATTTAGTGTATTATATTTTTAGATTCTCAGTAAACCAGGCATACACTGTCTTACATCCCTTGACATTTTCATTATTTGAGGCTGGTAGAGGACATAAATATTGTTGCAGAATAACGAAACAAGACCCAAAGAAACCAACTCAATTTACCTTTGAGTTTTAAGAACTTTTATGCATATAGGAGGGGAAATAATGACACACTCTTTTTACTGTAATTGAGTCATAACTTTCTGAGAGGCCAAAGCACAAGCTCTTTGGCTGGTGACAGCCCTCCAGCAGCAGCGAAGGCCACCCCAGAGAGCACAGAGGGAAGCCCTGGAGTACTGGAGAGCATCCCAAGGGCAAGCCATGGGATCAGGTATCAAAGCCTAGAGGAGATGGGTGTAGCCTGGAGAATTGTTGATAGGTTTTTACATCTCAGAGTGACCATTTTCCCCATTATCCCTGATTGAAGGGAACATTCCCTTTAAATCCCATGGCCAAGTCTGACCCAGCTGTACCACCAGCAGCAGCTGCAGAAGGAGGGACTGGGAGCACTGGGAGGCTGGGCTGGCCGTGGTGAGATGTGCCACGCACCTTTAGGAGCCCAATCCAGTGGATGTTGTTGGGACACGATTATATTTCTTATGCTTCTCATCGTGCTGCATCATCTCTGATATCTGGCTATGGCAGCAAAAGAAATTCATGGCATAAAATCCAGCTTGCCATTAAGTTCTTTAAAATGTAATGCAATAGGAAGTGTACCAGCAGGAGGGAATTACAAAAATCACCCATCCCTGACTTTGATGGATGTTCCCCTCCCAAACTTGCCACGTACTGTTTTATGAACTAGATTATTTGCCTAAGTCATCAGCTTATGATTGATTAGAGAAGCAAAATGAGGACATAATCACTTCTACATATCTTGCTTACTACAAATAAGAAACTTTTGTACAACAATTTATTAAAACCTGATTAGATTAGAACCAATTGTATAGCTGGGGCCCTGACAAAGGTTTCTTTTGTATTGAAATTCTCTGTGGTTAAGTCAGCTGAGGATTGACTCCATGTCTGCACCAAAGTGCTGGGGCAGGAATAATTTGTGAGTGACTAGGAGACAATAAGTAAATTCAATTTTCATGTCTGCTCCATTCCAGCTACTGATGACATCAATAAAAAAAATTATTCCTTTGAGAAGACAGGAAAAGTTCTTTCTTGCTGAGTTTTTTAATAAATGAGAGAGCTGGAATTATTGGGGTGGAAAAAATACTAAATTGTAATTTTTCAGAGCTTTGTACTGACAGCAATTTTTTAATGTAGACATCCTTTTTACAATATAAATTTCAAGTTTGATGAATAAATGCATATATTTTATTAGAGTGTGTGATAATATAAAACCTAAATAAAGTGTTTAATCTGAAATCTAGGAATGAAGCTGGAGCACATTTGTTCCTCTTTCCCAATGGTTTTGAAGTATGCATTTGATACCCAAAGGTAGCACAAGTACCAAAGCAATATAATATAACTTGTCAATTTTAAGAAAAAAAATGTGGTCATACTAAGCAAAAGAGATTAAATGCTATGAAAAATGAAACTATATTGAAGAGGCATAGATTTTAAGAAAAATATACTCCCAAGGTACCCAAAACTGATTCAACTTAATCTATAACCCGTCCTGAGTAAGAAGGTAAAATTGACTCTTGAACATTATATGAATAAAAAGCATCTTTGGGCAAGGTCCTGTCTTTATCGAAGTCTTATAAACTACTGAATCCACTTTGAAAGTTCAGTCTGTCTCCCTCCTCTCTCTCAAATTATGAATGATGGGGAAATGAGTAAGAGAAAGCCCTTATTCTTCAGCTGGAAAGGACAGATTGCCTCCCTTGTTGGATCACTTAGTGTGGTGATGGGTGCAATGTAATGTAATAAGTGATGTGATTTCTCTTCCACCTCCTAGTGCGTGGGGAAATGAGTCACATATTCCCAAATTACACCCCAAGAACAGAGTCTTCTCCAAAATTAGCTTGCCATCGCTATCTGATGCCTGGATGTCTCTGCTGGAGCAGAAAACCATCTCTTGCAGCAGATCCATGTCACTCCAAGGAGCTGCAGTCATTGCAGAACACAAACAGGACATGGAGTGGGTATTTCAGCTCTAATGGGGACTGAGACACCCCCTAAACAGTCCTGACAGGGGCAAGTGTTAAAGACTCATTTACAGAGAGTCTCCAAATTGTATTAACACTTCTTTCAAATTAAGTTAAAAACACTTTGTTTTGAATAAGAGGGATAATTTAACTTAAATAGGCCTTTTAGTACATAACACAGTGGTGGATTTCTTAGCAGTATCAAGAAACTTTTAGACTTTTCTGATGATACTTTATCAAATCTCCTCTTTTCCCTGAACCAGTTTTCAGCAGGAAAGGAAAATACAGGAGTATGTAGTGAGAACTGAAGTAGTTTTTATAGCATAGGCTTGTTTGTTAGCTGTAGATGCAGAATGATTTCTAAACATGTAATTAAACTTACAGGGGCTGATGGCTTCTTATTTAAATGGCTTAAAATGAAGCATGTGCTTTTGTTGATTGATAGACTGGTTAACAACTAGGATGCTGCTTAACCACTCAGCTGGCTGCAGGCTTTGCACAGGGCAGAAAATGAAACAATATGTATAAAGATGCTGTGGTCAAGGTATGTTAAATTCCTATTTATCATCAGGAATTTATCAATTGAGCTCTTGTTTTAAAATATTTTTTAAATTTTTTTTCCTTTTAATAGGGGAGTAAAAGGCAAAGCTTTATTGGTATATTTTTCTATATTCATTTCAGCTCCCTAAAATGTCTGCCCGTTATCCATTATAAAGAATTCTGACTTGTTTAATATAAAAGACAGGCTTATTAATGTCTCAGTGCTGCAGATTGACACAACACATCATTAAAGCTCAGATATAGTCATTACCCCATGGTGCAGTGCTTGGGATTATTAATATTCTCAGTGCTATGAGCACACAGGAGATGTGCCACTGGTGCACACATTTCTAAGCCCTGTGATGGATTAAAAAAGGGATGCCTGGATACAAAGCATAATAACACTGGCCTGGCCTTTCTGCAACCTTCTTTCAACATTCAGGGAGGTTTTTCTGTTGTTCCACCAAACCTGTGCTAATTAAACCTATGGGAGGACTTGAGAGCTAATTGATGGCAGGATGGGTGTCCAAAAGTACTGTGCTAAAGGGAGGGCTGTTAGATTTGCTTTTGAAAACTCAGGTTGTAAGTTCTGACACGTGCAGATCCAACAGCCTGAATGGGAGCCCAAGCCCCAGGAACCCATTGTGAGGCTCCCAGTGTCCTACAAGTTCATCTTGTGGTTTCCAGCAGGGTGGGGAGAACAGAACACATGGAGTGATCTCCTTCCTGGACACACAGGCACAGCATGATACATGTGGGCACTGGAGAAGGCAGATCTGCCACTGCCTGGGGCAATGGGAGCTGTGCAACTGGATGTCCTAGACCAGGCCATTGGGAAACTTCTCTGTGGACTTGGCTGGAAGAGGCAGGTGCATCAGTGTTGGACACAGCACACTGACACTCACAGCAGCATAAAGCTGATGGTGCTGGGTAACAAAGTTGTACCACTGCACCGTGTAGCATAATAAATACAGTATATAATACAGATACTGCTGTGACAGGGTCAGCACAGTGCTGGAAAAGGGAGAGATCCTTGTAAAGAGGGATTTTAGTGGCTTAGTTGGTGCTGTTCCTCAGCTTAGAGTAGATTTCAGTCCTGGTTGGTTTAAATAAAGCCAAGTGGTTGCAGTGAGGTTTGTGACTGTGTTAGAAATGCCTCCCAGCCTGAAGGAGGTAGCAGGGGGTCACCCACTGTGCTGGTGGGCACAGCCAAGACCCTGCCTGGGCCTGTGGGTACCTTCTGCCAGCCTGACTAAACCCTTTGGGTTCGCAGTTTTGCTCAGGGACAGATGTCTTTAGTATGAGGGCACAGATTTTTATCACCCACCAACATGAGAACTGTAGCTCAGTGGTTGGCTCATTGAAATCTCCTTTGGTGCTACACAATGGTTTTATAATTATTATTGACGGAATTGTCCTTTTCAACACTTAATCCCTTGTATTTTACTGACCAAAGCAGAGGCTTTAGTGATGCTCTTCTACAGATACCTGTTGAGTTTTCTGCATTCTCTCCCTGCTGCAGAACCATCTTTGATTGGGGAAGTTTCATGCATTAACTGAGGGGGTAACCTTTCTAGAAAAGGGTAGTGTGGAGGAAAGGAGAGAGAAGGGAGCCCTGAGACACTGGAACTGGAATTTAGTCACCCAGCTTTCTGCACCAGCTTCTTTGGTTGCATTTTGCAGAGTTTAGAAAGTAGCTGAATACATTCTGAGCTTTGCATGTTGTCTTTCCCAATACTCTCTCTTTTCCTGATGCATTTTAACAATTAAATTAAACTCCATAATTGGCATTATTTATCCCCGAGGACAGAGGCTGGCAGGGCTGTATTCTCAGGTGCCTGATTCTGTCTCACTGCTGTAGTTGTGAAGTCTGTAGATTTCTGTTGTTTTCTTCCAGCTAAAAAAAATCCACCCTCCTATAATGGAATTGTTTTTATTATTGTTAAAAGTTATTTTGTTATAGCACAACAATTTCTTTTTAACTAAATGTTGTTGATTTACCATGAGATTGTGTCCTCTTTCCACTGCAACAGGAAATGACAAGTGTAATCTAAAACCACCGTCCAGGAACCTCTAAAGGCATTTTGACTGGTGCATATTTGGTCAGGGAGGAGAAATTACTCCATAGAACAGGTAGTAGATACTTCCCATTTTGGGGATGAAAACAAAGAAGAGAAAATGAGGGAACGCCGAGAACAGTGTTGTGGGATAAGCCCTGCACTGCCCCAAGTCACCATCCTCCTGCAGAAAACACTTTTGTCTCACTCTGAGACCACCCAGCATCCCCAGAGCAATTGTTTACCTCTGGCAATCGATGGTGTCTGGAGCCCTGAAGGTGCTTGATTAAGGAGAGCTTTCCAAGAAGTGTTGTGTGAACTCAGAGATTCCCATTAAGCTTCTTACTGTTTTACTTCACACTCTGCAAAATAATAAGTTCCTGTCTAATGGACCATGTAGGCAGTGTTTCAGAGAATGCCTGAGCAGTGCATCTGGCCCCATTGAATTTCCACCTTGGTTATTATATGGGTTAATCCAGATCATTTACATGAGCATTGCAAAAGCAATAAGCTCCCCAAATCAACTGGTTATGCTGCTGTCAGTGTTTATTGACTGCTTGACAACTTCAGAACTGTTATCATCATGATTCCTGCAGCTCAGCAGGTAGTAAACATTCTCTTTAGTATAGCATATTGAACAAAATTTGTATGCAAGTCTATTAGCAAAGCTTGTAAACACTTGACTAAACTATGTGGCTCAATTAGCAAAGAATAATGGAGCAATAAGTAAAGTGTGTGCAATTTTATCAACTCTTTGCAGCTCAGTGAAGTCTACAGCATTATCAGGAAAGCATAAAGAGCAATTGTCAGTCTATCTCACTGATATTTGCATTTTACCTTTGACTAAATCACGAAGATATGTCAGAAAATCAGAAAAAATTATTAACAGTATCAGCACAAAATGCAGCACAGTCAGGTGCATTTATTCATTACCTAGCAAATGTGTACTACTTGGTTAATTAAGAATATTAAAATGTAACATTGGAAGTGTGCTATTAAGCTGTTGAAATAGCAAAGTTGACCACTAACATACAGCACACAAACAGCTCCTTCATGGAAAGGATATGCACAGCACAGTTTTTTGATTCTGCAAATATGAGCACACTTTAAATAGTGCCTCATAGTCAGCATGTGAGGTGGATCCTGCCAGGAAGTTCTGCGTTGGACCCAGGCTCTGTTTGGCCAAAGGTCCAGACAAACATTTGAAGACTCAGATTCTGATTCAGCTGCAGCAAAGCACTGGCAGCTCTCCTCAGCATTTCAATTTCTTCCAGCATTTTCAGTAGCTTTTGCACCTGGTCCATTCAGCAGCTGCATTTCTTGGTTTTATCCTAGGGATAAAAATGAAAGCTTAATGTCAAGACAAAAATTTAGGGTGTATAAGGCCTTGTTGCATCTTGTACTGCTGCAGAATTGCTCTTTAAGGGCCCGTGTTGCAGTTCTGTGCTGTATTGTCTGAGGTTCTCAGCAGACTGTGTCTGTTGGAATGAACAGGTGTGCCAGGGAAAACAAAGGACAAAGAAATGTGTCCACCACAAGAAGTCCTGCAGAATCCTGTACCGAGGTCATTTGAGGGAGGAAAGAGTGGGGTTATAGTCCCTTTTGCCTCACACCAACAGTAAATCAGCACCTGACTTTCCTCTCTGTTAAAGATCTTGATGGCAGCTCTAATGTGTGCAGATACGTGGCAAACCTCTCTGAAAGCACAGATGAGAAAGAAGAATGGAGGTGTATTTTTGGCATCTCACGAGGAATAGTCAGTAAAACTCTGTTCTTGGTGCTCTGAGAAGAAAGTGCTTGGCACCCTGGAGACCACCCTCTTCAGTACTGTGTATGTCTCAGCTGCACAGGGAGATCAGCAGAGGAAACACCATCAAAGAGACAGTTTGGGGGTTAATTTTCGGCATCTTTGAAAGTAAAAGTCAGGATCTGGTATAATGTGAAAGTTGTAGGTGTATAAAAACCTGTTAGGACTATTTGAGACTTTTGCAATATCTATAGCAGTAAAAGATACCTTGATAGTGTCAAGTATTTTGACTTTCAGACATTTAAGGACTGTTCATTAAAGGATTGTTAGCCATGAGGTAACTGGAGATTTTTCCTACCCTTTGGTTTCTCTCAACTTCCTTGCCAGCCTTACCTGGCTCAGGAGCCTGGAGAGTGCTGGTCCCAATAAGAGCAGGAGATAATAACATTAGATGGGTTGGGGTCTCTATTTGCTGTCCCAGTTCTGTCCTACTCTTCTCTGCCAGCCCCTTCCCCTCTCCAGGAGCAGAGAGCAGGTTTTCATACAGGTAGGCTGGCAGAACACCCTGCTGCCCTCAGCCTGGCCCAGCAGCAGCCAAACAGCTCTTAGCACTTCAGTCTGAGTTACTTGTTCCAGCTGCCTCAGGGAGCCCACTCATTTCTAGCACGGCATTTCATGTGGAAATAAAGTGGGGAAACGGAGAGAGCACAATGTTCAGGCTTCATTCACTCGCCCTGCACTCACAGAGAACCCAATTCCAGTAGTCCCATCGAGAAGGAAATTAGAAACATTGCTTCTTGTACTCTGGGCTGGGGTGGGTTTAACTCCTACTCTTTCAGCAGTGGGACTGTCAGGTAACAAATTTTACCTCTTCACCCAGCATGCTCCGTTCCCATTTCGTTGAACTGTATGGCACATTCACATGTGAACATTTCGGTTATTCAAACTTCTGCTCAGCAAAATCACATCTGACTATATCCAGCCGGAGCAGGGATCTGTCACACTGCATTAGGTGGCTGCATTTTTTATGACAAAGAGAACAAGATTCCTTACAGACACAGTGAACTGTGAGAGAGACCTCTGGAGCACCATGTATCTCCAGGCTAGTGGGCTTTTTCCATCATGAAGCCATTAAGAGTGGCATTAACTACAGCATATGAATGGCCAGCACAGATTAGAGCCAGAGGAGGTACTGGGAACGTGCCCCCTCTTACACTGTTTGTGGAAATGCACTCCTGTTGTGAGGATTTATGTTTTCATTACTGAACAATCCCCATAACAACAGCCATTGAATAGGGATGCTTAAGGTTGAGTACAGGGGGGGGAAAGTAGAACCACGCTCGGAGTAATAAGTTTTGATTGAATGAATGGCTACTTTATAAACTTTCATTACTGTGATTTGGTGTGAGGGAAATAGCAGCTCGTCGGATTTTTTTTCCAATGGAAACTTTAATCAACAGAAAATGTTGCATTAGGAGGATGAAAAGGCTCTTGGCACCGTTCTGCTGGAGCCTCACAGCTTTGCCTGCCCTTCTATGAGTTTAATAAGTTGATTTTAGGGGTCCTGCCCCCTTTTCCCTGGGCTGCTGTTATGGGAGCTGTGCTGGGAGCTTTCACAGAGCCTGCAAAAGCTCTGGAGAACTTTCTTGACCATCTTCATGCAAAATGTGATGTTCAGTCATCTCCAAACCATAAAGACTGGCAATCCTAAGTGAACAGCACTGTCCTTTGTGTCTCTTTGCTAAACCATGCTGAGCTTGAAGCTGCCCAAAGTCAGGCTGGTTTTATGGCCATGCTAAGGGGCCAGAGCATGTTTGGTTGCTTTATTAGCTCAGGGGTACTTGGCTGTGCTCAGTCTCTGTTTAGACTGTCTATGTGCAGGACAGAAGTGTTTTTACTAGGAAATTCATCAGCACAGTGTCATTTTTAGTAGAGCCATGACTTTGAAATAGTACTGAAACATCACCATAACTCCACAATCTGCTAGTTGTATCACTGCAATTTAAAACTTTTTCCAGCAATAATATGTAATACTAGTCAAGATCTATTTTCTTTATGCAATATTTTGATCAATAGATGGTTTTTCTTTCTGCTAAGATAGCTGATTGCCAGGTAGGAGTTTGAGGATCACATTTTATCTCTCTGATTCAACAACCCTTTCTTACCCCTCTCCTCTTTCTTCTTTCTTTCCAGAAAGGAAAAATTGCAAAGTTTAACCAGATTGTTCATCTTTCTAATTCCTGTAGTTTGAACAAATTGGAAAACAAGGAAACACATTTAAGGAAAAATTAAATTCAAAACAGAGGAATTCTCTGGTATTCCCCCAACTAAAAGAGACCTTATAATATACCTTGGCGGAACATGTGAGTGATACCTCTATACATTCTGAGGTTTCATCTTTGTTTTACTCTTTGCAATTCTACTACTTTTATTCTGCCTGTTCTTTCTGTGTTTCATCCCAGGCTGTCATCTTTGTTTAAACTTTTTTTCCTAGGATCTTCTCCTTTTCCCCAGTGTGTCTTCTGCCTGAAAACTCTGATTTTACTCACAATATTAAAAAGTTTTGAAGGAATCCTTCCATATCTGACCCCAATCCTAAATTTTCATAGCAATTTGCTGGTAGTTTAAGCTGCTAAATGGCTTCTTTTCCCTTCTGTTGTACTTCATTTTTTCCTAATTATGCATCAGTTTCAGTAGTTCTCTGCTTTAAAGATGAGCAGTAACAACTTCAGGCAGTGTGCTGCATTAAATTATTTATTCTGCTCTCCTTATCAGGAGACTGTTAGTCTACAAACTCAGAAGGAATGTACAAGTCATATAACGAAGGCTTGGAAGTTTCGGCTTAGAGTGCTTTTGATCCTAGAATGATAGATCTAAATACATGATAATACAGGGTCATGCAGATAAGTTTACCATTTAAGAAGCTTTTGGACCAGCATATTGCAGAATGTACAGCTGGTTATCACAGCACATTCCCAACAGCAGCTCTAAAACTCCACTGGTACAGGATCCTCGTGGGTTTTGTCCACATCCAGCAGCCTTTCCAAATTACACTTCACCACAGAGCTTCTCCCATTACTTGAATTACTGAGGGTTGGCTTCACCCTGTTCATATTAATCATGAATATGATTAATCTACATTAATCTAAATTATTAATATAAATGAATAAAACCCCACTGCAGCAAAGCAACAACATGAAATGCATTTATAAGCAAAAAGTTACAGTTTACATGTCAAGATTTTCCATCTCAGGGTATGTCATCTAACAAATATTGCAAGTATAAATTCAACACTTCATACTTGCTTGTGACAAGACCCGTGTCATCTGAGGATAAATATAACTCAGTATTTTGTAGTTTGAATTCTGTTTGGCTCCCTGGAATAGTCTGTAACACAAAATCCCTCTTGTCTCTGGCAAGAAACCATCATCAAGGAGACGTGCAAACCTGGTCACTGATGTCAAGAAAGCCCAGATTTTGGGTATCACTGTGAGCACAGAGGGCAACTCCTCTGCTGCTGGGAGCTGGAGCTGCTCAGCTGAAGTGAAATATTTAAGACACTCATTATGTAGTTGCTCACCTGTTGGGTACACGACCCTCTCAATCACTGCCTTCCTTTATGTGCTTCTCTGATTCAAGCAGCGGGTGTGATCCTGCAGACTCCCAGCTGGAGCTGAGCTCTTCGGGCACCTTTTGCATATGTATCATGGAGTGATGCTGCATATTTGCCTTCAGCTCTGGAAGTTACTCACTTGCATGGAAAAATAGCACTGGAGTTTAGCTGTGCCATTCTACAGTTATTCTGTTGACCCACTTTTCAGGAAAACTGCATACACAACCCAAATAAAAAAGCATTTCTTATTAAGAGTAAAAATCTTTAACCAGGCCAAATGCAGAAAAATTCACAGTTTGCCTCTGGACAATTTTGCCTGCTTATAAATCTGAGTGAGAGATACAAACTGATTTCTCCATACTTTTTCAGTAAGTCCCTGTAAGATCTGACTAACCTTCTGAGGGCACCATTCTGACACTGATGGCAGAGGAATTAAATATTCCAGTGGGATATGTGCAAATCCAGTTCAAATCTCTCCAAACAGGACAGGAACTAAATGGACCACATGGCAGAGGAACTTCTCAACCTGTGACTACTAAGCCTTTCTTCCATGACTGTCTGTTCCATCATTTCAATAACAAATCCTGGAAGGTCTCTTTTTCCTTTCATTTTGGAACAAAGCTAAATTTGCAGGTTCACGTTGTTGACAAAACATTTATTTGCCATCCTGCCTCACAGCCACAGCACAAGCAGTACTTTCCTGATCAATATATTTATTTTTGAAAGCAGCTTTGACATTCAGAACTAGCTGAAACAGAGTGATACTTTAGCACTTTCCAAGACACGCCTGTCAAGTCAGGATTTAGGGAAGATCAGGAAGTCTGTATGACTGCTGCTAAATTTAAATTGTGCAGAAAGAAGGAGCCGCATTTCCAAGTGTGCTACAGTCAGATTGTTCACATTAATAAACTAAAGGCATATGCAAGCAGGGGGTGATGTCAGGAAACCCAAAAGAGAAAGCTACATCTCTAGCATATATGTCCAGCCAGGCCACAGGGCATCTTTGATGCATCTCATGTAGTTTAAACACCTGTGTGTTAGTGATAAGTTCTCTGCTGCAACTGCAAGAGCCTATTCCAGCTGTAGAGCAATGCTCCTCACAGAGGCAGCTCCATTCATCCTGCTCTTCTGAGTGCTGCAGGATAAATAAAACAGCTACAAGGACAAATAGGAGAGGAAGGGAAGTTGGGATTATATCCCATATCCACTTCCACTGTCAGACTTCTTGTGAGAGGCTTCACACTGGCTTGTTTTTGAGAATCTGCTTGTGCAGTGCTTGATAATGATGTGCTTGAAATGCCTCTGTCATGCAGGACAAAGCTCTTCCAGCAGGAAACACAATGCTGTTCTTCATCTTTCCCAATAGCATTTCCAGGGGGTTTTTTGATGTATGGGATTTAAACCCATCCTTCAAACTCCTGGAGAAAAAACTTCCCTGGTGTTCACAGCATTTCTTGAGGTGCTGGAGGATTGTTACTGCAGAGTGGCTTAAGGGTCTCTTCCAAATCTAGAACCTAAGGGCTGTTATTGCTGTGACTGAAGCAGTCAAAGAGATCAATGCAGCTAAACCAGCTGAACCTCCCCTATGTGAGCTCATTCCTAAATCCTCACACTGCTTGGAAACACCCTCTGCTCAGTGGAAACACCCTCTCAGTGGAGCACTGAGAATGCAGAATCTCTGTCCAGAATGTGATCAAAAAGCATTTGTTTCAAAGTGCCCTTGTTGAGCTCTGTCAGAGATGCTGTAATCCAGAGTGACTTGGTGTCCATATGGACACAACAGCTGTGGCAAAGCATGGGCACAGACAGAGCTGGGAGCCCCCAGAGTCAGGGGCACTGAACAGAAAGCTGAGCTTGTGTTTGGGCAGGTGGGGTGAGGAAGGACAGCAAATCATCCCCCTGGAGCACGACTGCTCCTTTCATGACCTGCTGCTGGGGTGACAAGAGCCCCAACAACCCTTCAGTAACCTCAGATCGGCCTTAGAAGAAAGAGAGACTCCTAAGACAGACTCCTGTGGGAGCAGCCAGCTCTGTTTCTCCAGTGTCTTTGTGTGATCGGTGTTCAAGGAAGCGAGAACAAGTTTTACAAGGTGAAGCTTTGCCAGTGACAAGTGCATAACCCCCGTGTCAGGTTCAGGTTAAATTCAGAGTTACAGAAGTACTTGTCCACCTCACCCATCCTGGGGCAAAGTCTCACAACCCTCCAAATTACTCTAATCCCTGTCCAAACTGTTTCCATGGTAGAGAAGATCTCCATGCAGCCATGGCCTGAAATATACACTTCAGCTTTTCCTGATAGAACCTTCCCTTCAAAACAAGTATCTGGAAAGTTTGGCTGGTGAACTTTTGATTTCTGCTTTTTCAAGGAGATGTGTTCCTTCCTGGAAAGCACTGGGTACTTTTTTGGGGGAGCAGGTTCCTGTGTGTATCAGCAGCTCCTGAATACGGGACCCAGACAACCTCTGCACTTCTCCTTTGAAAATATATATTCTGTCTCTTTCTCACCTCCTACCTCAATCTCCTTTGTGACAGAGTGACAGCAGGCCCCTTTTTGCTCTTATCCTGGCCTTTTCTTCTTTCAAAGGATTTGGAGTTCCCCCCTTTTTTTATTCCTTGTGTCCTCATCCCATTCATTGGTCTTTGTTTTTGTGTTTGATGATTTATTGATAAATAGAACGTGTCCTGTTTCTCTATACAGTCTCCATCCTCAACCAAAACACCACAAAGCTCAATAAAAATCCAAGCCAGAAGAAATAAACCCAGGAGACAGGAGCAAACAATAAGAATGGGGAGTGTTCTAATAATAAGGGTCTTTTTCTTAAGCACTGACTATTACTTTGTGCTTTTCCAGAGGCTTTCGTAGATCCAACATTCTGCAACTTTGACCATGAGATAAAGTACTAAATCATTTCTGTTTCAATTACAATTGATTGGAGCTTCCTTTTTTGTTGGTCTAAATGTAGACAGATGAGTATTCACAAAATGCATACGTATTTCTTTTTCATCTACTTAATTAAGGGATGATCAGTGTCATAATCTGTCAGTCAGATTCAAATCTTTACAAAAAATTAAAAGATATTCAAGGCAATAAGAGCGGTGAAATATCCAAACTTTCAAATGAGACCCTCTGTGCAAGCTCTGTAATAAACACACCTTCAACATATTCTGACCTCTTCATTTTTCATCGCAAACATTAATAATAGGTAGCTTAGCAACGATGCTGTATTGTCAGCACATGGTGGAGACTTGGCAGCACTCAAGGTCAATCTGCAATAAGCTTGGATTGAATGCCATTAGCTTGATGCCACTTTGCCTCTGAAGTTTATTGCTAAATTTTTATTCCAGGAGGGAAAGAGAACACTGTGCTGACACAGTTGATATCTGGACCACAGCAGAAAAGGTCCGGATCACTTACATGAGTCAGGTGTTGTGGGAACCCTATAATAAATTATATTTTAACCATCTGAAAACTGAATCTAGCAGAGGTGATTTCTGCATGGAGTCACCATTAAACTGCATTCAGTTATGAATGCAATGGTTAGGAGTTTGATTCATGAGAATTAGGGTTCGACAAATGACCTTGAACCTGGAAAATCAGGTACATTTGGTCATCTGTTGGCTGAGACCAGCTCAGTGGGTTAGAGCATGTTGCTAATAATGTCAAGGTTGTGGGTGTGATCCCCACATGGGCCATTCACTTAAGAGTTGCACTTGATGATTTTTGTGAGGCCCTTCCAACTCAGAATATTGTGTGTGTGATTTTGTGATATACAAACCTTAAGCGTTGCCAACCACCAATCTTTAAACCCTGCTGTGACCAATCAGACATGCAAAGCTGTATAATTCTGGGGTAGCTTTCAAACCACTAAATAACACGAG
Source organism: Campylorhamphus procurvoides (assembly GCA_013396655.1). Taxonomy (NCBI): domain Eukaryota; kingdom Metazoa; phylum Chordata; class Aves; order Passeriformes; family Dendrocolaptidae; genus Campylorhamphus; species Campylorhamphus procurvoides. The sequence goes on along the minus strand of WBMV01001708.1, from coordinate 1,109,106 downwards.
ACAAAGGGTTGGAAATGTCTTTCTGGAGCTTTAAAATGCTGTAACATTTAACATCTGTCTCTTGGCAAATCTCTGCTCAGCGATGGCCTGAATTCAATCATTCCCTATGACTTTGGATAAGCTGCAATTGCACATTCAGTTTTTTACAGCTCCATAGCACTTATGTCTGTCTCTGCCCCAGCATTTCCCTTTCCCCCAGTGCCCATTTTATCCATTGGTTTTCATGGTACAGTCTGACTCAATACCAGAGCCTGCAGCCGTGGGTGGGCAGAACAGCAAACAGGTTTTTCTGGAGCAGGTTTTCAACTTGCCACACACAGTGCAGGTGACCCATGAGCTCTGGAGATAACGAGTGCTAGGTAATTTCCTTGAACTTGCTCAGTTTCTTAGTTAGCAAGTAGAATAAAAAAAATCATGGAGAGCTTTGTGGGAATCCTCACTTTTGTTAAACTCCATTTTCTGAGGCTGTTGTGAAGAACACAGGGAGTAGCAGTAATGGGATATTTTGACACTGTGAAGGGAACACAGCTAGCCATGTTTTCCCTTGTAATTTCCATGTTTTCAGTGTAGGGCACCATTTAATAGTGGAAAAAATGAAGACCTATGAAAAAATCAGGTCAATATCATATATAGTGTTCTTGTTACCACACAGTTAATGGCATGGCTGGATTTTTCTTTTCCTTAAAGATGTTTATACTCAGTAAAATGTCACTACTTATGCTTGTGATTAGAGAAAGTGTAATTATAAATCCAAATCTAATGCATAATCTTCTAATAAAGTCAACTTTTCCCACTGTTCCTATCCTACAGCCATCCTCTAATTTATTTCTCATTAGGTTCTGGCATCACTAGTTAAGGCATTCGGAAGGAAATCAACAGACCTGAGAAGAATTTTTAGTAATTATTCTTTAAAAATACACAGAAAGTTAAGTTGTTCAGTCATAGCTCTGCTTTTTCCCTTCACTTTCTATTTCAGAATTTCCAAAAGATTCAACTTCTTCTTTTTTCTTCACATCTCTTAATTTGTACCCTGGGTAGTGTGTCCTACGTGCATTTATCATAAATTGCTTATCTGAAATCATTATCGCCAAAGAGAATCAAATCACAGTTTATTCCAGCTACTCCTGTTGTATTTGATATTGTATATCCCCTGTAGACCCAAATATGAGTTTTGAAGTCTCTCTCTTGAAAAGAAACAGCTTTTTCTGGTTGGCAGCCTATCTTGCTCTCCTGCTTTGGAGTCAGGCACACAGCAGAGGTTCTTCACCCTTTATGTGGCTTTATGTAGAGAGGAAAAGAACCAAAATCTAGCAACATGCCAGCTCCTGCCTCCTCTGCTCAGTCTTCACTCACAGCAGGGCTTTGTTCATTGATGCTTTGTGCCATGGTGCTCCATCAAATCTAAAAATGCCCATAAAATGTAAAAGAATACTCTGAATTTAATTCCTTGCTTCTACCCCCGGGGAATTGTCTCTGTTGAATTTCTGTGTTGGTCAACTGCGTTCACTTTGCCTTGTCAAAATGCCTGTGGTGCCTCCTGCCACTTGGAATGTTTTATACTTGAGTGTGGTGAGTGGGGCCCCTTATTCTTCTAAGGGCAGTACCTGGTACTGCAGGGTCTGGGGCTGCTGCAGAGGGGCTTTGACTGCTAGTAGTTATGAGATGAGAGGATTTTTAAAATTACTCCTTTTTTAGTGGCATTTGATTTGACTCAATTTAATTGTATCTATTAGCATGCTCTTTTTGTGTCATTGTTTGATAGCATTTATGCTCACTTTCAAAACTTAAATTTCATTATATGCATTAATAAGAGAAGATATGTGTTAAAAACTTGGATTCATATGCTTTTCTCTTTTTGGATGCATGTTTTGCACCTCTGCAAAGGAGTACATTGAACATGTCAGGCTCACTTTTGCTATTGCTTTAGTCCCCAATACTTTATTAGCAGAGTCTTAGGAAGTTAATGAGGATGCACAGACCTCACACCTTTAGGTCTCTTTACCCTTGTGCAGGCTGACAGTGCTGAAAGAGATTGCCCCTGTAAAGAATATTTAATGCCCCTTTACATATGGATTATCCTGGATTATCTGCCCTGTCTGTGACAGGGATAAGTGTCCCCCCCGCCAGAACTGAGCAGGTCACAGCACTTGTTGCTTACAATCTAAACTAACAAATCAGTGAATAACCTGAACTGCAGCTTTGGTCCAAGTCAAAGAAAATGTTGATGAGTAATAATCACAACAACAATAATATAACAAAAATAACAGGAATAAAGATGCAATGCTCTATGAAATCACTGGTGGTGAAAGAAGAGTATTAAAAAATAGAATAAAGAGGCAGTTAACTTTACAACCACACAAACTATTCTGCATTATTTATACATTACTTTTCCCAGGGCATTGTGAAAGCAATGGCAAACTAATAGTGATGCATAACATGAAAATAACGCACTGCCAAATGAACATCTGCTTTCAATTAAACAGGTGTATCAGGAATTCAGCATATTCATAAGCATAATTAAAGATTGTTATTACCAGGAAGCAGAGAGATACTTTAGTAATTGAACACAGTTGAAAATTATTGTGCTTTTTCTTTTTAAACTTATCTTGCTTGTTTTAAAGAAGGGAACCATCATCAAAGTGATCGTTTTGAAGAGTACATTCATAATGTAAACACATTTGGGAGTGGAAATAGCATGTATTTAAAATGCACCTTATTTATTATTTTGAGGGTTTTGATTAATGACTTCAGGTCATTCACACTTTCAGTGCTTTGCTAGAGGTAACATTAAAAGCTTTACTATCAGAAGCTGGTGAGTTATCTCCCTTCCCAGTACTGCCCACTGAGTGTCAAGAGTTCAGCATCCACAAATAGAGACACCTGAAACCGAAATACATTGGTAAATGCTGACCTCATGTGCCTCCCTAAAGGCCTTTGACTGAAGGGTTCCCACATGAGACAGGTACTGCCTGGGGATTATGGCCTCAAATGTCAGAAGTGCACGCAAGAAGATTCCTCCCTGACCAAAGGTGCCAGCACACCAATATCTTTGGGCTTTTGGAGTGCCAGGGAAACAAGCTGTGTGGAGGTCTGTTCTCCAGGCTGTAGAGCCAGATTTGGTCAGAATCTGAAACAGGAACTCAATATAAAATCGTGGTGGCTTTCCTTGCCTTGCCTGTCCTTGTTGGCACAATGGGGAGAAAAAAAGAGATCCTGTTGATATGGTGTTATTTCATAATTTTCCTGCTCTGCTGCCAGTAGTTTAATTGACCCCCTACTTCACTGCAATCAGTAGGCAATGCACTTGTGTACATTCCTCTGTGGTTTGTGCCCCAGTCATCATCTTCAGCTGCATTAAATTGGCTAACTCGAAAAATGCTGAGATAGACCTGTCATGGTCTTTCCTCAGCTCTGTAAATTATGTTTTCCAGGTGAAGGACGTTGTGTTAATGGACATTCTGTATGTGCCTGCTTCACTTCAGACTGTGTTGTCTGAGAGATGTGAAAAGTCAAAGTGAACTTCGTACAGCTGAACACAGGCAGGGAGAAAGATGAAAACAACATCTGAGAACCTCTCCAGTGTGTATAGAAAAATAATGTAGATTTTCATCACAGGCCATTACCCAAGTCTTTTTGTTTATATCTTTCTCACCAAGGAATGAAATGGAGTAGTGAGTCAGGTAGCAATTTAGTTGAGTAGTAAAAATAGTAAAGCTCTATCTTATCCCTGTATGTTAATGTGGGGAGAACTAGATTGGTGTAATGAATTTCTAAAGCTCCAGACTTCATCTAGTGCTTCTCCCTTCTTCCCTCAGTTTTCCCTGACATGGCCATGTAGAATTTCTTTGTTATTTCAGACTTAACTGTTTCTCTTCCACTGTGTAATTTCCTTTTCCTTCCCTCTTGCACAGCAGACCAGACTTTAGTTCAAGTAGAGGTAAAAATAAACAAGTAGATTAAACGCTCCCCTTGTTCACTCTGAGATAGTTACTAGAATAGATTTAAAATAGAGTTGTCATCCCATGGGGCATATCCTTTTAATTTAGAAACCATACCAAATGTAAAAGGGTGGAAGGGAAGCAGAGTTTAATGAGATATTTTGATTTCATAGTCTCAAATTTGGTTCCACCTCAGTGGCTTCAGTGTTTTGTTGGAGAGTACAGCACTGCTGAGACAGAAATTAAATGCCTTAATAACTTCCCATAGAGTAGACTGAAAAATCTCATATGTTATCACATGTTTTGATTTTTGTAAACCAGCCTTATTTAGTGGGACAAAGATCTGTGGGAAAGTTTTCAACCAATTCCTCTGTTTAGTCAGAAGAAATAAGACAAATTGCATTTCAGACAATCCTGCAGCTGAAGTAACCCAGCTGAGTTCCCGTTGCTCCTGCAGAGCTGCCACCAGCACCAAGGAACTCTAGTCCAGTGAACCCATTAACAATTTGTATGTCCCGTGTCCTTTCACCACCATGACACACTCATCTTCTGTGGACATACAAATTACTGGGTTCATACAGTTTATAATTACCTTTTAAGTAATTAGTTGGCACTTGCGATAGCCAAATTTAGCTAGGTTATTATTATAAAGCTTGAAATCACTTTGTCTGTCATTCTGGCTTCTTAGCACAAAGACTCTGACTAAAGAGTGAGTCAGTCTGTTATCAGCTACTCAAAAAAATCTGTTTTCTGTCACTGCCCCACCGAGAGCACAGACTGTTTAGGCTCGGGGTTAATGTTCAAAGTCACTGGTGAATGAGATTCAAGTCAGGTTGGAAAGTACTCATTTTTAATAGCTTTCAAAAGAACTAACCAAATTGTAAGTACATAAAGCAGTATTTGCTGAATTGACTTTTTTCCTTATTGATCCATAGGCAATTTATAAGGTTCTTTGAAGTAGAATAGTTTGAAAAAACAAGAGGTTTTAGGACATTTGGAAACATCTTTTATCAAAGAGAAGCAGTTTTTGCATCTCTTAGCAGCAGCATTTGGGTTTATTGGGAAATGCACCTCTTTTTTTACCAGTATTCTGATTTAGAGAAGTGTCTGAAAAGCTTTATATAATGCATGTGAATGATCTCAGATCTTCAGCAGAACTAAGTCAGATACTTTTCTGATGGAGTTTTACAGTTTTTTAATTTATTTCTTCATACCATAATCAGTGACCTAAATTTGAAATAAATACATTTTAATTTCCAGTCTTATTTTCACATCATACTTCATAGAACAACCAAAAGACTGAAATCTGCTCTCAGTTGCACAGCTCTTAATTTGGAGCAACTTGAAGGGAGTTAGTCCACAGTTAAATATTAGAAGTGGAAGCAGGAAATTTGACTAAGTATGGGTTTGATTCTGATTTCAGCTCTGGCTGTTGACATTGCAGCTCTTACTTAATTCAAAACCTTGGGTTAAGGGCATGAGCTGTATAGCCATGTCCTTTTCTGACAGAAATTACTGCAGGACCATTTAAATAAAGTCTTAATCAGGTGCCATACAAATTCCTGATTAAGGTTTTTAAATAACAAACTTGAAGTTAAAACCAGCAGGGCATAAGAAATTCCCAGAGCGGTGAATACAGAATCATTAATCTGAACCACTTTTAGTTTCTGCTCAGAATGTGTTAGTAGGGTGGTTAATTAAATTGTGATCTTACTTTTAGAAAAGTATCTGCTGTGAGGGTACACTCATTCTTTGCTAATAAGATATGTTAGGCCATTATAGTCAGAGGCACAAGTTGTCAATTTATCTTTGAATACAGAACAGAAAAAAATCTCATGGAAGAGATTTTTTTTCTCATAAAAAGCAATCCCTACAACATGAGACCAACGAGAACATCGGTATGGAAGTCTTAATATATGGCAGGTCACAGAGTAATGTGTGGACCAGCATGGGGGTAGGACTGAGCAGTGCTCTTCCATATCCCTGGAAAAACGTATGGCTCCTGTTTGCAAGGCAATTCAGCAAATACTTCTTGCATGTATTTGGTTAGTTCTTTTTAGGCATATTAAAAATGAGTACTTTCCAGCTTGACTTGAATCTCATTCACCAGTGACTTCTAACAATAACCCCAAGCCTAAACAGTCTGTGCTCTCTGTGGGGCAGCAACAGGAAACACAGATTTTTTGAGTAGCTGATAATAGATTGAATGTTAGCTTGTAAATAAATATTTAATGGAGATTCAGTGGAGTGATGTTGATGGAAAAACAGAGTAAACAAGCTCAGAATCAGGACCTTGAGTTTTGTCATGTTTCCTTTCTATTTGCCAGCTGGTTTTGCCCCTGTTCCCAATCCATTTTGCAGAAGAAGCAATCCCAGCACCGTGCTAGTTGGATGCTGGAGAGAACCAAAACAATGCTTTGTATTTTGGGCAGTATCTTCTGCACTGGCAGCACAGGGTACCCTCGGGTGTAACTTGGCTGCAGTTTTATTGCTAAGGAGAAAAGCTCCTGGTCCCTCACCCAGATCGCTGGGGTTGGTTATTTAGCTGAGGTTATCTGTACAGTCACCTTGGTGATGAGCTGGAGAGCTCCTAGGAACCCACATCTCCTGGCAGAAAGAGCAGGTAGGACACAGCACTCGACTGCCAAAGCTGCTTCTTCAGCTTGTGAATAGCTTTGCCTGAGGAATCATCTGGAGGAGACTTGGCATTCTGTGAAGCTCCTTAGTCATCTGAAGAGATGAGGTGTTAATAATCTTTGGGGTTATAAATATGCATGGAATGTGGGTGAGCAGCCCGTAAATTGCTATTTGAGCTGCCTCTGTGCTGGGCTCTGGAAAGATTTCTCCTACACTCACCTTCTGCTGCTCTTTTAGAGACCCTTCCACACATTTGCTTAGTCTGGGGGTGAATTCTCACCCACCCAAGTGGGTAAATCAGTGGGCTGAAGGGTGCTATTGCTATTTGCCAAAGGGGGAGTATCCCACAGCATGGAATTGGGCATCACCAAGCCAAATGGGATGTTTGTGCTGGTCAAAATCATCTTCAGCACTGACCTTTCAGCTGTGCAGTGACCCAAGCACAGCAAAGCAGGCAGGGGTGGTACAGGGAGCTCAGCATCACCTCCAGAGCATCACAGCCTCACAGACACAGGGACTGGAGGTTTGGGCATTTCTTCCTCAACTGTGACTAAGCAGAGGTGTACCAAATGGAAAATTCAACTGGCACTAACAGAACTAAATTAAATTGAAACCTGGGAAAGAAGGAGAAGGGATTCCCCGGGAAGAAGTAGTAGGTCACTGCAAGAAAGCCTAGCATGGCTTCAATCAGTGGCAATGTTGTCAGCTCTGGGCTAATTGCCCTTTCCTTTTGTGTTCAGTAAATGTGCATACCCTGAGTTCTAAGAATGTGTTTGGATTCAGCTGTCTTTAACAAAGCACTTCTCTACATGTTAGGGTTTTAGAAATTCGAGGCTCCTGTGAAGTCCCTACTGCTACAATTTCAATTTAGTTAAAAAGGGGTGAGAAAGCTCAGCCCATCCCAGGAGGGTCCCAGCTACTCTTTGCAGGAATATCCCTGAAGCACAAATTAGGGGATTCTTAGACTCTCCACGCAGCAAAGCTCAAATGTGCAGCTAAAAAATTAGGATTCTTTTATGGATATTTTTACATTTTCATTAATTTAAGGAAACAAGTTCTTTACAGCAAATAAACAGAGGTTACGTGCAATGAATGTTAGATTGCTTAAAAAAGGAAAACAACATAATACGTTCTCTGTGTGATCGGAGTATCCCCAGTGCTTATTTTCCAATTAAGTGAAAACACACAGAAAAATAGAGAATATACAAAAAGAGTATCTCTGCAGTCACATCCAGGATATTGGTAGTACCAACTAACAATAATTTTTGTCTCAGAAGAGTATTGTGAGAATTAACTCATATCTGGGAAAGTGCTCTTAGTTCTGGGATGAAAGACCCTGCACAAATATAAACTCTTTTAATATTTTGAACCTGATGTGTGACTTCCCACACCCAAGTCAGAATTTAACAGAAATGCAGACATGGGGAGTACTTGTGTTGGTCTCTCAAAGCTGCACACAGGAAACAACAACTGTGTTAAGCAAATATGGTTTTGAGGCCTCAGTGTAGAAATATTAACTTTTGAGGTGTGATATAAAGTAAGTAATCTTCTGGAGACTCCACTGATTTGATATGACAGTGCAGAATTTTTATCTCATCAGTGAGTGATATTTTGCGTATGGAGTTTGCAAACACAATGTGTTTTTGTCATATAAAATACAGTTAATTTTGCTCTCCACCACAAGGGAAATTTTGAAGTAATTTTGTCAACATGCTCTGTAATGAAATGAATTTTGGGGCTCCCAAGCTCAGTAACTTTCTCATAAGAAGAAATACCACTTCCTAGTCTCACTTGGAAGGTTTCTGGCAACTATAGAAGTCTATAACTACTTTAAACAGCAACATTTTAAAAGGTTAGAAATGAACCATGGTGAAATGGGCTGCTCCTTTCTCTCATTTCAGAAACCTGAAAGAATAACAGCAAAGGGAAACGGAGGGGAATTTTTGCACACAAGCAAAACCTAGAGAAAATTAATCCAGCTCAGAGCACAGTGGGTGAGTTTTAACAAAGAATTGGACTAAGCCATAATCATTTTTGCCAGGATGGGAGATGTAAGATGCTGGCAGCATGGAGATATCAAATGTTGAGTGGTTGGGTCACTGATGGGTATCCCTGTTCGTATTGCATTCATCCCAGCTCACGTCCGGCAGGATGTCCAAGGTTGAAATCCAGTAGCTGGTAAGGAAGGAACTCTTGTGGAAATGCAGGAGCATAAGATGTGGTCTTTTGGACCAGAAAGAGGCTGTCCCTGCAATTCTTGCACATGGGCTGCCCAAAAGCAAACTGCCTGTCCTCCTGGGAAGGTTGTAGCTCAGGGAGAGCCTTTGCAGCCTTCCCCTGGCCTGCACCTCCCAGGCAGGACTGAACGTGGTGGGATCATGCTGTTTAAGTGAGGGAGGAGATCCCTGCTCCCCTGGAGCTTGGCCAAAAGGAGAGGGTTGTCTGGAAATGCACCGAAATAAATAACCAGGATGAGGCAGAACAGCATGCCTTCTTAAATAAAGGCTCGAGCATAATACATGAGCCTCCAAGAAGATGTTGCTGGCACTTCTGCAGTGATGCTCTGCAGAGGGCTCTGGAGATGCAGGGAGCCTGAATCCCTGCAGTGCCATCCTCTGCCTCCACGTTTCCTCTGCAAGTCTGGACTCTGTTCTGTGCAGCTCTTCACAGCAGTGAGAGGTGCTGTAAAAAGGAGGGTTTATAAAAGTGTGCTCTAGAGGGATTAAAAAATCCCAGTACACAGGTGGGATGAGGTGAGGCTCAAGTATTTCCGTGCCAGTGTTGTGTAATCTCAGGCAAATTAAGGTTTAATGATTTGATTCAGGTTTTTGTAAACCACAAAGACAGCACACTGAAGGGCTTAATCTCTTTGCTCCATTGGCTTTAATGAACTCATCTGCAGTTTGTGAGTTTTGGTGAGCTCATTACAAAGCCAAACAAACAGAACATTGCTCATGTGGGCGAATTACCCTGAACTCCCCATTTCTGCGTTTTTGCTAGTTCATGTGATCTTCTGAACAAACAAATTAGAAGTAAATGTCTGAAAATTATTGCAAAGAAGGTGTTCCTCCAGTCCCGACTGATTGAAAGGAAAAGCAAAGTGGCTGCATTCTGGTTCTTATCAGCAGTATGTCTTTGCCCAGAAGTCCTGGTAGGCAGGAAATGAGGCAGTGAGCATCCTGCTCTCATTGTCAAACCCTGGATTTCAGAGTCTGTATCTGATAAATTACTGGAACCAGAGTGGCATTTGAGGTGCCTGGATAAAGAGGCAATAAAAATATTTTCTATTTGTTTACACTGAAAAATACCATATACTGAACTGTCACATCTGAAAAATTGATGCTTCTGACTTCACAAATATTCAGCAGCCTAATAGAAATGTCAGATGTGTGTGGTTTTGAGAGAGAAAAAGGTAAAAAAAATGAAAAAAAAAGAAAAAATCAGCCACATAACAAAATGTTCATTTATTTTCATCAGATTTGATACTCCATCACGTAACTGATAGATCCAAAGACCGAGCAAGTTTATTGAGCTTTTTTTCTTCTTGATTTCAGTGATTTTTGATTAAGCACTATAGAATGCCAGGGTTGAGTAGCAGCTCTTTCATATCACTACTTCTTCTGCTGGCAAATTGGTGTCCCGTGGATGGAGATTCATGTCATTAAAGGCAAGAGGCTGAGGCTGCCTCTCAGCAGGTTCTGGAAGGGGGAGCACAGGGGTCAAGTAGAACCATTTTGGTTGTGCAGTCCTACCCCTGTTCCTGTGCAGTTTGGAGAGCTCTGTAAAGGGTGGGAGGGGGAGCAGTCTTCTACCCTTTCATTATTTTAAAATATATTTGGTCACTTCCTGCTACTTTTAGCTTTAGAAAGGAAAAAAAAAATAGTGGGAGGGTTGAATGAATTTTTCATATTTGGCTGAAACTGAAAACAGTAGTAAAAATGAAATTTAACTATGGGGATGTGGAGGCTGAATCATTTTGATCACTGTGTGAATACAAGGATGGTCCTGGGGGGGGGGAGCATCAGCAGTTGGTGGAAATTGGCATTTTTGCCTTATTGCCAAGAGCTGGACATTGTGCCTCTGTCCCATGGCTCTGTCACATGCATACAGTGCAAACACAGAGTGTGGAATTGAAGCTCACTAGGATACAGAAAAAGTCTCACTTGTGCTTCTTTCCATTTCTCTGTGAACAGATTTCAGTCCCTAATTTCTCAAACAGCACAAACCAGAACGGATCCCTTTTATGATGGTCTTTGTTTTCTCTGTAATAGCTTGGGACAGATTATCCTTTGGGCGATAGCTGTGTTTAGGTGTAATTATATAATTAGTGCAAATGCATGTAAATCAGATAAATGGGGCATAATCAGCTGTAGGATTTGGTGGCAAACACACACAGTGCATATGAAGTACGTGGTCTTAAGGTTCAGCTGATGGAACTGTCAGCAGCCATTAAGGATGATAAAGCTGGAGCTTTCAAGAGCTGGCTGTGGGGAACAGGAAGAATTGGGTCTGCATTACGAATGCATCCTCAGGTGGCAGTTTGAGCTGACAGTGGAGGGGGCTGGAGCAGTGGGTGTGTGTCCTGCTGCCCTGAGGTGCAGAAAGGCAGCCAGGTGTGGGGAACAAACCGAATTGCAGCTGAGGACATCCTGCACTTGGGGGGCTGCTTATTCTGTGTGCCACTTGTGTCTCACAGTAATCTTGAATAGGTTAGTTTGCAGGGTGCTATTTGGTCAAAGGTTGGACTTGGAGGGCTTTCCAAACCTGAAGGATTCTATGATTCTGAACTTCAAAAGGTGTGTGCTATTTGAGTATTGAAATAGGTTGAAGCAGTATTTTCTCAGGACTTTACCTGGCCCAAGGAAACTGCCCTGTGCCCAAAGTGTCCCTGGTGTAGGGAAGGCCAGGACAGCAAAACACTGAGACTGAATGCAGCTGTGAAGAAGAATTTTGTCCTTATTCAGTCCTGAACACCACTGTGACACATTCATGTTAACACAGAAAAAAGACTTGAAACAGCCTTGAATCCCAGGGTAAAAGCCTCACTTCTTTATAGACAGGCTGAGAATTGCATTCTCACAGGAGCTTGTGTACATGGATGCCTGGTTTGGCTTTTGACCTAAACTTGAATCTTATGGACTTAATAGGAATTAAGTCAAAACTTACAAGTGTAGAAATTATTGTCTGTGTAACTGTTACTCATTTGCTGAAAAAAGAAATTGGTCTTGTAAGAAACAACAGGAAAAAGAAACTGGTCTCAGATGAATGGATATTGTTGTGGGATAATAGTCCCTGATAGTCTGTAACTTTTGTTTGTGCAAGCTAAATGGTACAATTTTAATTACCATCATGCTGAAATCACTGTAATGGATTACAGTGAAAATCTAATTCAGTTTTTTTCAATTGTTTTAGTGGAAACTCATGAGCAGCCAAATTGTTGTTACCCTGTGGTTCTTTTGAACAGCTTTGGGATTTGCAGGAGGGAATGAAGGCACCACACAGATTAGGATGTTTGCATGCCACAGTCCTGCTATAAATACCTGACTGGGCTGGGTTCTCCTTGCTTTGCTTGTGTTTCTAAGTGACAGGATTTTTGATATTCCGTTCTCTGAACATCAATAGCTGCAGAGACACGAGAGTGTAAGAGAGAGTAACGTGTCCTCACACACTGAGCAGCTTCTGACTCCCCTCTGAGCACGGCACTGGCTGTGCCATGAGCTCCTGCCCCTCTCTGACTCTCCAGTACAGGTAAAGCAGGGTAGTGTTCTTTAAAAATAATACATATTACTCTTGGAAAGAATGTTCTAAGTTGAAAAATGGGTGCCTTGGACTTTATTGAAAGGAAGAAAAGAAAATAGGAAAGTTGATTGAGGCAGGTTATATTGAACAGCCTGGAATGCTGTGGAAGTAGTGCCTTTGGAAAAACAGCAGGGGTACAGCAGACAAATAAACCAGCAGCAGAATTGCCAACAACTGTCAAATCAAAAGCAGCAGTAAAGCAGAAATATAAACTCAGTATCAGTCTGAATAAGCATTTGTTAAACACACCAAGGAGAGACAGACAGTTGTGCAAAGCCATAACATCAGTGGTGTTTTCAGAAGATAATTGTTCCTGTTGATACCAGCTGCTGGTTAGTGCTCTGTTCTGATCAATATGACTATTTTAATCAAATGAGTAAGGAAAAAGAACCATGAAATCATTTCGTGAATGCATTAGTTCAGTGAACGCATTAGTTGTGTGTGATGGAGTGATCCTGCCATCCTTTTTTCCACTGAGTTTCTCGTAATGGAGTCCTCCAGGAACTGAGGCCATTAAGATGTGACTGCAGAAATTAGGAAGGTATCAATCAGCTGGGGACCTCACCTGGCTCTGCACTCCTTGAGGTACTTTGTTTCCCCACCACAAATGTTTTTCTCACGGTCAGCAGTGGTGGATTCCCTCAGCTCAATCCGTGCAGCTTTGGGAGTGCTGTTGCCAAAGGGGCTGGTTATTATTGGGATTGTGCAAGATGCAAATTGCCTCGTGGATCCCTAGAAATCTAATGTGTGGTAGAGGAATGACAGCACACACAGAGGAGTTCAGTGGCTGCCCAAAGCCAAGCTGGATTTACAGAATATTGTCTGATACAACATGTGGATAATGGATAATGTCTGTGACCATTCTGTGTCCATAATTAAGGGTTTGAGTTTTCCATGTTATTCACTCTGGAAGCTTTTGAGGAGCTGGGTGTTCCCTGGACTGCAAACAAGGTCTGGGCAGCTATGAAAGAGTAACAGCTGGGGCTTCAACCACTTCATCTGCTGGCGAATTCTGAGCTGTATTTTATTAAAATTAAAGTAATTTTGGCTGGGTGAACTACTGACATTAGACATCTCTCCATAGTTTTTTTATAGTGACTATCAATTCTGCAGGGCCTCTCTTAATACACTTGCTCTAATTTCTGCAACTGCTGTCACTCTGCAGGAACAGGTCACCCGAAACGCTCGCAGAATAATCTTCCCCAGCTCTCAAAGAGGCTGCTTTGATAAGTCTACTCATGGTGTGCTTTTGAAACAGAAGCCAGCAGTTGCATACTGCTGCTACCTTCATGACATGGGGAATATTTTATCAGATCCTTTTGAATGTACAACTTTGTTTTCTCAGCTGGGATTACATCCTGTAAGGACAGTCTAAAACTTTCTGTGACAGTTGCAGTGAAACTCTATGCAGATACGTATGGGGGGAAAACACTCAACAAAACTCTCTAAAAATGTGCAGCTTTTAAAGCCAAGCCAAGCTGAGTAAAGCTGTGGTACCAAATGTGCATCATCAAAGTTCACAGTAGTTGTGGCTTTCCTCTCCTTCCTCTCATCCTTTAAGGTTCTGAAGCAGCACACTTCAAGGGTTTGACAAGAAAGAGGCACATATTCCCTTTTGTGCAAATCTGCTTGCTGCTCATGAACACTGTTCATTCTAAAACCCCATTAAGGTACTCCCCTAGTGGTGTGGCTCTGACAGAGGGAAACAGAATTAATTCTACAGCAAGGAAGGAAAAAAAAAGAGAGAAAAGCCATCTTGTAAGTCTGTCACTCCAAAGAATATATTAAATATATTTAATACATCCTGTTAAATAGAGTAAATGGATGAGATTCTTATGTGAAGGAGGGGGAAGTGAGCAAAAATTAGGTTTCCCTACCAAAAGTTGCATGGCCCTTTGGAGTCTGAGAGATCGCAGAGTATTTCAGAAATCAGCCCCCTGTGCAAGGCAAGGAGTGAGTGAAACAGCTCAGTGAATGCTCCTTGCAGGAACAGCAACATGATGAGGGGTTTTCTGGAACTTAACACCCCACAATTCCTGTGGTATTGGAAGAGTTTGGGACTCTCTTTTGGATGTTCCTTAGAAGACCTGCTCACTGAGATTTACAGTAAAAGTGTGCTTGTTTATTTGTGCAGGGGCAGTTAGTCATTGCACAGCTCCAGCCCCGCATCAGAGGCATGGTAGATGTGGCTCTGCACACGAGAAATGAGTCATTTTTCTGTACCCAACAAAGCCTACAAGTTAACAAAAAAAGAGACAACAGGCAGATGAGTAGTAGGACGTGACAGAGTGTTTGGTCAGCATCCCTCAGAATCACAGAGCTCAGAAAATGCCACTTGTTTCACAGTGAAACATCTCCTTTAGCTCTGAAATTAAGATATGCAATAAATAGCATAAAAAGAAAATGGAGATGTCATTTAGAAACACAGAGGACTTATTTCATTCTTACAGTCAAAATGCTTCAGTCTTATTGCTTTGTCTTGAAATGAAATTTGTCAAAATTGATATATCCTCCAGAATTTTTCAATTTTGCAGAAAGCTCCTTTGTTTCAGAAAACTAATTTTTGGATTTTTTTGTTGTTGCCTGTTATGATCTTGATATTTTAGAATTTTATTCTCTCCCTGAGGGAAAAAAAAAAGGAGTAATAAATACTCTGAACGTTTTTATGCTAGTTAGATTATTCTGGATTTCAAATTATGAAGATGAGTTCATGGTTTGATTAACTTCAGTGAGGTTACTTACACCATTCTGTTGGTGAGTTTTAATAGCTTTCTGTGACTAATCAGACTTTCCATTAAGGCATGTGTCATTGGGAAGAGGTGTCTCTCTACATAGTCACAGTAACACGTTAAGCAACCTCTTATCAAGTTAGAATAAAACATCTGTTATTATATTTTGAATATGTGGCAGCTAATATAACACAGTGCTAAGGGAAAACATGGGGTGAGAAACTGTTAAAAATACAGTGTTTGAAACCCCCAATAAACCACTGTCTTTGTATATATTCCTTATGTATTACAACTGCTGTGACTTTAGACAGCTGTTTTGAATAATTTTCAAGGTTAAATTTTCTACTACTGCAGTCAGGCATGTCTGAGTGTTGTTTAGCAAATGAATTATTTAACAACATTTTAAATCAACTATCAACTGATACATCAGATAATATTTTCTGCTAACTCGCTGTACCTCTCCAGTGGCACATGAGTAAGAACACACACGATGCAGTATATTTTTTACGGTACTTTTAATCAAAGAGAGACCAAAAAGAAGCAGACACACAAAAAGGAATTGTGAAAAAAAAAAAAGAATAGTGTCTGTAGATACAAATGGTGGCACAGATTTAGTCACACCAGCCAGGGCACCAGATATACACTCCCACCTGTAAGTGTATTTTGCTGCAAACCAACCATGTGAAACTAACTGGCCACATGACAGGTGTGTGCAGGTTGGGAGGAGGTGCCTCAGTGCCTGTTTTCAATGCATGGGGAGTTTGCAAATGGCCCTACCTGAAATTGTGCTTCACAAATCTCATGCCGAGTCATTTCTTGTTCACAGTCCAACTCCTGCTCTTGTTCTATTGAGGCAGCGAGTGTGAGGTGTGGGGTGTGTGACTCCTGGAGTGTGGGAGAAAGGTGTGTGCAGCCTTTGGGGGGAATTCAGGAAATCCCAGTTCTTTGGCCCACGGAGATTCTTTACATCATCAATGCATATGTAAATGTGTGGTGCTGTTCTCTGATCTGCCTTGGAGACAAGCAGACCCCGAGCTTTTATCAGTTCTAATCCGACTGCTTGGGGGTTCAGAACAAATGCTATGAAACTCATAAAGCCTTTCCCCTTTACCTGTCTTAAAGGTCAGATTTTGAGTTCATCCTCAGTATTTAGATTTTATTTGTTTCTTTAAAAAGTAGGTTTCAAGCGTGGATGAAGTTTAGTCATGACTACCCTGAGCTTTGATGTTTCAGTAACACCATGCTGTAAGTTATGGCTTTGCCCTCATGGCAGTACCTGCCCTGCTGCCGTGGAAAATAATGACCACTGGGATTTTCAGCTGCCTGTGGTGCCTCCCAAAAATGTGTCTTCCCTTTAAACACCCACAAAGGTGTAGTTTCTTGAAGGATCACACTGTGTAATTACATGGTTTACTTCTTCACGTCAGTGACAGATATACTTGGTTTAGTTTTATTGCGTTCCCAAGGCAGCACACGGGACGTTGGTGTGTCTGTGCCCTTGTCTGGTTTCTGCTCTGTCCCTGGCTCCCCATGGCAACCCTCACCCCGACCAAGTCTCAGGCTTTCCCCAGAGTTCCAAACTCTGTGGCCCCTGCCCTGGTGGGTATTGCAGGCAGTGCAGAGCAATCACCAGTTGCAAAACAGGCAGGTGCACAAATGGCAGGGGACAAGCACATGTCAGTGAAGGCATTCCCATCCTTCCCACAGCTGTGACGATAAAGCCACTATTTCACCATGTGATTGAGTTATTAAGTACCTTATTTCCTGTGTCTGTACTTCTCCTTTTGTTCTTTCCCACCTAAATACTTCCCCTGGATGTGTGGAGTTATTATTTTAGTAGCACCTTAGAGGCCTAAAACACAGCAGGCACCCCACTGTTTTAGGTAGAGTTAATTAAGTTTCTCTGCTCTCTTTTTTCCATGTGTTTAATACCTATTAAATGTGCATTATCTGGAACAGAAGAGTCCCTGGCAACGATACAGAACCACACTGTGGTAGGTGAGACTGTTTTCTTCCTGCTTTATGAATTCTGAGTTGATGAGCTGTTATAGGACGGCAAAGAACAGACTCATTTCTGGTGGAAGCACCTGGTGAGACATGCAAGTTAAACGAAGTCTATGAGAGCTGGGAATGCACTTCTCTGGCATCTAAAGTGGGAAGAAATACCACACTGAGTCATCTTTGGTGTCCTTTCCACCACTGACCTAAAAATACAGTACAGTGCACTTATAGAATTGGGGAAATTTTCTTTTTGCAGAAGTGACATCTTAGAATCTGTTTCCATTGGAATGGAGATGATGGCATTTTCCTTGGGTTTGGCTAATAATTATGTTCCTAACCTATATGTGTGTTGGTTCCCAACATGCAACTACTGCTAGGAAAGCTAGGAAGGCTAGGTTAGAAATTCCTGAGGGCCACTGCCTAAAGGGCTTATTAATGGAAGAAACCTGGCTCAAAGGAAGCTGGGATTGGATGCAGTGAGGGGTCCTGAGTGACTGCTGATCACTGGACTGAGATGTTTAACTCAGATTTCTTCAATCTAATTATAGGACCCTTTTGTAACCTTGCTAAAGGAAATACATTTTTTGAGGCTCATGACCAGGTTTTATCACTGCTCAGACTCTTAACATGCTCAGCACAACAAATTATAGTCCCAAATCAGGATTCACACAGGGGCCCAAGGGACTGCATTTTATTTATTTATGTGTGTGTGTTTCCTCCTGCAAATACATTTGTTAGACAGGCATTAAGTGACATGAGTGAAATAGCAAATGTTTTGCTTTCGGATGAAGTCACGAAAAATAATATTTATGAATTTGGTTTTGTTTATCTTTCTAGCAAAGATAAATATATTAATTTGTGCAAATCCAAGAAGCTACAAATAAGAATATGGGCATCCTTAAAAGGTCAGGCAGAGTATGATCCAAACAATATTTTCTGCCTCCTAACTACTTTCTCCCTAACTGGAAGGGTAAGCAGATATCCTACTGCTGCTTTCTTCACTACTTTGGTAAAAAGATGGTTGTTTCAGTAAAAAGATTACAATTCTAATACTTGGATTCTTTAGAATTAACTTTAGCTTAAAGTCTTCTGAACATTTCTGATTTCTCTAATGGATGGCAGAATTGTAATCCAAACGCTAACCAGCTTGCCTGCTAATATATTTCTTGTCCCAGAACAACAGCCCTATTTGCAATATTCAGAAGATAGTATAATTTGGAAACCAGCTCCTGCTGCCAACAGAAATGTCAGTTAAAGTTTTGATGATCTTGGTTAAA
Organism: Campylorhamphus procurvoides; assembly: GCA_013396655.1. NCBI lineage: Eukaryota > Metazoa > Chordata > Aves > Passeriformes > Dendrocolaptidae > Campylorhamphus > Campylorhamphus procurvoides. The sequence continues at coordinate 1,090,725 of WBMV01001708.1, read as the reverse complement.
TCTTTCATAATATTCTTACTCCTTCGTGGCTCAGGGGTGTGTGCTGACTACCACCTGACAGATCTTTAATGGCATCCTTTGAAGACAGACATGGGAATTCCTGGTCTGGGACTAAGCAAAAGGAATGAAAATTACAAGTCCTCAGTGACAGCCTTTTTCCAGCTGATAATATATTAACTTTTTTCATATTGTGGCCGTGTATGTGTCCACATGGATTTTCTGACTCGCTGTGTGTCCCTCCTTTCCTGCCCACCACAGTGCCAGGTCCACTCCTGGATTATTAGTCTGGCTGAAAGATAAAGCAGTGCAGCACTGGGGAATTACAGGGCTGCTCTCAGCTTCTCCTGGTGCACACGCTGAAAAAGTTAAGGCAGGAAATAATGGCTTTCCATAAGGCTCACCTGAGAATGCCTGCCATGGAAAAATGGATCCACAGAATGAAATATGGGACGTGCTGAAGGAGAAGGATGCACTGAAGGGCTCGGGCAGTGCCGGTGAGAGCCGAGTTCAGTGCTGAGGAGACAGAGCTGCACATCTTCTGTTATCTTTTTGCCCTTTTCTTTGTTTAACTTCAGAAGAAATGCAAAGAAATAAAATGGAAAGATTGATTCATTGGCAATGGAAAGCTGAAACTGAGTTCCTTTACTCATAAACTTGTACAGATCTTTAGGGGTGGTGAAACCATTTATTTTAACTGGTTTACAGTGGATTGAGTTCCACATGTATCATGTCCTCAGGGAGCTCCCAGAGTTTACAGAAACCCAGTTTACAGAAACTCCTTGATATATTTGTGTATCATTTGGGAACCTTCTCATCAGGAAGGCAAGTACCAGCACAGCTTTGCAAAGTTCTTTCACATGCTTATCAATTAATATCATCCAGAAGAAGTCTCTGTATTGGCTCTTTAATTAAATACAAACAAAACACCCTCAAAACAGTTATTCTTCATCAACAACATAGAAGCCCCAAGATTTTCAGAATCCCTTTCCTCCTGGATGCCAGGCCAGCCACAGACATGCATTTCAATCTGCCAGCAATCGTCAGCTCCGTCCTTTTTACTTATTCTTTCTGAAGATTCTTGTTAATGAACCTCCTTGAACTGTCACAGAGGAGGATGAAAGGCCAGGGCACTGGGTGGAAAAGCAATGCAGATTGGAAAAGACAGAAAGCTTATTTAATTCTTTCTTTTCTTTATCTCAACTCCCTCAAGTTATCTCTAAAAAGATGTTTAAAGCTTACAGTTAAAACTTTTCTGCATTTAACTGTAATTATTAAAAGCAGCTAAGGTAGTCCAAAGGGAAAAATTTCAAAACCCATTTCAGCCACTGCTGGTCATGCATTTGGGGGTGGATGGGATCTTGAGCAGAGATCACAGCTGTCTTTTTACCTTGGTTTTTTTTTTTTAGTCTGTTGTGCTTGAATTTCATTTGTTAAGATTTAAGGTCTTCATCTTGTGTCTGTTACTTACCAGCCCTCTGGATTTTAAATGGGCACTAATGACTCTCAGCAGCAGCAAGCTGAGCTTTATTTGAGGATGTAATTTATGAGCCTGCCAGTAAAGTGAAAGATGTGGGTTGAAAGAAGGAACTGGGGATGTGGGAAAAGCAGAAGGATTGCAACTGTCTTGATGAGGTCCTTAGGAAGTGGTACTGCACTTTGCATGCTGCTCACCACGTGGATCACCATCCCAGTGGAATGATCAGGATTGACTGTTCCTAATGAGAACATCAACCCGGGAAGTCTGGTATCCTGCCTACATCAATGACTAATTCCAGCCATTTAAAGAGGACATAAAAACCCTATAATGAATCTACTGGTTCCATAAGGGAAGGGAACTGCTGATGTGATATCCTAAATACCAAGATCTCAGTCGACATAATTCATATTCATTCACAGCCATGCTTTCCAGGAAGGATTTTAAAGTATCTTAAATGCATATTAAGACTGTTGCAAGTGAATGTCTTCAGTTTTTACCAGGATGGATGGAGGTCACTGGCCTAACAACTTCTGGGCAAGCTGAAATTTTGATGTAGTATTATCTCAAGGGCTCAGTTTATTTCTGTATCATCTTAGAACTGCAGAAACAGGAAAAGAGTAAAATATTTCTGGACAATGGTCACTAGGATATGACATACAGCTAGAGGAGGGGTTAGAAATAGGGCCAGCCATGGGGTTTAGGAACGGAATAGGGGACAACACAGAGGGTGGTCTCTAAAACAGAAGCTGCCTTTGGTGGGTCCCAGTACCATTTATACTGCTGATGTACTTGTACTGTAAAATACAGGGACACTTCCCCCCGCTGTGCTGTACTCAGCCCCACACACACCACTGTCTCTTTATGCAGAAATTAATAATAAATCTTCAAGTATTCTGGTTGCAACATAATCTTCATGCTGTTACTTCCACAATGTGTGAGCTAAAACAAACTAACAGATGATTTGGAGACTCCTGAAGCAGTGTTAGCTGTGTGGGGGTTTGCAGTCACTTCAGTATGGAGAGAGCTAGCAGGAAATCTGGATTATATGACAGAGTATGTGTCTGAGTCTGCTTTTGCTGTTGCACTGAAGGAACCCAGGAATAACTTTAATGAAGTTATGAGACTTTATATAGAGAGTTACGTATCATCACATAGCTGGTGAAACTAAATAAATGGTAATACTGAGCTCTTTGTGGTTACTTCAGGGAGAGAAGAGGTCTTGGAAACTTTAAACAGCACCTCATTAGTCAGCAGTAATGGCCTTATGTTAGATAGAAATGATAGATAAGCCTTTTCTGGGCCTCTCCAAAATGGTCAGTGGTAACTTCCATGAAGTGGTTGGACACCAGAACTTTCCCACTCGTTCATCACCAACCATTGAGCTGGTATTAAATCAAGGAACTCCATACATGGAGCTCTCCTGGCCCCCTTCTCCACTGTCTCACCTGGAGGTTTGGTTTCCATCCAGAACAGGCTCTTCTCCTCCTTGTCCCCCCTCCTAAAAATGCTGAACTGCCCCATTTGCAAAACTGGGGAAGCTTGGTAGGTTCTGTTTGGAAATGGGGTGCTTTGGCATCTTATTCACTGTGACTGTCAAGTGTCATGCCTGCTTAGACATTTTTTGTGTGAGAAGGCAAATTTGTGTATTTTGCTGGCTAGAAAGAGAAAACTCTCATTTCTGAATGTATATAAGTGACAGTTAGTTAGTGTTACTCAGGCTTCCAGCCCCTTCCCGATGCACGTGTGTGTACCAGCACTTATCCACACAGACAGGGAGAAAAAGGGAGGGGAAATGAGGCTGACTCTCTCCAGAACACTGGTGTAAAACTGCTATGCTAATATGGATATACTTTGTAATTTAGGAAACTGTTCTAACTGGAGTGAGGTTAAAGAAGGGATATTTCCAAAGCCTGGAGTGCTGTTTGTATTTGCTGATTAATTCCTAATGAGGGCAGAAGCACTTAAAGGAATACTATAAAGGTACGTTTTCTCTTTTCATTTAGAAACATAACATCTGAGAAGCATTTATTAGCAAAACATCAACTCTGTTTGCACATTTCTAAATAGAACGTTGAAGCAAGTGAATTTTAATTTTCATGTCTATAATTTGTTAATATAATTACCATACAATACAGCTAGGTGCTTTCAAATCTTTCAGTGTTAATTAAAAAGCTAATAACTTGAAAAGCTATAAATATTGTGGTAGAGGGGCCAGTGCTCCAGGGAGTTAATCCTTTATTTGTCATTTACCAGGGATTCCTTTACTAGAGGGCCAGGCTTTGTGCTGCAGTAGAGCACTCTGGTACACAGCTCCTCAGAGCTACCTGGTAGATGTTCCCACCAGGCACAAGCAGGGCAAGGTTTGATCCCTGGCACAGACCAACATATTCACAGCTAAATGCAAACAGAAAACACAATTAATCCCACCACTTCAGCCCGTTAATTCTTTTCCCTTCTCTGCTTTCATCTGCTCTGTCCTATCTAGACCCACCTTCTTGTTTGTGGACTGACTGGTACTTGGCACAATGTGAGACAGCCTCTGGCTCCTTCTAAAGAACATCTCCAGCTTGCCACAGAGGCTTTTGGAGCCTGCTGTGTAGGAACTATGAGAACCCCTCTGAAAGGCCATCAACCACCCCATGGGCAGTGGGGTGCTTTTCGCTGAGGATGTGTCTGGGCAGCAGTTCTGGGAAATACCCTTTGATCAGGACAGTTTAGAGTTGGTTGAGGTGTTTGCAGTTTGGGGGCGGATGTTCCATGTTCTGAATTAAAAAAGTAAAGCCAATATTCAGGATTTCTTGTTGGAATCTGCACTGCTTGGAGTCTTCTGAAATCACTCACTGGAGTTCCCAACACCACATGCTTTGCTGGGACTGTCAAGGGGATAAAGCTCCATTGGAACTACTGTAGCAGTGTAAATCTGCAGAGCAGCATTGATGGCACTAATGACAGCTAAAGGGAAAAATACTCTGCTCATCAAGCAGGGTCTCAAAGCAGTGTAATTCATGCCTTACTCCTGCAAACTACTGAAATTGTGGCAGGCTAGAATATGAATCACTTTTTCCTATGTTGTGTCTACTCTTTAGTCAATGGAAATGGAAGGAAGATTTTATTTAAATGCAGTGATCCTGTATCTAAATTGACTTTGTCTGGACATAGCCTGGTCTAACACAGTGACTCGTGATCTGTGCTGGGAGGGGCAGAAAAATGCTTTGCCTGGGACATGTTGTGGTCTGGTGCTCATTGTTTTAAATGCTCTAAATAAGACATGTATTTTAACAGGAAATGGACTTGCTGTGCAGCTTTGTGAATGAAGCACAAACAAATGAGGAAGGAAAAGCTGTGTTTAAAATTCTAATCAACCAGCCACATCATGCCAGATAACACACCCAGCCGGGTATGCACACACACACAGAGCACAGAGTGGCTTTCAAACGAGCCAAGACGACAGAGGCTGGAGCCGGGCAACGCCATTGCCTCTTGTCAAAGCCAACCCTTCGTGGTGCACCTCAGCACTGTTCCAGCACACAGGCATTCACCTCCCGGAAATCATTAATTCTGCCCAGCCTTTTTGAAGAATAGCGTGATGATGAGGTTCCTAAAAGGCACTCAGAGGAAGCCCTGCGTGCTGTGCCTGGTTCCCATTGCTTAATGTTTGTCAGACTTGAATTGTGTTTGAAGGATATATCGTGAGTAATGGATTCTCCTGCTATTTACACACGGGCAAGGCTGCACAGCCGCTCCATGTGCCATTTATTGCACTGCATTATGTATGAGGTGGTTTTGCCAGCAGAGACATAAACACAGAAAGGGGGGAGGGAAGGAAAACACAAGAAAGCAGATTCGTGTATTGTCCAATATACAGCTGTTAAGAATAATTTAGGAAACTTTTAAACACTCGTGTGCAAATGTTTTGGAACTGTAGCACTGAAATGAGTTATTTACTGCATTCTTAGCAGCAAACACCATAGCTTTACCATGAAGCAACTCCTCCTTCTGTTGGAATTATCTTATAGCTACTGCACTGCTGCTACAGGACACTGACAGTCCCAACAGCCTGCATTGAAAATGTAGGGTCACATCCTCAAAAAGAGCCATGCTCTTTCCTTTCTCATTGCTTTAAGGGGAATTTAGGTGCTAAGACCTTTTGTAAACCTGCTGTTCAACTGTTAAGATGTAGGTGTGTAGTGAGTAAGAAATGCCAAATGTCTAAAAAGCCCCCACCAGGCATTGATTCCCAACAGGCATTAGGGAATGCTCTGCTTAGGGATTTATTGGTAAATCCCACTGAGCCACCTCAACTGGTCCACTGGGGCCGTGTTCCAGGCAGCTCCTTCCCTTTGTGGTTCAGTGGAAGGGTAAGGGCTGATGACAGTCAGTGCTCACCCAGGGGAGAGCACAGAGCTTCTCTGGCACTGCAGCAGGACTAATCAGAATAAATTACCACTTCAAGTGAGGAAAGGTGTCAGAATTTGGCTCTTTCTCACTAGTCAGGTTGCTGCCTTGGAACTTGGCATCTGTGTAGCTGGGAATCACCACTGTGCTGACCAGAAGACACTGGCATTTTGTCAGTGCAGTTCCTTGGCTTTCAGAGCACCACCTAACTTGGAAGGGTTCAGTCCTGTTTCTTTTAATCTCCCAAATGCTCTGCAGAGCCGAAGGTCGTTACAGCTTTCCTGGATGAGCTGTCGTGGAGAGCAAAAGGCAAGACAGGCACATTGCACACCAGAGCTAATATTTAGACATGTTGTGTCTGAATTTGAAATACAATGGCAGAATCTGTGGGTTTTCCAGGGAGGCTGAATGAACATGGGCATGTTGTCTGGGTATAAATTGTGTGTTGGTTCTGGAATGAGCTCTCTAATGAGCACTGCCATGGCACAGGAGTCAGAGACACATTTCATGGAGGAGAATGAAAGGGACCTGACAGCCAGCACAGTGAAAGATACCCAAGCTGCTTCTCTACACAGACTCCCTTCATAGCACATGATGTAACCTACATATTTATAATATTTTTAGAGTCTGATTTATCACCTAGCATCACCTAATACTTACAGTCCACTATTTCACCGTTGTAATATAGAGCACAAATATGGCTCTTTATAAAATTTAGTCTTGTGAAGGCCATGACAGATGCCAAGATGTTTTTCTGTGATTTGAATAAGACGGGTAGACACATCAAATACCTTTCACTAATTCCCTTTGGCAGGAGTAAACACACAACTCAGAATATTACTCCTATCCCAAAATTCACATTTCCAGACCATGCTGCCCCTTCTAACAAAGAAGCAGAGAACTCAACTGTTCTGTGTGGGCTCTCATTCAGGTCCCAGTAGGCTCCTGTGACTGCTTATCCTCAAATGTTACATCCTCAACATGGCAGGAGAAATAAACTTAACCAGCCAAAAACATTTTTAATTATAATTATGGCTGGCAGGCTGGATCCCTCGCAGTGCTTCTTCCCTTCTCCAGCTTGGAATTACTACTAATATACCTATAAAATGCTAGTCCATGGTAGAAGTAGATTAATTGTAGACAGTGTTAATATTGTACACAAGAGCACGAGGATTGATAGTCCTTGTAATCTCTTATCTAAACATAGAAGAGCTGCATATGCTGTTCATAAAGCACTGAAATCAATCACCATAGTGGCAGACAGGTAATTGGGAAGTAAGCTCCTGCTCGTGCAGAGCAGGAGAGGATAAGAGCCTTCAACAGGTTGGGGGCTTTTTGCACAAACCATTCTCTGTCTCAGGTTTCAAACTCTAAACTGAGTCACTTAAAATCCACGTGTGAGCTCTCAGATAGGCTGCGTTACTTCCAGAACTGCAAAAATCTTGCATTCCCCATGACTTCAAAGGTCATGAAGGTTATCCAGTATTGAGGAGAAAGGCCTGGAAGGGTGGGAAGCTGGAGCTTGATGCTGGTTGCTGGGTACCTGCATGCAAAGAGCGGGTTCAGAGCTGTAGATCCTGGTCAGAGAGAAACAACAGTGATGTCTGCATGGCTCTACAAGTGGGATCAGATTTTAATTAACATTTGTAAAGTCCTTTGAAATGCTAAGGCTTAAAACAATTATATGACTGCACAGCTCTGTAATGTTGATAATCAAGGTCTTGTAAAAGGGATCTTGGAGCATTTAAGAACAGCTCTGTTTTCACATTCAGCCAGATGAGGATAGTCAGAAAGTCTCCATAATTAGAAAGGGTTTGTTACTAAAAGCTTCTCCCTATATTAAACATTAACAGAATGTTTCTAACTATGAAATGAATTAGGCCAAACTAAACTATTATAGGAATTAGCAGTATTCACTTCTGATTTTCAGATTAGTTAGGTTAATTTTAAATACTGCTTTTTGCCAGGAAGAGACTAGTAAATACATAATAATAAAAATTGGCCATTTCATTAAAACACTGAGAAAAGAATATTCTGTTTGCTTTTTTTTCCCTTTTTTTGGTAGCTCATTGTAATCTATGACTTTAACTGAGTTTGGTGGGATTTCTCCTCTCTTATTACAACACCAATAATTATTTTTCTTTGTTTTTTCTTGCTTCATAATAGGAATGAGAGTTGTTTCCATTGCTCAGAGAAGCACAGTTTAGCTCTAATAGTTATCTGTGGAACTGGCAACAGTCCCACTTCGCTCCACAGCATTACACAAACCCCTCTGCCCCTCCGGAGGGGAGAGCCCATCTGTGTGTTCCTACTTACACAACAGCAGTTGTTTCCCTTATCAAGGCATGTGGTTTTTTTTGGGGGGGTTGGTTTGGGTTTTTTTTAATTATTTCTTTTCACAACCTGCGACCAGGCCCTTGGTCTTGCAAGGAGTTTGTGTGTGGGCAGAGCTGTGCATCCACACAGCTCCCATGGAGTGTGAGGTGCAAGCTGCTATTTGTTCCTCACGTCCCCTCCGAATGCTGCTTTTTGGCAGAAGGGACTGGTTGTCTGTAAGAATGTTGTGGGTTGCAGCCACAGCCTTTTACTCTGGGAGCTGGCAGTTGGCTGGTAGCAGTGGAAAAGCAACAGAAGAAATGTGGGATTTTTATTTTTTACGGGATTTTTTACATCCTGCGATAGTAGAGCATCTTCTTTTAGCAAACCATGTGTTATATCTTTGCTGCTGCACGTTGCATTTATTCTCTGATGACTCATGGCACGATGGCAAATCCTTTACTTTCTTCAGTGATATGGTGGTATTTTAAATGTGCAAAGAAGAAAATTACTTGGAGGGGATTTGAATAAGTTACAAGGTTTTAGCCTGTTGCATACTATGTGTTATGGTTTAGGATTTCTTTGTAGATAAACAAAAGCTTTAAAGACTCTGGGAAAAGACTGACCCTCTCCCTTCTCTGGAGGCACTGACATCTGCTTTCCTCTCTTCTGCTCTCCACTCTGTAGCTGCTGTCTGTAACCCAAACAGAAAATTCACCCAAGAAAAACTGTCTTGTTCTAGAAATATTTACATGTGTTTAGCACAACAGAGTCCTGATTTTAACAGAATGTCTTTATGCTGGTCAATAAATAACCATCCCCAAAATTACCCGTGGACATGAATCTTGCTTAAACCCAGCATGTGGGTCTGCATCAAAATTTCCTTTTGACAGTTCTTCAGTTTTAATCCAGCATAAGCTTGGTGATGTGTTACGGAATAATCACCTGCTACTGTGGTAACAACTCAGCCTCTTCTCTCCAGGTACGTGCCTGCTCCTGCAGGACACTGCAGGGAAGGTGCAGCACTGAGGCAGTAATTTCCTGTTAATTTTCTGTGTAGGGTCTGAATCCCAGCTGAAATTAGTATTGAAACATCCTCTCCATTTGAGTTTAAAATGTTGCTCGGTGAGGAGGAGTGGCAGGGGGCTTTGGTCTCTGTGCATTTGTGCTCTCATGGGAAGCTGCTCTGGTCTCCCAGGGTGAGGACAGTGAGAGCAGGTGGGTTCCCTTGGCTCCCACCAGTGCTGGGGCTCTGCCATTCCCCATTTGTCAAGGACTTGAGCACCTCCCTAAGGGTCACATGCATGCAGGTACCCCTCTCCTTTATCAAGAGCATTTTACACTTCTCTTTTAAATTACAGGTTAATTGATCATAGTGCAGATTTAACATCTCATTTTCCCATCTGTGTTGCGTGATAAAAGCTGCTTGTAAATGCACAGCCATCAAAACTATTAATATTGTCAGAGTTTAAAACATGCAATCTCAAGTCAAGTGCAGCCTTTTCTCTTTTTAAAAGCATATTATTTATAAAAGAGGCACTGCCATAAATATTAGATCTCTTGTGTACAGAATCACACATGATTACCTCAGCAATTAGATGCCCACATGAAGAGAGAGCAGCAAGGCACTCCTGGGAGCGACTTGCAGTGAAATACTTCAGGAGATGATGCTGTTAGAGCAAGGCTGAAGGCTGAGAGCTGTGAAATGCAGCAGGTGTGAATTGCTGCACTATAATTCACAGGCTCGAGTGTCTTATTAAAATTATATAATAGCCCTCTGCAATATTTTTTAAAGATGCAAGAGCAAGAGATCAGACATAACTGAGGCCACACCTCAGCTAAGGGTCCTAAAGTCTTAAACAGCAACACGGTGTTTCAGGAGGAAAGTAAAGGGGGGAAAGAGGGTTATTTAAAATTGGTTAAAATAATTATATATAAGTGCATTGAAAATGTTTATTCCCAGTTATTTTGCCAGTTAGCCACTGCATTTGCCTCTCTCAAGCTCTGCAGGATGCCGCTGTCCAGTGCAGAGGCAGCCAAAGTCCCTATAAAAAATAGGCTTTGGATCATCCATGTTTTAGGAGGTTTCTCACATAGATGAATCCATTCCATAAATGACTGAAGCAGATGCACAGTACTCCCATTTTGAAAGGTATGCTCTAGTTTTGAGTACCTGGCATTAATACTCCCTGGGATGAGTTTATATCTGTACCCAAAGCAGAACCCACTGAGATCTCCAATTCTCCACAGCCTCTGAAAATCAGACTGCTTCATTTCCACTTAACATATTAAATGTGGGCTAAAGGCAGCTCAGCCATTATCAGTACATATACAACCTGAAATCAAAGCCAGCCCCTCCAAAACCAAACATGCTGATAGATCCATGTACATTCTTATTGTTATAAAAATACCCAAATTCAACAGATGGGCTCTCAGTAATGAGTGTTTTGTTTAAGAAAGGAGAATTGATGAGTGTTTCCTGTGAAATAGGGGCTGGGTGTAGGCTGAGCTCACCAAGAACTAAATCAACTTTCAGGTTTTGCCAGGCAAGCAGAGCAGCACAGTGTGATCTAATGAGCTCAACAGCTGCTGGGTGTCAGTCTGTAACAATGCTGTAAAAAAGCTGATTTGATGTTTTGTCTCACGGGAGGTTCATATTTAAAACACATATTTGGATATTTATGTTCTCCAGACTGTTCCTCTTAAGAAGGTCACAAAATTGTGCCTCTTTTCCGAGTTGATTTTTTGGCAAGTTACACCATTGGCAACTTGCAGGTTCTTGTACATAAACCAATATGTAACAATTTTGTCTTTCATTTACTTGGCATATGGTCCGGCCATGGGAAATGCTGGCATCTTCGGCTCCGTTTTGGATCAGGGGGATTGAAGTGTGGTTGTCTTATTTACTAGGTATATTATCATAGATCTAAAGTGATCCTGGCCCCACAGTGAGGTTGTATTACCTTTTTAGGCTGAGGAATTTGGGATTGTTGAGCCTGGAGAAGAGTAGGATCTGTGGAGACCTCACAGCAACCTTCCAGTCCCTGAAGGGGCCTTCAAGGAGGCTGGAGAGGGACTTTGCATCAGGAAATGCAGAGACAGGACAGGAGGGAATGACTTCAAACTGAAAGGTTTAGGTTAGATATAAGGAACAAATTCTTCACTGTGATGAGGCATTGGCACAGGTTGCCCAGAGAAGCTGTGGCTGCTCCATCCCTGGAAGTATCCAAGGCCAGGTTGGACAGGGCTTGGAGCAACCTGGGCTGGTGGAAGGTGTCCCTGCCCATGGCAAGGGGTTTGGAACATGATCTTTAATGTCCCTTCCAAGTCAAAGCATTCTATGATTCTGTATAGGGAATGTACAGCTGACAGTATTTGGAAGTTCCCTGTTTTAATTCAGTAATCATTTGGGCTGAAAATGTCTATTCTAAGAGCACTGGAAAGTTAATCTCAATGTAACTGAAATTCGGTGGCAGCCCCCAGTCCACCCGGCCCCTTTAACAACCCATCCTTACAGTACTGTAATGAGCCCAGTGACACTCCCCAAATTAGATTTCTGTTATGCTTATTTGGGGCTATTTCAATACTTTTATGAAATTGAGTCATCTTTTACAAGGATACCACTAATTAAAACCAAGATGAGCAACTGCTCACACAGCTTGGTGGGTACGACTGCGGCGCTCCTCCAGCACATGTTGCAGCATATGTGTCCTCCAGGAACATCAGATGAATAGAAGTTGTTAAGCTCTCCAAGAGCAAATGTCAAAGTCCTCATGCAGGAGCTTGACTGAACTCTGAGATTCTAAAAAGGCCTCCAAACACTAAACAAACGAGGCAGTTTGCCATGGGGATTGATTTCATTGCATCCCTCCAGCTGCATCCTGCTGCTCCAAGGTGTCCTGACCTCTGGATCTGACAAAGCAATTCAAGCAAGGGCTTGTACCAAGACAGACAACATTGCCATGGCAAGCTGAATGAGCCTTTACAAGCACAACTTTGCTCTACCCTCTGTCCCTGGCCCTCTGTATTTCTTCAAGCTTATCTACCAGTTGCATGGCAGGCTTTCATCTCCAAAATCTACCCAAAAAGATGCTGCTGTTTTACTCCCCTGCATCCTCCATCAGGCTGGCAGTTTAAGATAGGGACCCAGGGACTAGATCTCTCTGTCTCTCTACTGACATAATTTCTCCACGTAGAGGTGTCTGGAATTGCATTTAATGCTCATTCAAGGTACGAGGACTTAGTCAAGCACAAGCAGTTGAAAGCAACAGTAGTCATGGTGCCTCTATCTCCAGACAGAAAGTATGAATATTAATTGCTCTCCTTCAAGAAATTATAACACACCTTAATTAGTGTTCTGATTCCAGAGGAGGGTTGGTAAACAAGGACATCCAAGATCCTCTGTATTTTTAAGTTTTGGTGATCTCAGACCACTGGAACTCATCATTTTGAGTTAGCAATCAAAAAGCAAATGAATATAATTAATTATCTTCTAAAATAAACCTTCTGAATTGATTTTATTTGCATCAAGTTTATGTAAGTTCCCCACTATTTCTGCAAGCATTCTCCTTGGAGCTGTTGTATTACTTGACTATTTTTGTACATAGCAGTCCTTGTCAATTAACCAAAAATCTTAGGTAAGCCAAGATGTTAAAAAAATTTCCTGTAGCCAGAACTTTAGAGTTCTCTATTCAGAGATCCAGATGACTGAAGAGTATAATAGAAATGGATTAAAAACATCATCAGCTGTTCCAATTATCAAAGTGATATTAAGTCCTTGCTTGTGGATGCAGATGCACCCTCTGCAACTCCATTTCTCATTCATTTTCTATGGTGCCCCTTTTTTCCCAAGCAGGGTTTCAAGGCATGAAGAGCCTTTTGAAAGAATTCAAATGTATGTTCAAAGTAAGGGAAAACAATGTGGTGTTTTTGGCATTGTTGTGTGGTCACTGCAGGACAAAGAGGCTCTCTTGAGTCTCTGTGCTTGTGTCACTGCTATAAATTCTTGTGTCACCAGCATTAGCTTAACACAACGTGACTGATCTAATTAGACACGATGTGTCCCAGCAGCTGCACGCCAGTCTGGGAGCTCAGAGAGGCTTTTCAGGTGATGGCAGCTTTATGTGTTTCTTCCACACCCAACAGATGATTAAAAACCCATCTGTTTTCAACCTTGGAGCTGAACTCTTTCCCCAGTCCCCTGGGGGACCAGGGTGACAACAGTGCTGGGCACAGGCAGTGCTGAGCCCCACAGGATGCCCACAGCCAGCGGGGCACCTCCACCCCAAATCTGTGGGCAGGGCACAGGGATGGCCTGGCTGGACTATTTGGGTGCTTCATCGACTTGGGCACCTCCAAGGAGATCATGCACAACGATGGCACATCCAGCTGGCACTGGTGATGGAGCCCCTGAAGGCACTTCCAGCATCACAGTGGAGTGGCTTGAGAAAGGGCACAACAAGAGCAAGCTGGTGGGTGTCCAGTTTGTCTTTGCCCTCAGTCCTCACCTGGCCCCAACAAGCACAACCCTGACCAGCATCAAAGCCACTTGGATGTAGTGACAGTGCCCTGCCAGGATATAGTGATGGTGCATGAAGCTTAGCAGAAGCTGGACCTCACATGGTACCTGAGAAAGCAGATTTTCCACTTTGGCCATGCCTTCAGTGATCAGGATTTATGGGAGTGAAATGTATGACCCTCCGAAATGGAAGAAGCAGATGAGAGTGCTGGAAGATGATAAACAGCAGATCAAAGTGGTGGAGCTGTGGGAGAAAGAAATCACTAGTGTGAAAGATGTCATCAAGCTAATTGAAATGGGTAGTAAGTGTCACGTGTCAGGCAGGACCTCTGCCAACACTCAGCTCTCCCAGAGCCATGCCATCTTCCAGACCATACTCAAGAAAAAAGGACATTTTGGGTGCCAAGTTTTCCCTGATTGATTTTTCTGGGAATGAGCAAGGCACCGACACCTTCAGGGCACACAGGCAAAGCAGGCTGAAGGTGCCTGGTATTAATAAAAGCTTCTTGGCACTTGAAAACAGTAGTTGAGACATGTAGGAAAATAGTACAGTGCTGTTTCCAGTTATTTTTCACTGTAGACACTAAATTTGGGCAGTTGTGAGGCTCTAACTTGCAGGAAAAGGTAAGAATTCACAGAAAATGTATCTCACCTCATCTAGGCAGGTTTCCTCCTCTTGCCTATGAAATGCACACACACCCCCACCCCTCTAGACCTCCCTACATGGGGCCTGCTCCAGGGTTCTGTCAAATTGCACCAAAATCAAAGTTGTTCCCAGGGCAGAAGGCATTTGGAGCGATTTAAAAAGGTGTTAGAGTGCAAAGCACTGTCGTCTCAGAGCAGGATACATTTGGGAAATGAGGGTTATTTTGTCATGGCATAAGCAGTGGCTTTTTTACAGCATCAGCTCACGTTATTCCATCTCTCCTTTTCTATCTTTCTTTCTTAACTATGTTCTTGTGAGACATTAAAGGATGCTGGAACCTGTCTTCAGAAAAATGAGACTAAAGATGATGGCAATTGCCTGGCCAGTGGGGAGAGGATGTGCCTGCATGGTTTGCAGAGGGAAGTGGGGCAGTCAGTGCCCTGTATCAGAGGCCTGGTGAGAGGGGATTTGTCAGACCAGAGAGTCAGAAAAGCTGCATCCAACAGAGCACCATCTGATAGTGTGTATTGGTGTGAGAGCAGCAGGGCCCAGGCTGGGCGTTCTCCCTGGTGGGAGACCCTGCACAGTCTGCTCTTAGCAGAGAGGGCAAAGCATCAGGCACATATCTATGGTTGTTATTCCATTTGCAAATTAATTAGTATAAAATATTGAAAAGATAACAAAGAAATGGGAGAAATTAAACGGTATAAATCATATCTAATTAACTGATTCTAATCTCCCTCCGTTTCCTCATGCTGTCTGAGCTCGCTCTCGCTGTTGGTCCCATCCACCAGCTTATGCTAACAAACATTTTAAATACCTCATCTGAAGTCTGATGAAACCAACAAAACAACTGCAGCAGCTTTTGAACCAAACCAGAGGTTTGTTTTCAGTGATGAAATTACGTGACACCAAATATCATTTAAATGTTGGTCATCTCCTAGTAATAACACTGTGCTTTTCAGCTCCAGTGCATTTTACAGTCATTTATTTATTGGCATCTTGCTTGTTTTGGTATTCCTCGCTTCAGCAGCTTGTAGTGCTCAGAGAAGCAATGAGACATAGGTGCTACTTGCCAGGTTAGGATAAAATGTGTTGCTTCCAGTGGGTATTCACCATGAAAAGGTTTGCTCCTTTCTGAAAAGAAGTCTCTGTGAGGTTCCTTCTTTAGCATTTCCCTTGGATCCTTGTGTTTGAGGTGCTGGATGCAGCAGGCAGAGGTTGTGGTACCCCAGCACGGGGTGCAGCATGTGGGACCACATGGGCTCCATCATCCCTTGCCTGGGCTCGCCAAACCCTTTTCTCTGGGTGTGGGAAGTGTTTTTCACACAAGGCATGCGATAGATTTCCTCCTTTGGCTGCCCACTGTGTGATCCTTACTCCAGGTCTCAGTTCCCACTGCTCTCGTGCTGTGGCCATGCCTTAGCTATAGATCATGGGCACAAACTGCTCTGGCAAGAAGGGCTAGGAATTAATTGAGTTGGGCACAGCTCTAGAAACACAGTTTTAGTGAGCTGGAACAAAGTCATACTGGGATGGGATGGTTTGTAGTGAGTAGGAAGTGAATTTTATTCTCTCATTAATAGTCACACATTCAGGAGGTTTTTTGCAACTGAGCTCTGAAGGTGACTCTTGAGCACACCCTACTGCTTCCTACAGCACATGCAAAAGGAATTAACTAAAATAGCTTCTTCCCCCTTCCCCTCCCCAATTTTTGTGGGTTTGGGAAGTGTTGATCAACTGCTTTTCCTTCTTTGATGAACTTCATGTACAGATTTTTCTTTGCTTTCTGTACATAAATCTAATGTATGTAGAGAGGCTTTCTTCCATTATCTGGACTTTAGGAATGACTTCTCCCTGGTTTCCATGAGTTTACAGCCACAGAATCCCCTTTTGAGTTTGAAAATGCAGTTTAGGCATGTTTACAGGTGTCCACAGAGCCCAGCTCATAAAGGGACACAGCTTCAATCCCGTGAACAGTCAGGACAGTTCAACCCATAACATGTGTGTCAGCTGAAAAAATTAAAATTGATTCATCTGCTCATTTTTTGAAGCATTTAATTGTTTGCCCTCTGCTCTCACATCCATTTGCCTTCCCATCTTCTACTCCCATTCAAACTGCTTTTCTGGCTGTGATTCTTTGTACCAGACAATCAGCAGCAATATTGTTGCATGTATCTTAGAATCTTTCATTTCAAATTTTCTGCCAGCATCGCCAGCTCTCATGTCTTACAGAATACGGGATTTTTCATTCCCACTGTACCTTCTAGAATTATTCAATTGTCAGTATCGTGCTGTTAGAGGGGGTTGATTAGTCTTTTAGGCTTCCTGGTAGCAGGAAAAAAAGATACATTTTAAATGCTTGTAAGAAGCATTTAGATGCTGAAAAAAAAAATATTTACAGAAAGCTAATCATGGGAATTTTGGCACCTGAAATAGGACTTGACTGTGGCAAAGGTTTTGGTGAAACCTTCCTGGCTCAGGCTCTTGTGATCAGCCTGTACAGGGGGAACGTCTTTCCTCTTACCTCTGATAACCAGGGATTTTGTTGGCCATTTTGAAGACATTCTTTGGCTCTGCTTCTGTGAAAGTCCAACAGAACAATATATTCCTGGGCTCAGGGCCCAGCAAACCCACACCTGGGCGTGGTGTGAGAGCTCTCCTGGGGCACAAATTTGGCAGCTGGGACAGGAGGTGGCCCCGTGAGGCTGCGAGAGGGTGGAAGGGCAGAGCTGGGTGAAATAAATGAGGTTCAACCCCAGCTTCTCAGACTGCAGCATCAGGAGTTTCTAGCTCAGTTCTGAGGTGTCAGTCAAAATGGGAGTTGCAATGAATAGATCAAAATAATCTGTACCCTGCAAAGGCAGTCTGGGAGAACGAGACACCTTCTGGTCCTGCCTCTGCAGCAGGCACGGTGTCATTTGCTCCATTTAGCATCAAGTAGGGCTGAATTTAGCCCTGTATTTTTGGCTTTACTATTATCTGAGTATTACAGCCCAGCCTGTTGACATGAGGCTAACTCACAAGGCTTTATTCAGATTTTTCTCTGGTTCCTGCTCAGACAAGCCCAAGGCAACTGGGATTTTGCAGCACAGAGAATGACTTGTCAGCAATAATAGCTTTAGTCAGCAACGTATGTTTAGTGATGCACATCAATATTTGTGCTTTCACAGATGCTGAGATTTTGCATTTTCAAAGCCACTGTGTCCATGAGCATGCTTCATCTCAGTGCTCTAAAAGCACATGTGAAATACTGGACTTTTATACCCACATTTCCTAGGGGCTGAAATCCCTCTGTGCTATCTGGCAGTGCCACACTGCAAACCATCCTGTTTCCTACCTCGTACCAGAGTCCCGTGAATCTTTGAAATATGCACCTCAGCATGATTTATGAGGCATTTGTATCATTTCCCTTTTATTTGTCTACAGAAGCAGGCAATATCTCATAGGATATGTCGAAAGGTTCTGTTTTGAAGCCACTCACCTGGTATTCTGCCTCACTCACTCCTTTAACACTAGAAGCAATGTGTGACAAAAAAATGTTATTTCTCAGATTGTTCCTCAAGTTTTCTATTGTTTCTAATTTTTTTTTATTGAGTTATTTTTCTTGTGACCTCCTAATCATTTCCTCAGCCAGAGCCTGGAAGGTGACATTGGAAGAGGTGATTTCAAGTGAAAATGAAATCTTAGATGTGAGGATCCTGGTTACCTGCAAAACTTGCAGGTCTTGGCTAAAAAAGCACAGAAATGTTTAAATCTGCATTACAATCTTGTCCAAATAGTAAACCCAGCCTTGTCTGCAAACCAGAAAACTCCTGGTGATTCCCTCAGGCACTGGAGGGAGGGAGCTGCCCTCCTCAGTGGAGTACTGGGGGTTTATGGAGCAGGTGTGATCAAATGTGCATGGTACAGGTTTGGTATTTATGGCCAGAACGCGGGTGGGTTTGTCTGAAATAGCACCTTGTGTGAGCAGTTCAGGTGTTCTCTATCCAGAAATGATAACTGGTCTCCTTCACAATTTTGAGGAAAGAGGTTTGATGAAAATCTACCATATGGCTTTTCTGTCTATTTTTTTTTAATAATTTTAGGTTTTGCTTGAATTAATTTATGTTTCCCAAACTTGTGGTAAGAAGCAAACTATCAGGAAGCTCCTGCTCCTCCTGGGGGCTGGCTGATGACAGCACCATGCATCGAAATGCTTCTCCACCTTTCCTGCCTGGATCAGCAGGACACACAGAAATATTTTGTTTCTTCTGTTATGGCCACAAACAGGCTCCTTCGACTACTGAGCACAGACATTTTCTCTCTATGAACTGTGTTCTTGGTGTTAAGGAGGAGAGCGCTGGCTGGGGAACAGCTGCTGTGTAATAACCTATCTGGTTTCCTCCGTGTCTCCTCCTGAAATTGATGGTTAAATTCATTCTCATTTGTTAGACTTCACTGGTTTTGTTCATCACCCAGAAGCTGACTCTGCACAGGGCTTGTACAGCTGAGCAAAAGGGTGCCCTGCTGCTCTGGAGCTTCTTAGGTTGTGCATACTCTAATTTTCTTAGTTTTACATAATTCCACGCAGCATTCAGAACCTCTAGAAAGAGAACATTAAAGCCCAAACTTTACTTGGATACTTGTTCCCTCCTCCTGCAGACTGTCCCTGTCTTTTGCTGCTGTGGAATGTTGCCTGTGATGCTTCTCCCTCATTTCTTCTTGCTCAAAAAATCATTGCTTACAACCTGGTCCTTCCCCTTTGGAGAGTTGCTGTGTGCCATCCTCCATGTAATGACTCCAAGGAGAGGAGAGTAAACACACCACCCACCTTTGTAAAAGAGAAAAATCAGAACAGCAGCACAGTTTCCATCTCTGATATTTCCTCTGTTGAGCTTCCCACGTCCCTTTCCCTTTCTCACCCACTCATAGTAGCTCATGGGCAGTGGTGCTATTCTTGTGTCATCAGTTTGAATAAAGCTATAAGAACATACATTTTTTGTTTTATTTAAACTGGCTTTAAAATGCTTTAGTATTTTTGTGTGTAATGTCATTGTTTAAAAAAAAAACACGAAGAGGTGCAGGATTCATGTTTAGAAAAGCATTGTGTGTCAGTGAGTGCCCTGGCTCTTTTGGCTTAGCAGCTTTGTGCAATGGAGGCTGAAACTACCAATAACTGTAAATATAACCCATTTTTATTGGCATAACAGTGACATCTATTGTTTGAGATTATATACATCTGTGCCACTCTTAGCAACGGCCTGCAGGTATTGAACTATCTCAGTTTCATAAGGTGCAAGCACGCAAAGTCAAATCATTGATTCAGAGAATTAGGTAATGACACATGTAGTAATGCCACTGGACAGCTATGCAAAATTAAATCTAATTTGTTTTGTCACAGCCTAATTTACAGATCTGTGTGGACTGATGCACAGCGAGAGGCATCTCCTGTTTCAGAGTGCTGGCAGATGTTGTTTTTGTGTCACCTGCACAGGAGCCACGCTGCTGGCAAGGCTGCAGCCCCTCTGCATGTGCCACGCTGGGGACAGCCAGGGGCTGGAGCACCCTGCAGTGGATTGTCCCAGGAAAGCTGCCTTTGCACAACATCTGCCCACTGCCAGCCTCGGGCCCCACCAAGGGACAGGCACAGGCAGGAGGGGAGGGCAAGCAGGGAGCACAGCATTGCCCCTGGGTCTCACTGACATCTGCTGCAGGGCACAACCACAACCCAGCTCTGGGGCTTGCCCAGGCCACCAAGGCTGGACCTCACCAGCCACCCCCACGGGTGTGTAAGGGCCACAGCAGGCCAGGTCATTACTTGCTCCAGGTATTTTCAGACCAGCTCTTACACTGGAGAATTCCAAAGCATCAGGCTGAGAGAGTTAAGAGAGAGTTACTTTTCTTTAAGTCCTCTCTTATTGCCCTCTTTTGATTATCTCTTCTATTTCTCTCTTCTTTTAATAGAGAATAGAGAATTCAAATAGGAAAGATTTTAATATAGCAGTAATGAAATACAGGGACTATCTAGTGTGTCAGACTCTGTGGCTGATTAGACTTTCTGATTCGTGGGCTGGCACTCAAGGGAACAGCAACTGTCTCTTTTACTGCCTTGTCTATGAAAACAGCAGAAGGCTATGTACTCTCATTACTATTTTATGTGATTCTGAACATTAGAAGAGAAGTGGAGAGAGCAGAGCAATAGAAAGATATTTTTAATAAATTTAATGGAATACTCTGTTTAATTCTTATATAAGCAAACTCTGGATAAGCAATTACTCTCAGTAAAAATATTTGATACTGGTAAATGAAGCAACATAGTTCCCTTCTTTTTAAGCCATAAGCTGAAATATAAGGATGCAGAATTGTAAGAAGGGTGGGTAAAGGGAACACATTGCCTATAGACCCTGCTGTGAAAATAGCACTGAAATATGTGTTAAACATTGAGCTTGCACTTAGAGCTCACTGAGGTACATAAATGCCCTCATGAACAGCCATAGCACATTCCTAAACTGACGATATAAAGTTGGGCTGTTGTGTAACCCACCAGGCATTCCATCAAAAGAGTAAATACTGTCTCCTCCTCCATGGATCTGTACATAAACAGACTTTTCCAAACCTCAGTTCAACTGTAAAGACTGGGATGAAATATTCATATTAAAAATCTTGGATTAAAATCTACAGTCTTCCATGTATTGTTCTCCAAAGTGATGTAAACTTGCTTCTAATTTCCTCCCTCCCAGCCTCCCTTTTCAGATGCTCTCCACAGTAGCACCCAGCTGAAAAGTAACAGCAGCTGCGTTTCTCAGGGCCTGTGTTGAACTTCTGTCCTTTCCAAAGAGAGAGAAAAATAAATGTTACGGGAGCAAGTAACACAGATTTCATAAATAAGCATGTTCTGGAAATCTCACTGTTCCCTCAGCCGAGAGGGAAAAGGAGAGCACGCAGTGAAAGCTCTGGGTATGTGCAGTGTTGTAGGGGTTGGAGATGCAGACACGCAGCAAACCCCACTGGGCCTGATTTTCTGAGATTCAAATATTCACAAAAGCAATGAAAGGCATCTATTCCAAAAACTGACAGTTTTGTGGGTGGAGAACTAAGAGATCCAGTGGCACTCCAAGGAACTGCAGAGGGGCCAAGGAGAGGGGCTTTGCTCTCCCACCCTCACATGTCCTGGGGAGAGGATTGGGTTTGCATCAGGCACAAAAGTAAAGCTGCAAGGTTTTTAAAAAGACCCAAGGGACGTGGGAGCCTGTGCACACTGCAATTCAGAGGGCACCGTGCTGTTAATTCCCCATGTGTACCCCTGAGATCCCAATCCTCTGCATTTATTTATTGTCTCTGAACTTGCATCCCTTTAAATGGCAAAAGCAGAGAGTGAGTGAGCGATAGTGGGTTCTGAAAAGCCAGCGTTAGCAACATGCAGGCAGCCCCAGTCCAGGCAGAGGGAAGTAATTTATTATCCATTAGGTGATCTGTCAGTCAAAGAGGCCTAACAGAGCAATAAACTCTGCAGTGATCGGTGCAGCTCAGCCCATACTACCAGCTGGCTATCAGAAAGGTCAGGGTGGCAAGATGGATGGTTTCCTCTCCTTCAGACACTCTGTCTTTCTGTCTGGTGACACAGACAACTCTCTCATCGAGTAACATTGCCAGGTACCTCCTGTGGATGAAGTCAACTCCCACCCAAGTACATATTTTATTATTTCAGAGAAAAGAATACAGATTTTTTATGTTTTACTAAAACATTTTCAAACGAGGATAATGGCCCGTTGCTCTGGTGGTGGTGTAAGTGAATTACAGCTTCAGTGCCAAAGCCAACCTCCTTGCAAGGCTGCTGCTCCCCAGCTCTGCCAGGCTCCTGAGGCACCACAGATGCTGCTGCAGTGGAGCTTCAGGGGGACTCTGCCAGGGGAGTGAAGCTGTGCTGATCCACTGTAGTCAGTGTGCCAGGGCTGGATATGAGTCCTCTTACCCAGGATTCAAGGGGTGCAAGCCCATTTCTTGTCTTTCAACTGATCCATCAACTATGGGCTCCTCCAGGGTGAGGCTGTAATCATCTCTCAGCAAGGATCCTGAAATTCAGGATTCATTAAGCCAGACAGAAAGTGTGAGAGATTCAGAGACCCCCATCCTTGGGAAGGGGGAAAACTTAGATTTCGGTCAAAACTGCTTCACGTGTTTCATCCCACTCTTGTTTCAAGTAGAACAGGAACACTCCTGGAGGCAGCAAGTGGTATGTGTTTTGAAAGGTAAAGACAAAGCAGGTGCAGCTTTCCCAGCACGCTGCCCTAACACATTAATATTTCCAACAGACTCCCCTAAACTCCAAGCAGACAGTCTTGCTCCTGGGGTGGCCAAGGAACTGTGTTTCTCCATCAGACCTGTGGCTCACCAGAGAGCTCTCCAAGCACTGCACACCTCAGCCTGGAGCACGCTCCTGATGGGGAATCAATCCACACTCTGACACCCTCCCTGGCCCCATCCTTCCCTCCTCGCTCCTTGTTGCTCTGACAGTCCTTACCAGTCTCTGGCTCAGCAGCGACAGGCACAAGTGTAACCAAACTTCCAAGCCCCAGGGAGGGAACTGGGAAGGGTCCCAGCCTTGGATTTCCAGCCCGAAATGCAGTCCTGGTGTTCCCCATCCTTATTGTCATTGCGGGACCGTGCACGTGTTTGTTTGTCGTGCTCTAACAAGCTGTATGTGAACAGCCAGCTTGTTTGTTCTCCAAGGGTAGATTAGAACAGCCAGTCTCCTCCTGGAATAAGTGGAAGTTGAATTATTTATTCTCTTCTCTTCATAAGAAGCTTACAGCACGCTGCATGAAAAGCCAGAAATAATTAAGAAACAATGTTGTGCATTCAAAGAGAAGAAATACACTCAGGGCAGCTGAAGTGCTGACCATGGCCACACCAGTCACATGAAGCAGGGCTTGGGATGGAAGGGAATACCTCTTTGGTGTGCAGGATTCCGACTGGAAGGATGTGGTGAATCTGTGGAAGTCTGTCATTTTACCCATTTTACCTGAAATCTCATGGTCCCCTTCAATAGCACTAATAAGTCTCTGGGTGGGGCTTTTTCCCAGGTGGTGTGGAAGTGTCTCAACAAACAGGTTCCCATTGTCATGGTGGGTGTTTTAGAGAAGGGGATACGAGGCCCAGAGAAGGGGGCTTGGAACATGTTATCCCTTTAATTATGCTGCCAAATATGCCTCTTTGTTTTTAATACACAAATTCTGTTATTCTTCATGCAGACCGAAAATTTGGAAATATTCCTGCTCTTTATAGACATAACTTCTTCCTGTTGTAAAATACTGATGCTTCCCTCAGGGGAAAAATTCTGCCCTTAGGAGTTTCTCTTCACTGGTCTCACACCTCAAGTTGGAATTTTGAGTAAAAGACAATGTTCCCCAACAAGGCAAATTGGAGCTGGATTATAAGGTGTGAACTGACATACCTTTAAAAAAAATTTGCTCCTGTAGCTTTGTTGATACTGGGTTGATTTTAAGTGTCAATTGGGAGTATTACATATACTCACAAGTCATTTAATTGGGAATCTGATCATACATGGAATAGGATTTTCTGAAACAGATTTAAGGAAAAATAAATTTCAGGGACTGAATCCTCTGTAACCTCAATTACTGGAATTCCATTTGGGAACAAATAGCCCAATATGCTCATTGCAGTTTAAGAAAGAAATACATTAGGTATTTTGAATGAAAAAGTAATCTCCTTTCCCATTTCAGCACAAACAGTCTATCCCACTTAATCATACCTTTTACTACACACAAATCCTTGATTGCTCATAAAAACAGATTCTCTATCTTTAAAGCCAATTGCTGCTCATGTTTAAGTGAAACAGCTCTTTTACCCGAGGGACAACAGAAAATATTCAACTCAACCTATTACCAAGGCCTTAGAGTTTAATTAATGGCTGTGAAGTGCCTGGAACTCATCAGGAAATGGTGGTTTATAGGTGTAAATACTGGTGATGGCTACCTTGGCTCACCTGCCCTGCAGGTGGCTGGAGCTGAAAGCCTGAGCTGCTGCAGTGCAGGGAGAAGAGCAGGGCTGAGGGGGTGAGTTTAGCACCCACACACCCCTTGGATACCAGCCCTGACTTTCCTGGAGTCCTTTGAAAATCCCGGATCTCGTAAAAACTGATTTATGAAGGCTTTTTTAGTTCCTCCCGAAATAATAAAGCATCGGCTAGATACCTCAAATGGCATCCACTTACAGCTGGGACAAATTTTTCCGCTTTTTTTTCTTTAGGGTAAATCTTTCTGTATATATTTCAGGCTCCAGAATTTATCATTGGTGACCTCTCTTAGTTAGCATTCTAAAGTTCACAGGCAATGTAATATTCTTTGATCACCTTTTTGGGTATCCTTGTGCTGGTGGGTTTCTTTTAAACCAGGTCAGTGAAATGTCCTCTCTGTTGAGGCTTTTTCCTTTTGACTCAACCTCCCCAGAACAGCCTCGAGCTGCATCGTGAAACCTCTCCAGAACATAATGTATGGCAGTATATGGGATACAAGATTCATTGACTTAGCTAGGTTTAAAAAACTAATCCTTGTTCGCTAAATCTTTGATGAAACATTATTTTAGCTTGAAATGTTGTGTTGTGTGACATGTAGTAATTCTTCCTGGGGTATAAAATTTTATTTCTGCTTCAAGCCTGTTTTGGAAAGCTTGGCACTTTCAGCTTACTGCAGTCAACTGCCACAGTATGAAAAGTCCTTTTGTGATATTGGAAAGCAAGGTGCCCCAGTGCTGTGTGATGTGGAAACTCATTTAATTACAGGAAGGAACAATATATGATAATTTCAGAATTAAAGCATTATCAGTGCTGGAAACACAGAGGTAAATCCTCTGTTGGGTCCAATATTCAGAGCAGAGAAGTGACTGACAGATTCAGAGGATTGCTCTAATCCCAGGTTGCTGGGAAATCAGGCCACTGCATAGGTTAGAAGACCCACCGGGAACTGGTTCGACCTCCAGGAGATGGAGGATGTGTCAACCTGTGGGAAAACACAGTGTGCTCTGATAACAATGTCACCTCCTGCAGCCAGAACACCCCACCCCTGGAGGAGCTCAGCCCTGGCAGAGCAGGCACTGCAGCAGCAGGACAGAGTCTGAGTGTTGTCCAGAACCCATCCCTGGTTTATCTCAGCTGGTGCTGAACAGTTTGAGCCACTAAGCTGCTTACAGCAGAGCATATTTCCTTACTTGGAAAATTTATGCTCATTTTGTGAGTTAAAAAGTCCACAAGCTGAATATTTTGGGAATCTTTTAACACTAATACTGTTCTAAATGCAAGGTTGGAGATTTGGAGATCTCTCCTTTCTTGTTTTAGTTTTATTTCCCCCTTAATTGTTCAGCATCACCTATTTTTGATTTGCAGTCAGATGTCCTAAACTCCAGTACAGGTATTATCCTTATTACCTTTGCACATTCTTATTTAATTATTTTTAAACATCCTGACCCATTATAGATTAAAAGTCATGAATGAGGTTAATGTATAATTAATGAGCAAGGGTGTTCATGGTGACAGCTCAGAATAATGATGAATGAGCTGAACAAGAGATCTGACGAGCTGTCCAAGGTCAAATTGCTCATGGGAGTGTTAATGTTGCCTGACACAGCTTTATTTCCTTCTGATTTCCCATTTTAAACAGATTTGTTATTCTTACAGAGCTGTTAAGCCATTTAAAGGGATTGGAAGGTGTCCTCTGACCTCCAAGTAAAGAAGTGCTCCTTGCTGGTAGTCCTTTATACCATCTGCCATGAAATAACAGATCCAAAATCCACCCTTCTCTCTTGAAAATATCCATTAAGTTCAGAGCACAGTTGATCAGGGGGAGTGGAGGCAAGAAGGTAAAAAACCCCAACAAAATACACTTCAAAAAGCCTTAATTATTGACTCAAAGAAAAGAACTTGCATCCATTTGCACCCAGCAAATACTCCATATACTGAGTTATTTAGTGACAGACTGCAAACAGCATTCCTGATTCCTGTCAAAGTTTGGGTTTTTCTGATACCATGAGCCTTGCTGCTGTCTCCAGAGAAATCATGACCAAACCCCCCTGTAGAATAGTAGTTGGCTGGTGAGAATGGTATAGAATTGTGAATTGATAGTTGTCGTTCATGCAGCTGAAATCCTGTCCTGGGATCCAAGCCCCAAGTCTGCAGAACACACCACTGCAATCTGTACAGGTTTGCAGGAGCAGCAATTAATTCTGCCCTTTCTCCTTACTTAAAGGTGGGTTTCTTCATCAGCAGCTTTCCCTAGGAAACAAGGTGCTGCAGAAGATGGATAGACTGTGTGTCAGGGTTGCTGGGAAAACTATTTGTGTCTGCTGCCTTCAGGGTTTGTTGGACTGGACCACGGACCAAGCCTGGTGGTGCCTTGAGAATGGGCAATTTGTCTAGTTGCCATGTTTTCCACACAATCTTAATTTACACTTGTCTCAGGGAGGCAGGAAAGGTTTTCTGTCTCTCTAATCATTTGCTATGTAGCGTTGCTGGTACTTAATTTGTTTCCTTTGGTCACTGTTGTCCAAGTTTGTGCTCCTCTCTCAATCATTCATGAAGTTAACTGAGTGCTGGTGCACACCCCATCTTTCTGCCAAAAGGGCACTCAGTGTTATGCTATTTCCAAAAAAAAAAGAAATAGCACAAAATGCCTACAGATTTTTTTTATTTCTGGCTAGAAGATTCTGAAAGCAGATGTCTCAAGCCATTCAGGAACACAAACGTGACATTCCCCCAGTGTTAAAAATGGAATGCTGTATAAAAAAGGCGACCTGTTGAAGTCAGTTGAAGGGAGACTTGCCTCAGCATGGAACTTTCTCAAGGGCTGGGTCCCTCCGAGGCAGGAGAGTGGCCCTGTGGTGTTTCCTGCTCACAGAGCCCAGGGCAGGGCCTGATTTTGGGGCTCTGTTGGAAGCCAGAGGGTCCCATTGGTACCTGGCAGGATAAAGAGGTTCCACAGGCAGGTGCAAACTCGCCTGGCTCCTGGTCCTGGGTTTCCTGCCTCAGCGGGGAGCAGAGATTCATCTCACCATGTGCACCCTGAGGGTGGGGAGGAACTGAGTTTCCTCTGCTTCTCACAGCACTTTGTGTCACTCTAAGAACTCCACAGATAGGAGTTGTGCTTGGAATAAAACACAACTGTGTCACATATCTGACATCAGGGACTAAGCACCCAAACTATATTTCTTTTCTCCTGCTGGATTTTCCCTTTTGTTTCCTTGTATTTTCATTCAGCTGTTAGGCTCCAGATTGACTCAGTGTTCAGGTTAGATAAACCTCACATGTTCTTCTTTGAAGGGCTAGTGCTTTATTCATGTTTATTGTATTCTTGCAGTACTGTTTCTTTTTTTTTGGCTTTTTTGACATAAAGCCTGCTGAAGCAAACCTTTAAAAAAAAAAGGGAAGACAAGATAAGTAATACCCTTTCTAAGAAAAAAATATCCCTGAATTCTGGCAAATTTTGAAACATGACTTTAAAGAGCAAACATTCATCTTATTTCTGAACAGAAACTTTTCCACCCATTTAGGAAAGGGCATTTCCTGTGACATGATGTATTGTCATTTCTAGAGGTGCTGCAGCAATGACTGATCTGACAGCACCCTCCAGGCATGAGATCTTACCTTGATTGGGATGACTTGCCATCAGGCACATTTTGTTAGGAGGAAATAGAACACCTGTCCCACAGGTACAACCTGGCATGGCTCAAACTGAAGCACCGTGAAAGTCCTGCTTGCAAGAGCTGATCTTTGTGAGCAGAAACACAATGTCTGAATGGGAGAAGAAGCTGAGTTCCTCTTACCCTGCTCTCCTCTGCTCTGTAGCTCCTCCTGGGCCACCTGGGAAATGCTGGTTTTCACCATTCGTTTTAGCAAGTGAATCTTTCCTTTACATTTTCTGTTAGAATTTAAAAATCCCCATATTATCAGATGCTGAGTGATTTATCAGTTAAGTCCCAGGGCCACTGCAGGAGCTCCTTGCTGGAGGTTTGAAGGGCTCTGGTCAGCCCCTCCCATCACTACCTTTGCAGCCTTTCCACCTCTGTGCAGAGTCAGTCCTGAATAATTCTTTCACATCCATCTGAGTAAGTTTCAGGTGGGGAAACACTTGTGTTTCTAATTCAGGTGTTGGGAGATGAAGGTGTCTCTTCCAGCTCAGTACCTGGCTCGTTAATCTGAGGAGTAATTAAGAGGACAGAGCAGAGCCCTGATGGAGTGAGCCAGGGCTTGGAACCACACAGGCAGGAGGGGAGTGTGATTCTGGCATGCTTTGTGCCTCAGCACATTTGCCAGATCCTGTGCTCTACCTTGTCAGGAAAAGCCTGGCTTCTAAGTGACACTTTGGGGTGTTTCTGTCAGTGATGGTGTGCAATTTGCACATCGTATCGTTTGATGATATTTGCAACACCAAATAATTTGGACAAGCCCCTGCTAGTTCAATATCAGTCACCTGATGTGCAATGGCTTCAGGAAGCTTTTGGTCAAGTGTAAGGAAGGTTTTATTGTGCCTTCTGCTGGTGAATATGGATGGGAAACATGCTAGGCTGTTTCGAGTAGTATTTGTAGTGTTGCAAATCAAATTCCCTTAATCCAGACTGGATGTAAGGATTTCAAGGAGCTGAAACAGAGGCACAGACAAAGCTGGAATTGCTTGTCAGTGAAATGACTTTGTGTTAGAAAAAAAGACTGAATGTTTTCTCTTTCTCTTGAGACTCAGTTTTGAGACAAAAGGCTTAATGCCCAAATTAGACAAGTCAAGCACTCTGCTTATGTTTGTCGTGCTCAGCCTTTACTCACACAGGATAGAGAACATGTGCACACATTTTTGAGTTATTATTTATTAAAAACTTGCCTTTTTTGTGTGAATAGAAAAAACTAGAGCCCACTTGTCCAACATCGGTTTCAGCCAACCTCAAAGAGTGGAAAGGACACCTGAAACATCCTATGGGGTGCTGGGAAAGGTAGAAAAAGGGAAATAAATGTGTATTGCTGTTTGGAGTGGTGGGATGGGCCCTGGCAGCAGGGCTGGGGGGCTGTTCTCAGTGCCATGGCCTCCCTTTAGCAACACTCAGAGCATTTAGAGAAGGAACAGACCCTGCTGCCTTCGGGTCAGCTTGGAGCAGTTGGTGTCTCTGGCCACCTGAGCAGCAGCAGCTGGACTCACAGCTGCTGTGGGGACACCAGTGTTGGGGTGGCAGAGCCACCAGCTGTGTGAGAAGGCACTTCTGTGACTGCCACCAATGGCCCCACATAACCCACGTGAGCTCATCCTTTACGCTCCAGCTCCCAGTTTAACGATGAGGTTTTGAGGTTTAGCCTGGATTTTAATTTCCTAAACGGAACATTTCCCAAATCAACCCCCTGATGATATTTCTTCTTCCATATCTAATGAACATTCCTGCATAGCTTGTTTCCCCCCAAAAAATATATTTGAAAAGTTCCACTGTTCAGTATGGAAGAAAAACAAATTTTAGCTTGTAAAAAGAGCAGACATTTTTGGGCCAGCTGTATTGGCAGTTCCTGTTCAAGTCAGGGGATGCTGAGCTGGGGGGTGGCACTTGGCAAACGGCTGCAGCAGAGCTTGTCTGTAACACCCTCATTATTGTCCATGTTCTGTTCTCTCACTAATTTCATCTATTAAACAAATAAATGAGTGATTATGCCAGATGAGGTTTTTTGTGTTGAGAGTATCTTCTTCTAGCATTGCCATCTTTTAGTGGTAATTATGCAGTCATACAGCTGTTGCTTACAGGCAGGTTTGAAATAATATTTTTACAAAGTGTATAAATCACACCATAAAAATAAATGAAGAGACAAGTGTCTAGTCAGAAAACAACAGAGGAAAAAAGGCAGGGATCTGGATTACAGAATACCTGGATAGACTCAGACTGCAGTCAGGCTGGCTGTGACTGTGCTGTGTATTTACATGATTGCCAAAGAGAACCACAGAATGGTTTGGCTTGGAAGGGACCTTCGAGTTCATCCAGTTCCAACCCACTGCCACCAGACACCTTCCACCAGCCCAGGTTGCTCCAGTCCCCATCCTGGCCTAGGACATTGCCAGGGATCCAGGGGCAGCCACAGCTTCTCTGGGCACCCTGTGCCAGGGCCTGCCCACCCTCACAGAGAGGAATTGTTTCTGTACACCTCACCTGAATTTCCCCTCTTTCAGTCTGTAGCCACTACCCCTTGTCCTGTCACTGCTGTTCCAGGTGCACAGTCCCTCTCCAGCCTCCTTGTACCCCTTCAGATCCTGCAACGTGTTCTGAGGTCTCCACACAACCTTCTCTTCTCCAGGCTGAACAACCCCAGCTTTCTCAGCCTGTCATGCCTGTCAAGCCTAACTCAGCCACTTAAGACTCTGGAGCTTAAAACAGAATTGCACACATGCTGAAGGGTCCATACCATGGGCAAGTCAAGTGTTTTTAATTTTTCTTCTCTGCTCAGATTCACAGTGCAGAGTGGGGAAGAATTCCTGCTGCAGCAAGTCAAGTGGGTATGTCAGGTTTTGGAGGATAAAAGCAGAGCAGCAGGAAAGCACTGAGAAACCCCAACCTCCACAGTCCCAAACTCATGAACTCCACATGCAACACTTTGCTAACACATTGACTCACACATTTGGATGAAGCTCCTTCCCAACATATGGTCTGAAATGGGTCTCTCCTGTAAATTTCATGGAGTTATTTTCTTTATGGCTTTACTCTTGTGAAGCCTAGTAAAAATGCCTGTTCTCTGTTTATTCTGGCTATTTAGTCAAGCAATTATGTAATACTCATGAAACAGAAGCAGCACATAATTTTTATGGTTCATAATATCTCTCCTCAGCAAAAAGCTGGCCACTCAGGAATTTTTTACTCCCAGGATGCTTTTTTGGTGATGGCTTTTTGGCAAAACCAAACTGCTGCAGCCTGCAGGGAGTCATTTTGTAGCTGATTCACTGCTCTCTTCTTGCTACGAGCATTCATAGCTCCCATTGCTTCTCTTCCCTGCTCCCCCTTTCTTCTTCCTCAAGTGATGATAGGAGATAAATGTCTAATTTCAGCTTCTAACGCTGCCACCTTTAAGGATGGTTTGTTTGGCGGGGGATTTTTTTGTGGGTATTCTCTCTTTCAAGCAATAATGGAGGAGACTGCAGGTGAAGAAAAAAAGAAGTTTGTGTCCGTTTAGATGTGGAAAGTTCATGGGTGTTTCCATCTCTGGGACTACAGTTCAGATGTGTTGGTAACAAGCAGCTATGATTATAATATCATGATGTTTTTATTTAAAACCATGGGACACTAATAGAAGGATGCAATCCCATTTTCATGTAAGCCTGCAGTAGTTCCACTGAAGCCAAAGAATAAAAGGAAAAAGACAAAGGAAAATTAGGATGCTTTTGTTTAACTGCTATGAGAAAACATTTACATCTGAATTTTAAGAAAGCATAAGTAGACAGTTGAAAAAAGCAGATTATTAGGTTTGTATATGGAAAATGGACATGGATGAAGATGTAACCTTTATTTGAATGACTATTGAGGTTACAGGGATAAATATTTATAAGAAAGGTGTGAATTATTTATATGTGTTCCAAGATAGCAGAGTTTAATAGCATCCTTCCCCTGGATTTGTTACACTGGGAGCTGGGGATTGCATGCACAGTGATATGGTATCTGATATTAGAGGATTTGTGTTTGACATGAGGAGGCTGCAGAGCAGGGAGGGAGCAGCTCTGAGCTTGAGTCTGTGTTTGGAATAGGTGCAAAGGCCAACCAAAGCACACAGCTCTGAGGGAAGAACATTCAGGGCCCCATAAATCATCCATCTAATGTTATTATGCTACAGTGGCAAATGATGCTGGGTCTGTCTCTGCAGTTAGACAGTGCAACAGATGGGAAAGATTTGCACAGCCAGTTAAAATTCTTGGCAAAGCACATTTTTTGAATGTAGCTGAAGAGTTAGTTGGGATACGCTGGAATATTTGTACCAAATGGGGAGGGAGGGAAAACACAACTTTTTTTATAATGTCTCTTCCACTTAAAAAAATATCATTTGACACATTTGCCTAACAAGTAGCACTGTTAGCCCAGCAGTTTCCATTCATGCTTGCACTGTGGTGGGGAAAACTGCCACCCTCAAATTATCTGGGAAGCTGTTTCCAAAGGGGAAATGCAAAGCAGGGAGAAATCAGCACTGTTAGGGCTGTTCAGGAAACTGGTAACAGGGCAGGCACATCTTTGGCTGTGTTTGGCTGCACAGAGCACCAGTCTTGTTCTGCCCCTCATTTACAGATGGGTGGTTCCAAATCTGGCACTCTGAGCCCAACAGGTGTAAAGGAAAGGTAAACCATGTTCCTGAAAGTGGATCCACAAGGGGAATCCTGTGGAGGTGTCTCCTCTGAACACAAACGAGTCTATATGCTTATTGCTCATCTTTAATTCATTATTGTATCATAGCCATACTTTACACTACAAAGGCCATAATTACATCGTAGTTTATGTAAAAATTACAATGCAATTTCAATGCATTTCGATACACAATTATCTGTTAGTTAATAAAGCTGAACAGTTACCTGTTTAGAGGCCCTTTTACTCCAAAGGAATAATTCTGAATACGTGTACTATTAAAATCCAGGTATTACAGCAAAACCATACTGCTCCCAAGCTCATTCTCTGTTATCCAGTGAGGGGAATTGGGGCTAATCTTACAAAGGGAATGCAACCCCCTGTTTAACAGCAGGGCAGTTTCCCAGTGATGTCACAGGGCATCATCCTTTGCTGAGTCTTTTCTGCTCTGCACTTGCATGTACAGAGTCAGGGGCTGGCCCTGCACTCATTTGCTGTTTCTTGAGGGGGTTTTGCAGTGAGAACTCTGTGTTCTCACACAGTTCTCAGCCATGAACTCCATGGAAGGTGCTCGGGCAGCTGCATCTTCTCAGTGCCACATATGGCCTGAACTGCCTATGCTCCAAGACATGGCTGAGAGCTCCGTGGATCTAAACTGGAGGAGCTGGAATGATGGCTCACACAGGAGCTCTCACCATAGAATAGAATCACAAAATCATTAAGGTTGGAAAAGAAGCATGGACTCATTGGAAAAGACCTTCAAGATCATCAAGTCCAACCTTTGACCAAACCCAACCATGGCCACTAAACCACATTGCAAAGGTTTGAACAAATGGGCTGTTCTCATTTCCTTCCAGTGCTAAGGAGAATCAGCCCAAAGGTTTGGGGAGGCTCCTGCAGGCTGGTCCTTGGCCAAGGCGAGTGTAGGAACTTGTGGGTGAGGTGCTTCTTCACATTGGTGCCTCAGTCAGGTAACCATGAACGAACTGAGCGGACCTAAAAAGTCTCTCCATCACTCCTAAGCCGTGCAAGGGCCCCCAACAGTGGGGCTTGCAGGACTATCCAGAGGTTTCTCTAAGGAATCCTCATGTTCAGGGTCCTGCCAGGGTCAGCCTGGGCCCAGGCCAAGGATGAGCAGTTATGAGGATGTGCCTCACAGTGAGACACTGCCACATAAACATTTTAGTAGAATACTCGTCCTTCAGGTCTTTGATGGGGAGAAAAAATGGACTGCTATTCCTCTGAGGGCCATCAAACCTGGCTTCAAGCTCTGGCTGTGTTGATGGCTTGTTTCTCTTTGATTTAATTTTTTTACCAATTTTTCTGTTTTAGCTTAGAGTTTCAAAACCTTGTGCTGTTTGTATCACAGGATCTCCCAGTGTACTGCCCTCAATAGCAAAATCCATCTGTAAAAGGCACAACAGCCACTGCACATCATGCCCTTCTTCACATTAATTGAATATAAGGCTTCTTTTGTGGGGCTGCTGTTGCCAGAGCCTGGAATAACTTGATTTGGTGTCATCACAGAAGTTTCTCAGGTTCTCATGCAATCATCTGGACCTAACATGATCCAGCTCAATTTCCGAGACAACACCTGACCCTCAGATTTCTCTTGTTCTGTTTCTATTACCAACTTGCTGTGTAAAGTGTTTCTCAGCCACCTGGCCCATTTCCCCCTTATCTGATAAAGGAACATCTTGACATGTTCATCGGAACAAGTAGGGGTGAAAAAACCCTCCTCAAAATGCAAAAGCTTCCTCAGCTTTCCCAGTGTTGTCGTGGACTTCATCCTGCACAGCTGATTTCTCTAAGGATATGGATTCCAGGGAATTTGAGATCTTGCCCAAATGTTCAGTGCTGTCATTGAGGGGTTTGTTAGGGCACAGGAAAATAAATGGAATGTACACACAGCAATTATTGAAATGAGCAGATATTCAATGACAACATTTCTTTTTGATAAAGTAATTTTAGAAGGAAACTATGAAAAGTGCATTCTTGTGCAATTCAAGAGATAGAACTGAAAATAGTTCTGTTAGAGGTTTGACTTGTCTAAGCATTAGTGCTTAAATCAGTCTGATTTTTGCTTGGAGAATGGGGGACATCCGTCCTGTTTTCTGTTACTTTTTAACTTTAAGAAGCTGAAAATCATCCTTCTTTTGATCAACTCCTAAAAAAATGGGTCAGAAACAAATAATTGTTTTTTCTTGGGATTGAGTCAGTTGAGTGAAAGAGATTAAAAAGAAATCCTCAACCCTCTAATGTGCCATAAGTGGGTAACGAGATCAAATTAAACACAGGAGGCCCCGGGGAATAACTGAGGGTCAGCACAGTCCAGAATGCTGGAGTCAAAGAGGGCACAGAGGGATTCGCTGGCCACCACTTTCCCAAAACAATGAAAGCTTTGGGGGCTGAGACGTGCGGGGTTTGTTGTTCTTCAAAGGGTTCTTTGATGGGCTTCCTTTTAGGAAATAAGATGCTGAGAGGCAAGTGATTTCTAGTGCTGCCTTAATGACTGTGTTTAATTTTCCTGGTAAGTGCTTGAAATCTGAAACTGGGAGGGAGGGAGAAAAAGGAAGTAGATGAACAAGATCAATGACTTTTAATTTTCTCTGATGTGTCTTCGGATAAAAAATTAAATCTCCTGGAACTCAGTTTGTTAAAATAGGAATTGATACTCCTATTCTTCATCCTGTGAGACTTTATTTATTGCAAGAGTAGAAAATCTATTTCCTCCTATTATGGGAAGGGTTCTATTTTCAGCCTTATTTCCTAAAGAACCAATGCTGAAGGTGTACTCTCTCCGTCTCTCCTCTCCCCAAGGATCTGAGTTCACTGAGACAGTTCATCCCCACTGGCAGGAAGGTCTCAGGGCCGATGAACTGCTGTGGATTCCCCAGGAGGAGGTGGCTGGGTACCAGTCTCTGTGAGCGCTCTTTGGCTTCATGGAGAGTTGAGACCCCTTTCTACCACAAAATAAACAGCACAGAAGGAGATGATAAGAAGGCTTGAGATGCAGGGAGAGCCTGCAATTGGGGCTGGCTCCTTCCCAGACCTCAGGACAGCTGTCCACGAGGTGCAGGGCCAGGGCACTCTGTAATTGCTCTCGCAGGGCAGCCCCGTGTCCTGCAGCCAAGCTGTGCAGGTGCCTTGTGCTCTCACAGCTCTGCTGCCCCTTCCCATCAGCCTGGTGGTGTGCAGAAACTCAGGGCAGGCTTTGAAGAGAGGTTGTTGACAGGGATGGAGCATCCAGCTGTTGCAGTGGGACAGAGGCAGGCTGGCTTGGCTGGCTGGAAGAGGGGAAACCACATCAGGACCAAGGGAGTGGTTTCCTGGCTCACAGGTGGCCTCCTCGACTCCTCCAAATGGTCTCACGATCCTTTGCCAGTGTTTCCCATGACAAAAAACTTGCTCAGAGTACCAAAAGCACCTATAGCTAGGCGGTTTGCTCAGCCAGGGTTGAATTTGGGGTGTTCAGGACTTGCTGGCAGGAATGACTGTTCTCCCAGTCCTGGCCCTGGGGAAAGAGGACTGAGAAAGGCACAGGGTGGTGGCTCTGCTGCTGTGCCACCCACGGCAGTGGAGGGACTGAATCCCCCCAGCCAGAGCTGGATAAAAGGCTGGAAAACGTTGTCCAGTTATTCCCTGAGCCAAAAAGAAATAGGTCTGTTGTAAATGGGTAAAATTCCCTGAGATGAGGGCCTGGGAAGGAATGAGCTAACAAAAGGATCTACCCTGAGGAAGAACACTTGTCAGTTCTGAGGCTGAAATACCTTCCACGCTTTGGAGGCGGGGGCATTTTGAACAACACTCAAGCTAAATTGTCTGGTTTATCATATGAGATGGTAAACCCTATTTTTCTCACAAATTAAGTCCATGCCCTGAAATATGTGAAGCAGTTAGCTTTTGAGTTGGGTCTTGTTAGGTCAATCATCAAATAATATCTTCGTATCTTTTTTTCATGTTTCAGAATAATTATCCTTATAAGCATAAATATTAATTTCTGTTCAATATGTATGCACTCTGGAATCCCTAGGTGTGAATAACAATATCTAATTGCAGAAACTAGAATATTCATTAAACTCTTTCAGATAATCTGTAGCTGGGTGTACTAAGAGTCAGATAACTGCTCGAAGGAGGGTTTTCTGCAGAGCTGTGAAATGCTCTCCCAAGTTTCCCTCTGGCCAGGAGGATATCACCATGTACACCTGCCGGCATGAAGGAGCAAAATAGAAAAGGGCTTTGTGTGACCAGAAAGGCTGCATATTACTGTGCCATTGCAGAGATGTTCTATATAGCTGTTAATTCTAACCCCCTAGCAACTTGATTAGTATCTTAAAAGCAGTATTTTTCAAAATCATTACAAGTTGAGCAAGGCTGAGATAATAATGTTCATGTTATGATAAATCAGTAGTGTTCTTTAAATCATGTAATGTGGAGTTTTGCTTCTTTCTGTCAAATATTTCTAAATATTTCTCTAAATATTTGTGAAATTTGCATTCTGTTGGAAAAGCAAGGTGAGCTGTGAACGTGACTGTGTCCACTCCTTTCCTTCTTAGCCACAGGTTGAGATGCTGAAATCAGTTTTATGAGGG
Source organism: Campylorhamphus procurvoides (assembly GCA_013396655.1). Lineage (NCBI taxonomy): Eukaryota > Metazoa > Chordata > Aves > Passeriformes > Dendrocolaptidae > Campylorhamphus > Campylorhamphus procurvoides. The sequence continues at coordinate 1,053,448 of WBMV01001708.1, read as the reverse complement.
TTCTTGAAATCACAGGAAATAAAGCAGAGGTGCCTACAGGATCCACCCTCTGGCACCTGCTCTCCGAGCCAGTTCAGCTGTGTCTGACTGGGCATTACAGTGCTGTGCCAGTCCTTTGTACTTCTAGAAATATGCTACTTTTCCATTTGCAAATGAGAAAAGCAGCTCCATAATTAATAGACCCGGTGTGTGCTTTGTCTCTCTCTTTCTCAAGCTTAGCTTCCCGCATAGAAAAACTCATGCTGAATCCTGCGAGTTCAGGCCCTTCATACCCTCTGTTTTCAAACTCCTGAGGATCTTGTGTGAAGCTCCCCAGGAAGCTTCCCAAACCAAATTCCCAGGATGTCCATCCTGGCTGAGTGTTGCAGCTCTCAGAGCAGCCAAAAGCTGTTTGTGAGCTGATAAACACATCCCGGCCGTGCTGCAGAGACACCACTCCCTGCTCCAGGCTTGGCACTCCTGCCCACCGTGGTTGCAGCTGATGCATCTTTAAGCAAAATTCATCAATACATCACTTATCTGCCTTTTCTGCTGGAAGAAGCATTAAGGAAAAAAGAGATTTGTGTGCCGTATGTAACCCAGAAATAGATTAGTTTAAGACGTAGAGAACATAGTGCAGGAAATTTTTAGGAGAACATCTGCTAGGTTTGGGGTTTTTTTTTCCTTCTTTTTTTAGTATCCAACCAACAGCTACCCAATTTCAAATTGAGATGCATTATGAGCACCAGGCTGCTTATTCATTTTGACTCGTAGGCACTGCTTAACTCTCTTACTGTGTTCACAATAGTTTTTGATCTTCTTCCACGAACCTTTTTGCTCAAATCCATACCTGAGTTTTGTCCTCTTTTTGCTCTTTGCTGCTGGCTACTTGTGTGTGGTGGCATCCAGCTGGTTAAACGAGGCAGGCGCTGGCATTTCTGATTCCTGACTAAAAGCCAACACTTTTTTAACTCGGAGCTCGTGGTGAATTAGCACACACTCTGGGTCCCGCAGGAATATCTGTGTTTGCATGAGAATATATTCATATAGGAACAGGCACTCCCCAACCATTCGGGCAAACAAAACATGTTCCCTTGAATATTCATGACCAACAAGGGGCACAAACACGGCTGAACCAAACAGCTGCTCAGAATTCACACATCGCGTTTGTAAACACTGCTTGGCAGTGTTTGAGCAGCTCCAGGTACTGCTGTCACACAGGAGCACAAACGAGCGGAGATGTTGACAGCAGGAACAGCAGATTAAAAAATAAAAGTAATGGGTGATACCTTTTACTAAAGCTTACTGTGTATAAAGGCCAACAATGCTAATGAGATTAATTCAAGCTGTTTGTTTTGGCTGATGAAATACTTGGTAACTTATCTCTTTGGGAAGGCACCTGTTCTTGGGCCAGTTTTGCTGTCTCATCTCCTCAGGTATTCCCTTCCTTATCTTGTTCCCATCCTGCTTCAGAACTCGTCCTGTATTAAATATTCTGCTTGAATTCTTGCTCCTTTTCCTCCACTGGTGTCCATTGTTTCCAGCAGTGAGCAGACTGATGCTTTAGGACTGGAAGTGGGGGGGGGGAAAATCATCTTTTTAGCCCCAGGATGATGCTGTTCTGTTCAGAAATGCCAGTATTTTAGTTGGAGAGAAGCAGAATGTGACTCTTTATCAATGGACAAAACTATGCAGGCTGGTGAAGGAAATGACAAGGAAAAACAAGTCTTTGAGGGCTGTGGTGAAGAAAAAGGGACACAAGTTTTGAAGAGTAGCCTGGAAACTGGTCCTCAATTAATTTTTGAACTGCTGACTTCCCAAACCAATTTAGCCATTCATCCATGAAACTAAAAGGATTTGGCTGCTGTTTGTATCTAGGAGAGATGGGGAAGCTCCTTCTTTTTGTTTTCCTTTAAATCTGCATGTAATCACCTGCTGATTTATTCTTTTTTTAAATGCATAAAAGTGCAAATTAAAAATGTTTTCTGGGATTTCTGGAGCTGTAAGTGAAAAACGGTTTGAAATCTAAATTAAATTCCTTTCTCTAAACTGAGCAGATCCTAATTTCTCCACTATTGCACAAACAGAAATAAAATGCAGTGTTGTGACCTGTGGGATGTGACGTGATTCAATAGGTGTGATGCTGATCTACAAAAAGGGAAGGTCTGTGTTTTAATAGTTGCTCTACAACCAACCTGCTCTGTTGGTTTGTGCAAATGGTGGTTTCCTCCCCAGAATACACAAGAATGGGGAAAGAACTGTAATTATTTTTCTTCATTTTATATGAAGCTGAATTAATAATTCTTTTTCTCTGTATTTTCTAAGATAAGTGAAAGACAAGGCACTGTGTGCATCTCTTGGCTCCCTTGGCTTTTTTCCTCCCTTTCAATCAAGTAATCTGTGTTAAATAGGATAATGTTCTTTCTCCAGCCTCACTGTCCACCCCCTGTGGAGCTCCCCCCACTTTTGGTGTTGCTCACTTACCCTGTACTAATATTATGAGAGCAAGGCAGATGCAGGCACTAACAAGTCGAAAATATGTACAAAATAGCACAATTAAGTTGCTTCTGCTCATGCCATTTGCCACATTAGGGAAACATTCCTGGGAATTATTCAGAAGAAGGTGGAATACATTTGGAAAAAAAAAAAAGGTGCATATTTGCATAATGCAGTGAATTTCTCAGCTTTTGTGCCCCACTGAATGTAGATGAGATCCTCATTTAAGAAGTTTACAATTCTGCATCCATTCTAATGTCGGTTTATAAAAAAAGAGCTGTGACTGCAGTTTCCAAAGAGGAAGGTGATCTCCACAGCCCTTGGGCATTAGCTGCTTCCAGCAAGATGCATTTTTAGCATCCTCTGTTTATATTGAAATTAGGTGTTTGCCATGGAAACCTACGTGGTGCAATAAACTCTCACATCTGGAAGTGCAGGGAGGCTTTGCAGTGAACACAAGAACATCCCATCTATGCTTTTGTCTGAAATTAACTGCTCTAAATAGGGTTTTTTCATATTTCTGACTGATCTGATGAGGATTGCTCAAAACACTCTGTGTAGGGAGTGGGAATTCCCATCCACAGAACATTAGCTTCCTTTGAATCCCCTTTTCCCTCCAAGTTCCAGACTTTTCTGTGAAGTAAAAATATTTTGAAGGAAACTGATCTGTTTCTTACCAGCAGCAAGAAACATTTTTGTTTTTATTTTGATTTTCCATACCCTTCCCACTTGTGATTTTCTGGCTGTGACTGTCAGAGAGACCCAATATTTGGCAGATACCCCAGTGGTTCTCACGCTCTGGTGTGCTGGGGATATTCTGTAGCTCGAGAGACTCCTCTGTGAGCTATCTCAAGGGTTCCCAGGCTGGAATTCCAGCCCCTCTGCTTTGCCACACGACTGTCTCACAGGGTGTGATGATGCTGAGCTTAACAGAGTGCGAGAAAGCTCCTTTGTCAGAGATGGAACAGGGCACCTTAACCCAGCCCTTCAGAGATCCATTTGATGCTTTAGTGTGTCCCCTCCTCTGCCTGCCTGTTTATACCTCACTTTTGAAATAGTTTCTTTTAAAAAGTGTTCCAGTACATGAAGGGGGGAAACGGGCCTTGCTGCAGCCAAAAGAGAGGAATAAATTAAAGCAATAACTCTTACAGAAAGCAGTTTAATAACCAGTGTGGCAGGCACTGCTGATGTTAAACTCACTTTGAAGTCTGTTATGTAGTTAAACTGGGATTTCACATCAAAAAAGTGTTATTTACATTTGCACATGCTAGCCCAGCTTTTGTTAACAGCACTGAAGATTAGATGTAAATGATGTGAGGCCCGTAATATAAATGCAACAGTCTGAAGACATTTCTCAAGGAGGTTACAAGGCTGGGGGGAAAAATGGTACTGCAATTGCTAGCCATGTTCTGATCATCCAAAGCACATTTCCAGACGCCAAAGCAATCTCAGCTGGCAAAAGTGAAACTCCATTGCTTGAGCTTCCCGTTTGCTGAACTTGCCTAACAAGACACTTGAGACTTAAGTTTACATTTTCACAATGAAAATTAGATGGAATGTTGCAAAGCCCTTCCTGATGTGTCTTCCACTGATGTTTCTGCTCCTCTGACACTGGGTGGTTTAACTCTGATTTCTGCATCTTGCCCATGTTCTGGACTGCAGAGCTGTTTGATTACTGCTGGAGGGTGGAAATTCCTGGAAGTGCTGGGATTTTAGGACAATAATGGGTAATATAGGCAGACTGCCACCTTGTCTCCCCATTTCACATCTTGGACCTGAACTGGGTAAGACAGACATGGCTGGGTGTTCTGTCTGTCCTGCACCTTTAGCTTAACACTCTTACTCAAACCCAGTGTCAGCTCTTGGATGAGGCATTGGATTTCAGGAGTGCGGATTTCAGAACCTGAGTTTGGAGTTCAGTCCTTCCTGGCAGTGTAGGATTCACACTGAGCCTAAGGGGAGGCACAGGCTGATTTGGGAGGGAGTGTGTGTTTTCATCAGGGACAGGCTGATCAGCAGCTCAAAGGGAAGGCCGATACAGCCTCTTCTCCCCAGGTAACTGTGCAAGCAGTTACACCATTTCTCTTCTCTATAGAAACAGCAATTTATTCTCACAAAGGACAGTCAAGATGAGTGGGGCCTTGGGTCATATTTTGACATGAAATCCCTCTTATTCCAGCTCTAGGCAACCTTTAGTGTCTTTCCCGTTGCCTACTCTGAAAACCCCAAGTTACAGTACTACTGCTTAGAATTACACCTACTCTGGATGTATTTTGCAAGAGAGAATCAAGTTTATTGTCAGAAATGAAAATTAAAATATAAGAAAATATTCTTAATAAATAAAAATTGCCAGTTGAGACCCTTATAACCTGGTTTTTAAAAGGTTTTAATCAGTGAAGTTCTTTTGGGCTGCACTTAGAGCCGCAGGTCCTCAACTCTTTTGCCAAGCAAGCCACTACTTTTACCTTTTAAGCAACTGTAGCAACTGTCAGATGTTTTTTGTCTGTATCAGATTAAACTGACAAAAATCAGAGGAATTTGTCTCTCACTGATTTCAGTCTCATTTGTAAAATCTTTGTCTCTATGTTTTATTCTTGCTTTAAGTACCTAAAGTCACCTGTTATACTGGCTATTTGCGGTGTGTATAAGGTGAAATCTGATATTTGAAGCACCTAAATAAATTAAATTGCTTATCTGTGAATTTGTGGGATTTTTAGACTACACTTTTTTGTTACAGGTACTTTCATTAAGAGTGTACCTTTTTCATTTGGGGGCTAGGTTGGTTTATAGCCCCACTCTATCCCTTAACATTTTTTTTTAAGCTGGAAGATACAGCGCAGTTCTCAATAAACACCTTGATTAAAATTCTGAAATGAAGGTTACTCACATACTTTATGAGGCCTTTGAATAGCATCAGATGAATAGCCCAGTGATTGATTCTGATCATAATCGACATCTTAAAGGGTTTTGCAGCACTCTAGAATTCATGTAGCCTTTCATGGGGGCTCTGTGTGTATCTGTTCCCTGAAATGTTCATAAAGTCAGGCCTCAGAAGCAGCATTAACCTGAATAACAAAGAAGCAGACCACAAGAAAAAAACCCAAACCAAAACAAAAAAGTGCCCGTTTGGGTCAAACTGATTCTATATTATACCAGGGGCAGTCTGGCCTCCCAAAAGATGGAGGCAAAATAGAGGGTTTTGTGCAGAATTTGTTGGAAACATCTCAAGCAAAATCACACCTCACATGCCTGTGTGTGAAAACCCAATACAGAGTCACTGAGCAGTGTCTGTGCCATCTTCATTAGTCAGTGCCCTGAAAACCAGACTGCCCCCCAGGCTGGCTGCTCATTCCTGTAAAGCTCCTCCTTGTTCCAGTTCTCATTTTACTCCAAGTGGTACAACTTCACTCAGTCACAGAAATTACCTGGAAAGGGGATCACTGATCCCCAGTGGTTTGAGAGAAAAAGGGGTGATAGGCTTGGGATTTTCAACAGCTCATACAAATGTCAGTGCCTGATTCCCAGGCTTGGGCATTAGACTCACTTTGGACTTCTGAAAATGGCAGTCTCAGTGCATTTCTGCTTCTTCATTTCCTGTTTGTCAGACTGAAATAATTTCTACCTTTTAATTGTCAAGAGTGGTGATGAGCTCGACCAGATAAATATGTGTGGAAATCCTAATTTACTGGACTCTGACAGTATAACGCAGCCATCATGTTTTAATAGTTACCATAAAACATAATGGTTGCTTGGCCATTTTCAGAAGGCAATACTTTGCAGGAGGGTTGTGATTTGATTAAATCAAAACATGGTTTAAACATTAATTTGCAGTAGCTGCTACTGGCTGGAAAGCAGAGCAGCTGCTGGGGAGCTTTTGGACAATGTCCTTCCACGGCTGAGCAAAGCTCCTGCTGACAATGAACCCCTCGCAGAGATGTCACCACCAGCCCTGGTCAAACACCAGGGAATGCCATGAAATGATTTACCAAACTGGATGGGCAGAACTAAAGCAGTTGGTTAATTAGAGACACAATTAAGTGGCAAGATGGCCTATCCTGCAAAGAGGACAAATGCCCCTCTGAAATTAGGTTTGAGTCAAGTTCTGTGAGCTCAAAGCAATTAAAAGGAGCCCAAATTAGGCTTTCTGCAAGGTGGTGTTGGAGCTGGTGGACGTTTGCATTGACATGTAGGAGGGGTTAAGCAGAAAAGAGATAAGCTGGGAAGTCTCCAGACAGGACTGTGCTTGGAATGACTATTTCAGGAAAGAGGGAATAGGTTCCCCTGACAGGAACCATCCCCCAGGCACACCCTGCTGCTCTGTTAGCTCCTGCCTCATGCTCCTTTTATTGAAGGAGAGATTCATCCTACTTTCTTTCAGTGTTTACTTAAGAATGAGATAAATCTTGGCCTAGAAATGCTTTTGTCTGGTCTTTGACTAGATGGGATTGGGGACTATTTCAAGCCTTACCATCCAGTTTCAATCAATTATTTAGAGTTGAAGAATACAACAAGATATAGGGAAATTTCAGTTTCTATAGCACATGCCAACATAATTTTCCTGTTAATATGTGGACATCAAGGGAAAGAGAAACATTATTCTGGTTTTCTTCTTCCTTGTATTTCCTGCGACCATGAGTTAGACCAGAGCATCTCACAGCTCCAGCACTCTGAGACTGGACTTTGACCCAAGCAAAATCCCTGGGAATTGTCTGCCTGGCTTAGCAGAAGAGAATATAACTTGCCTGCCTGAGCAAAGAAAGAAATCCTGACCCCTTTGAAGCCCTGACACTGAGTGAGTGATGTTTCTCATGTGCACTGGTGCCTCAGCATGGCAGCTGCAATGAGCTGGGGATGATTCAGGCCCTACGTGGTGTTGCCACACAGAGCTGTCTGATTTCTGCCACTCGGATCTCCTGTCACTGTTCAGTCCCCGTGGTGGTTTCTGAGAGGGAACTTTTCTTCAGCAGAAAGAGCAGGAGCACCTCGTGGCAGCCTTGGCTGCTTGTGGTGCTGCTCCTGGGCTGTCCGAGCCACTGTTCCTGGATCTCCTGCTGATTCTGGGAGGGAAGGAGTCTGGGGTTCAAAGACACAGTGGGGGGATAGTCAGATCTGTGTTCAGCTGGGTGTGTTTCCTGCCAAAGGGATAGCAACACCACCCTCCTCATCTTCTGTTCTGTCCCCAATTCACTGATGACACATAAGTTTTAACTTCCAAGAATTTTCTTATGTTTGTATACACATTAATATTTTTGCTGACTGTTCACCCATACTGCATGCCTGGAGATATCTGAGCACGTGTTAAACCATGTCCTAAACCATCTGTTTGTTATTTGTTTTTCTTTTTCGTTTTAGTTTGCAGTAAGTCTTACAGATTCCCCTTTTTCCTTCTTGGCACTGCAGTTGCAGTATTTATCAGCTTCAGCTAAGTGAGAGCAATATCCTGGGTAAAGAGATCCACTAGTCATATTGATCCCCTCCTTCTTCCCTGTCACTCCTGGGGGATGATGACAAAATTGTAGCAAAATCAAATGACAATTTACAATTGTCTTTTCAGAACATCTCTGCCTCACTCTTGTCAAATGTAGAATGTCAGGAACATTGTTAAGTTCCAAATGCCAACTTAACTTTCTGCTTTGAAGTTCCTCCTCTGACTTTCTTAAATTGGGTACCTCACAAATCAAAAATCAAATTAGCATCAATCTTTCTTTTAAAAATCACAATATGAGTCTTCTCGAGCCACATGATTGGATTCCTGACACAGGCTGGATGAGAGGCAGCTGAAAGGAAACAAATCCATGCAAAGGATCTCCACCAAGGACAGCAATTCTAAGAGCAATGGGCATTCTCTGTAAATGTCTTACAAGGATTTAGAAAAATGGTAGAATTCCTCTATTCATCCATTGTTGACAAGAACTATCCTAACCATTGCTGCTGGCACCAAGAGCAGGTCACTCTATGACACATCATCATTCCAGGAAATTAAAAGAAAATAAAAGACACGACGCCGAATTTCTCTGAAATCACATTCCTTGGAAGCAAAAGTGCTTCTTTGAAAAGACTGGAGTTTTCCTGGAAATGAAAAGATGATACAGCAGAAGGGTATACAGCATTTTTTTCTTTTTTTTCTTTTCCTAGAAGCTAATGGCTTCCTTACAACCGTGTACTTTCCCTGTTGCAGACAGTAAAAAAATCACTCGCTGCTTTGACTCCTCCTTATGTTGTTTTTCCTTCCATGCCATGAAATGAGTCTGGTCACTGCAGCATTTACACTGAGTTATTTACTTCCTTTAACAAAAATAAATTAGAAAACTTCACCAAAGTGTTTTCCCTAGGATTTAAACTCCCAGTATTCCCCACGTTTCTCTCTTTCCCTCTCTGGTTGTGTTGTGTTCCTCACCATTAACGTGCCCAGTGTGAGCTGGGCAGTGGCTGATGCAGCAGATGGACCTCGCCGTGCCTGGGCCAAGCAGTGCCCGTGTGCACAGAGCTCACCATGTGTGAGGGACTCTCCTCTCCCACCCACAATGGCCAAACAGCTGCCTGCAAAGGCCTTTGGCATCTGCCCTAACGAGACCTGCCAGAAGTTCTGTAGTTTGCAGTGTGCTTTCTCTCTGAGCAGTTTTATGTGCACAGAGCTGGGGCAGTGAGCTCTGAGCTCTGTGTGATTTACACCAGTCTATAGCAGAATAATCCTGCAGGATGGGCAGGGTTTGTGTCTGCTGCACATCCACTGAGCTGGGCTCAGCAAGGCTCTAAAGGAGTGAGTGGTGACAGAGTCAGATCTGGTTTGGTTTCAGAAATTCCTGGCTCTCCTACACGGCACAGTAAATATGGAAATCCGTTTGGATGAGTGAGGGGTTGCAGAAGATTTCAAGGGGAGCAGGTGCAGCCAGAGCTGGTGCAAAGGGAAGAGCATCAGCAGCACCTGGCAGGCCCTGGGAGGGAGAAAGCAGAGTATTGCTGTCCATTGATGCTTCTGAGCTTCTGGTGGCAGCAGCTCCTTCAGTCACAGTCCCTGCCCTTTTATACAGAGTGCTCGATGGCTTGGCCTTCGCCTTCATTCATGGGATTGGTTCAAATAACTGCCCCCGAGAATTTCCTTTTATAGAGCTTGTCTCTTAATGAATAATCAAAAGTTGAACAACTCCTTCAGGAAAATACTTTTACTTCTCCATTTTATTAATCTAGAACTAGCTGTCTGACCTTTTGTTTCCTCTTACAAATAATCACTAGAATTTTCCCAGACATTCTGAAATGGCTGTAATAAAGGTGTAGCTCTTGCCCTTTGGAAGAGACAAGAAACCAGCCATTTCTGTCTGCAGCTGCATCTTGCCAGTGAAGTTAAAAATGTTTTGGAACCTTTTCCACAATAAAAGTTGAAATAATTGCCTTATTCTGGGTGTTTTTCTCCTTGTTGTCCTAGTGCTTTTACTCTCAAAGGCCAAATGGCCTTTTGAATGATGAATGTTTTGCTTCTTCTTTCCTTCCGTAAAACACATGGCAATAATGTCTACTAGAGATTTCTGAGCTGACCAAAATGCATTTTCCTGATCAGTTTACATTAATTTTAAATAGCTCTTCTTGGGATATGGAGCAAATTATCAAATCACATGGTTTTCTTTCTTTTTTTTTTCTGATGGCACCGAGTCCTGTAGAATGGGAAGCTGAGAGGAATAGTTTGAAGAGCAGTCTGAGATTCCTGGCCATCACTTTCCATCCCTACTTTGCTTGTGGCCTGTCTCTGTAAATCTCCTGTCCTGGCTTTGACTTTAGATGGATGTAGGGTGACCATTAAATGAGCTTGTATTAAAGGAAGGACTCGCTAAATGCATTGATGCCACATCAATACGTTGTAGCTAATACAAACCATTTACAGAAAAACAAAGTAACCTGAGGGTGCTATTAATTTTAGACCAAGAATGCATCAAGGAATGAAGGCTAATCCATTAACCTGGAATTGTTTCGCTGTGAATCTAATGTAAATCAAGGTCAGCAAAGTAAATATATCAGCAGCAACTAAGCAGTTTTACCAAGATCAAGCCAAGGCTTTAGAGATGTCCTCCTGACTCTTGTGGGTTTGCAATTGTTTTTCTTATTCCTCATATAAAATTAATCAGTAGCACTGGAAATAATTCAGTTCTAGACAAAAACAAACAAACAAACCAACTACTCCTTTTGAGACTCCCCTGGTGTCTACAAAGAACTCATAGAAAAACCCAGAACTAGGTAATTATGTACAAGGAGCAAACACTGGAGAAGTAGTAATAAAACAAGAATTAATTTTTATTTCTTTCCTGGGAGTTCTTTTCCCTCTTGTGCTTTCTACAACAGGTCAACGCTATAGAGAGGAGTGTGACTTTTAAGCCAGAAATATCCTTAAAATTTTTGCTGTTTATTATGCATTGCTTTTAAATATTAGAGTGCATCCCATGCAAAGAGCTGCCCCTGGGTGCCTCTGCCTTCCTCTTTGAAGGTAAGAGGCACCTACTGTGGGAGTCTGCAACCACGGACCTGCTGTTTGCATGAGCAAGTCCTTATTTTGAATATTTTCTTTGACTTTTATCAGTGTATTTTGAGCAGTTTCCCTTCAGTTCTGATGCTGCAGCACATTGAGGCATTGCTGGGATGAGGTTCCAGACAGCCAGTGCCTTTGACTGGGCACAAAGGAAGCAGTTTCCTTGGCAACTGCAACACCAGAAAGGTCCCAAAACAGCACTTCCACCTGCCTGAGATTTCTTTTTAATTTAGGAGTTTGCACATTGGCTTTGCATGGAGAATTGGCTTCTGTCTTCAGGCTTTATTCATCACACAAGTTGCTTACAGGAATAATGTAATTTTTGGATATGAATTTATCCTTTGGACTGGCTGGCTTACTGCAAAGACTGGTGGCTTATGAGTGACAGTGGGTGCTGCAGTGCCATGTGGTGGGATTCAGGGAGGACACACAACATTTAAGCTACAAAAATTAAAGCACTGCACGGGAGAAAAAATTCTGTCTAGAGAAGAATTAGTTTGCTCCTATGTCTGTGTGAGATATTATGAGATCAGGGGAGCTGCCAGATTTGCTGAGATCTTCAGGTTTTACTGGATTTGTGAACTTTTAAGATGAGACAGAAGGTTATTACATAAGGAAATACCAAAACCACTTGCTGTGATATTAACCCAGGGCCAGGCCAATGGGAAGGGCAGCTCCTCCAGTGCCGAGCCACAGTGGGGGCAACATCTGGGACCAGCAGAGCCCACTGGGGGAAACTGGGGGATGGTCATCTGGCCTCAACACCCCACAGGCACCAAAGGGATAAAAAGGAGATAGGAGTTGCCATGAATGACTCAAACTAAAAGATGCCATGAATACTGTAGCACCCTCAGGAGCCTGATTCTGAACACATTATTTCAACACACACATGCAGTTTAAGGCCCAAACATGTTTACTCAGCTCCCAAATATCATCAAAATTAGTGCCATGGGAAAGGAATTGAGGCTGTGCCCTGGGTGCTCTGGAATCGCAGCCCTAAGGAGAAACAGCTGGGTGACACAGGTGACACCAATGACCTCATCAGCACCACCTGTGTGACACAGGTGACACCAATCACCTCATCAGCCCCGGCCACAGGAGGGAATTGGGAACAGCTGCAGCGAGAGGGGCTGGGGCAGCCTGAGGGACTCGGGAGCTGAGCTGAAGGAGATGATGCCCAGCTCCAAACGGGAGCAGAGCATTTGGCTCCTGGGCTGCAAAGCCTGGTTGGGTAGAGCCCTGTCCAACTTATGAGCTGCACACCCCGGGGACAGAGGTGAAGCCTGGACCTGATGTTTCTTAAGCAGAGAGCTGTTCCTGGTAAGTGTATCAGTGCTTTTCCATGGTGTTTCAGTTGGGTTTTGTCAGACTGTCCTGCCAGGGCAGCTTTCCCCAACTTGGACTGGGGATGGTTCCTCAATCTGGTGATGCCTCTTTTTGCTGTGAGGTGTTTGGGATTTGTGTGCATGACAGGGCTTCTTTCATGCTTGTGTGGGTTAAAACTTGCCAGGATATGCTGGGAGAGAGAGCCACCATTGTTTTATCCTGCTTTTGGTGTCAAACTCCTTCTCCAGCTTGTTATGCTTTCTTTTGGTCCTGTGAATTGGTTGTCCTAAGACCATTTTCCTGTATGGACTGTGTCACGTTCAGGTTATCAATGCCCAATCTCATAAACAGGCATGGGATTTTTTGTTGTTGTTTTGTTGTGGTGAGGTTTTCTCTTGTGTAAGAGATGTGTTGTTGTGCAGTACCCGGACATTCAGAGCCCAAGTCAAGGGATTTCCAGTCACTGCTTTTAACCCAGGGAAATAAAAATGGAAATCGTATTCTACTGCATTGCCAAAATTGTGTTCATTTTCAAAATCTCCATTTAGCATTCTCCTCTTCTTCCCCTGCACTTGGAGAGGGGCTGGTTGTGCTATTTAGCTCTCTGTGTTGCATTTAAAGCAGACAGATACCCCTCCAGCAGCCCCAGTCAGTGCCACAGAGCTGCAGGTGCCACCCAAAGCTCTGGAGGTGATAACTAAAACTAAGCAGTGTGACTGTCCCTCTACCAGCCCAGTTCCCAATAGCCAATTAATATTTCCTGAACTTGAGTGATGAGGCTCCGAGTCCAGCTCTGTGCCTAGCAGGGAGAAGAAGAGAAATTCTTCACAGCTGCAGCAGCTCTTTCAATCCCTCTCTGACAGGGCTCTTTTAAGGTGACACTCTTGTCTCCCTGGCAGAGATGGATCCTGCCAGCATGGAAGGTATTTGTTGTGTTGTTGAGAGGCTTTGTGACCTTGGTTCTGTTGCTATTATCACAATCATTAATATGTCACTTACTTGGTAACACTTCACAACATGACTATTTTTGCTGTGAATGGAATAAAGTCCCCCCCAGGGGCAGGTTTCCAGTCTCCAGATTTAAGTGCAGGTGGAGGGGAGGAGAATTTCCTTGTCTCTTCCAAGCCTGTGCTCAGAGAATGACTCTAATACCCAGTGGAAGTGCTCTGTCAACAGAGGAAAACCAATGAAAAGGAAGAAGTTGTGGTGCAGAGCAGGAGTCAGAGCTATGTCTGCTTTCCAAAGCATTAGCTTGATTAGCCTTTCCCTTCCTGGTCACCTGCGTAACAGCATTTATTATTTTCAAATCATGCTTCAGTGCAACTCCTGAGTCCTCAAGCTAAATACCAGCATATGAGATCTCTGTGTATTAATGTCTCCCTCTGGTTTACATGTCACTGAGACACTGCTAACCTGCTGGGTTGTTGGGTTATATATATGTGAGAGAATAAATCAAATAAAACAAACTGTGCCACAGCAACGTGAGGAGGAAGCAGGCAATGATGAGCCTGATGGGAGGGTCAGAGACACAGCCCAATCAATAAAGGGGAGATGGAAGTGTCCCCATCAGCCAATATGTGCACATGCTGTTGTGTGTTCCCCAGCTGAGCCCCTGCACAGCTGGGGGTGGTCAGGGGGTCTGTGTGCTCTTGCTGCTCTGCCAGGGGTGACAGTCACCAGTTGGAGCTCCCAGTGCTCTGTTTTTCTGCAAACAGGCCCCTGATTCTTCTCTCGCACAAAGTGGTGGTGCCCTCTGTCAGCTTTCTGTCCTAGGCTGACTGAGGTGCCCTTTGCTGCTTTGTTTTCTTGCTTGGGCAATTTCTCTGGCACAGCCCACCCTTCACACTCTCTAATTTATATCAAGGGGCCATATCATGTTGCTGGATACTCAGGATTAAAACCTTTAAAGGAGGTTACCAGAATAATGGCAGCATATCTCAGTATCAAGGGGACCATCTTCATGATGCACCTGTGGAGACGGGACACAAAAATTGACAGGAGGAACAAGCAGAGTGATTGTTTTAGTATTTATTTTTGTGAGTGTCTGAGCTTTAACCATGTCTGATTCTCTACTCTGTGAAGGGTGTGTACAAGAAGTCTCATGAAACTGTTTGCTTTGTATAATGGATTCACAGCCCACTTGTCAGTGCCGTGCAGCAGGAAGGCAGATACAACATATTGTTAAACCTCTAGGAAAAATTTTGTTGAAATATCAAAAGCTCTTGAAAACAAATCTGTTATATGGAAGTAAAAGCCACTAAATCAATGTTGTGCTCCTCTGTTTATTAATTTCTATACATCTTGCACTGATGTAGAGATAAATATGATTTTAAAAGATGACAGATTCCTGAACATTGTGTGACAACCCAGAATATCTGTATATTACAAAAGGATAATCAACAGATCAATAAGCCTGTCTGAAACAGTTGTCTTGCAGCACTATTGACTTTTATTTTTTGCATCAGTCAGTGTTTTCTGAAGGGATGATTCTCCAGAAAAGCAGAGTTGTGTCATAGCCAGTTGTTGGGCCACTGATTTTTATGGCTCAGGAAGAAGATCTGGTCTGATTGTGTCTCCTAATTAGCACTGAACTTGATCTCAGTCCAGAGCTTATTCACAAGAGGCCAGCCGTGCTGTCTGAATGGAGAAATTACACATCTCCAATGACCTTGGCTCCAAATGACGCTTTTAGTGCCCCTGGTCCCCCCTGGCTTCAGCTGTGCTGAGGGAGAGCTGCACCATATGGTGCAGAAGTGCTGTGGAGAAGAGGAGGCAGCTGATGACTCAGAAGTACTTTTTGGTTCTGGCTCTAGACAAGAGAAAACAGGAGGGAGGGTGCAGTCCTTTAGCTCTGCCTTCATTGTTACACATTCCCCGAGCTGGATCTCTCCTTTCTATCCTAATTTAAACAAGTACCAGATGGGACAGAGGCGGTTTGTGTAGGTAATCCTGGGATCCCCACTCACACAATGCTGTGTCTGTAAGGGATGCAAGGAGCATCCACAGCAAGGAGAGGTGAGGAAACCACAGAGAGGGAACAAAGGTGGTTCACCCCATACCTGGCACTTTGGTACAGCCTGGAGAAGCTTTTGCATGTCTGGGAATAATTAAAATTAATGCAAAAGATATGCATGTAAAAATGACTGCTTTGCTAAAAATTACAGTGAAGTGTGAAATTCAGAGTAGCTTTGCAAACAGCAGAAGAAGTGGCTGGGAGCTTCTGATGCCTGTATTTTATAGCAGGAGAAATGGAAAAGGGAGCTCAACATAAATTGAGAAAGGACATTTAATTAGTAAAAATCCAACTAGTAACAAATCAGTCCAACTAATGTACTTTGGATTTCCTACTTGGAGACACCAACTATCATTGAAATTTCATTAAACATGACTAGTTTAATTATTTTGTCCTTAGTGAAGAGTGCTAATTAACTTGGCTATGATAAATATGCATCTCAATATCATTTTGAAATCCCTACAGATCCTAATTATTCTTAAAGACTGAGGTGTAGACCTTGCTGTAATAACTCTTCTTTAAAGTAAAAATTTCTTCAAGGGTACCAGTGATTTCAAAGGTGAGCAACTTATTTTTTGTTCTGAAAAAAACAAAAAAGGAGGCAATTCTTTCTCAAAATCTGCGGTGAAATTATGAGGGCTCTGAAAATAACCTTCGAGTGAGTGTCTGTTCCCAGCCATGGGCTGTGCCTGTGAATGGAAGGCAAATGAAAATGTGCAGAGGGGGATTGGTTAATGCTAACCACTGCAGCAGCTTGAATATGTAATCAGTGTGTATGGAAGAACAGCATCACTTACACTTGGAGGGAGAAAGAAGGAAGATGGCAAACCCTCCGAAGCAGCATCAGGCCTTAATTTGGGGCCATTGTCTTGTAATCACAACGGAGTCAAGACTTGCCTTCCAAATCACTGTAAAATCCTGCACACGTGTCATTTCTGGCCATGATCTCCCTGACTGTTGACAAGATCTGTGACTCCTGAACACCAAGGGGGGAGGGAAAAGAAAAAGGGCTGCTCTGACAACTTTTGATTTTAATCGTCTCTTTGGGTTACTGCCTCGAAAACTTTTTGCATTCAAATAGATGGACTGTTGATGCTGTTGAGTTATCTGTTCTACACTTTTCTTTCTTGGCTTCTTGACAAAAGTAATCATAAATTAGAGTAGATGCAATTCCTTGATGTACTAATGGAGTTAAGGTGTGCTAATTAAAAACTGAGTCAGTATAGGTATGCAAAGGTGTTTCATAGGTTGGCTTGTGTTTTTGATTATTCAAATCCCTTCATGTCAGGATATGTTACTTTCTAATCCTTGACCCTGGCAGCTAATCAAACAAAAGTATGCCTGTCTTCTAATTACCAAAATAATTTCCCTTGTGGATACAGATGTTCCTATAAATCTAAGATAAACATCAGTGCAATTAAATGCAGTTCAAGTTTCTGCAATTCACTTTGGAATACCAAAATGACATAGTATTAAGTGTTTAAGGAGCTGTTACTCAATCACTCAAATGATTCAGGGGGGGTTTTTTGGTGTTTTCTGTTGTTGTTGTTGGGGTTTTTTTTTGGGGGGGAGATAGTAAAAGGGAGTATTTTGCATAAATTTTAATATCAATACTAAAAACAGTGTTTTGGCCTCATTGTGGCCAGGAAATACTTTCTGTCTTCAAATGAGATAATTATAAGCTGAAAATACAAGATGAGTCTGAATTTTTTTCGCCAATGATCTATCACTAGAGCCTCTTAAAGTTGCAATAATACAAGGGACGTGAAAAGCAAAAAGGATATAAGTGCCTCGACTTACAATGGTAATGAGGACAACAGTTTGCTGGAGTAGCTGTAAATCAAATGTACTGGAGCTATAAAAAGCCCATAAGACATTTGGATGTGATCCTGGGCTGCTTCTGCACTAGAGGAGCTGTGCATACAAATGAGCAGCCATCCACATTGTGTTATGGGCAGGACTGCATTATTGAAACTGCAAAGGGGATAATGCGAAGCTGTTTGGGGGGAAACTACTGAACCTGAGCTTCCTTGTGTTGGCACCAATGTAGGGAAATTACATTTGGGACACCACCAATATCAGTTAAATAGAGGAAATGCAATAAGGAAGGAATATGTGATCGTTAGGAGTATAAATTGTATTAAATTTCACAGATTAGAGGACTGTATATTTTAGCTTCATTTTAAATTGATTTTTCTCCTCATTATTTATTTCACTTTAGGCTTTATTACTTTTAACCTTTTCTTTCTTATAGTCTGGCTAATGCTTATGGCACCTTCCTCCTGCATACCGAGCTTAATAGAATTTTTTAAACAAAGCAAGCCCTTGGACTAGACATTCAAAAATCAATGTACTGTATATAACACAGGGCTGAAAACAAGGGAAGGTGGACAGGATTGCTAGAAGCTCATCTGAACAATTCTTTCAGGAAAAATATTCTGGGGTTTAAAGTAGCACCTGGGTCTGGAAGGACCTGCATTCAGTTTCCAACCTTGTCCTGCCTTTGTTCTGCAGCTGTAAAAGCAGAAAATCCTCCTTTTCTCTTTCCTAATTCCTATGTACACCTTCTCTTTCTACGTCTTTAATCATTTTTAAGTGGGGTCTGGTTTTCACAGTGAGGTGCACTTTAATTAGCATTCTGATTGCATCTGGAGTCTAGGTGTTAATTCTGGTGTTTGTATTATTGGGGCAGCATTTAGTATTGCCACTTGTTCTGGTAACATTAATGGATTTTCTCACCTGAGCAGTATGTTGGGGTAAGGCTGGGACTGTGTGTGATGAGTCTTGTCTGGGGTCATCTGTTCCACAGGCTGGATCTCATGGGGAAAAAGATGTAAATAGGAGTGTGGTGGCTCTTACAAATGTTTGTTTTTTTCTCTGAGGTGGTTTTAGAAGTTGTTGTGAAGGTGGCAATTCCCCCTATCCATCCAGAAAGCCACCCAACCTCAGCTGATTATTTCTTCAAAGCACTCAGATTAGCTAAAACAGCTGCTTTAAATTGTTGCAACTGAACATTCAATTCATAGATTAATATGTCAAAAAGTAATTGTTGGAACTTGTTGTATCAGGTAATGTGAGTCTAATTTGATTTAATTTGATTTAACCATCAAGCCTCCCTTTTCCTGCAGTGCTGGCTTCTGAGTCTTTTAACTTCTCACATTTGGAAAATGCCAGTAGACAAAAGCTTGCACTTTAGAGTGGGACATGTGAAAATATCAGGTGTAATATGTAGGTGATAAATCTGGTGGGGTCTCTAACAGCTTTATTGATTTTTTTTGTCTGGTGATATTTCTGTCAGGAAGAGACACCTAATCCAACTTAAAGTGGTGTTACATATAGCCCTAGCAAAAATAATTACAACTTCCTTATCTGCAGTAGTATATCTGTGTACTGTGCAGTGCAGCTTGGGCTCTGTTCTCTTCATTATGTTGGAGGCTGAAATACCACTGAGTGCCCTGGAGGCTGAGGGAATGCTCTTGGGATGCTCCTGTGCTCTTTAGTGCTGGGTTTATTTGCTCTTCCATATAGGTGACCCCCGGGTGCTTAATGGGAGCCCTGTGCATTCACCCCCACAAAACACTAATTCCCCCATGAGTGGGATATTCTGGAACTGACACCAGAGAGCCCAATCCCCTCCTTAGCTTATCTTATAGACATCCTTACTGATTGCCTCACACATGCTGGAGTCACAGGAGATCTGGGATCCAGCCATCAGGAGGGTGTCCTGGAGCATCCCAGGGGCAGGTGAACTCCCCAAATTGTGTCACAAACTCTCAGGAGAGTCCTCAGCCTTTCACTGACTTTCTCCCACTGGCTCCAGCTTGTCTGGGCTGGCAGGGGACAGCACTGTTTTCCCTTCTGTTTTATTCTCCTGTTACACTGAGGGATTTATCCCGCAGTGATGTTGCTTGCACCTGATGGAGGTAGAGCAAATGCCTCCAGCATCTCACAGCTCATCTTCTCCTGGGGGCCCAGGCAGGGCAGGCAGGTGTGACATCATAGGGCAGGTTGGGACCTTCTCAGACTTGATGTTGCGTGAAAGCAGGCAGAGGTGATTCCTGGAAGCTGCTACAGTGGCAATATCAAGTTCATTAATTCCACATGAGTTCTTTGTTCATTGTTAATTGAGGGCAGCTGGTTGGCTCTTAACATTAGACAAGCTCTAATTCAGTCTATGTTGCATTTGACAGAATGCTTTTTTCCATATGGGTATTCTTCAACAGAAAATATAGGTTTCTCTTTTTTCTTTCAAATTCTACTGATACTATTTACTACTTGAAATACTGTTATTCTCCTGGGCCTCCTTTTTTACATGCCAGAACTAGTTGGCAAGGATGGATACCTGTCATGACTTAACACACAGATCAAAATAAATTGAAGTGGGAACATTGCCATTTGTCAGGAACGGGAACTACTGAACACAGAGGCATTCTCATAGACAGTTAAAAAATAAAAAAATAAGGGGCAGGGGCGGAAGAAAAGCTCTCATCTGCTAGAGTACATAAAAGAAAGTATTATTAAAAAATGTTGAAGCTTCATCCTTCTTACTGTCGCTTCTGAAGTGGGCTGGAACGAAAGCTGGCCTCGTGTCAGCAGTGGTGGTGGATACAGGCAGAGGGACCACATAGCTCAGAAATCCTGATTCCCCCAGACTGAACCTTCTGTGTGTGTGAGCAAAAATAATGAGAGAAATTAAGGGAGCAGCAGTAACGCTACTCTGTAATGTCCTTATTCAAATTCCTCTCACAGCCTTTCTAAAAGTGAATAAATATCTGAAGGGAACCTTCTGGGTGGTTTTGTACAAGCTCTGTATCACTGAGGGGCTCTAGAGCTGTTCTGTTTGCCATGGTGGGCTCAAGGAGGAGAAGCAAAAGTGGTGTTAGGACTATCAAATGGCAGTGTATCTGGCATAACCTGAAATATTTTGAGAAAATAAAAGTAATGCGTCCAAATCCTGACAAATATGGCAAGTGTACTATAAAGAGGAAAATCTAGAAGCTCAGCAAGGAAAACTGAGAAAGAAGGGAGAGATATCATAGAATGGTTTGAAGGATTCTTAAAGTTTATATAGTTCTAATCCCCAGCAATGTGCAGGGGCAGCTTCTCACTAGGTAGTGTTTATCCTAGATAATAAGCCATTTGGGGGAAAAAAATAGAATCATTCTTCAGAGAGGCCAGTTACACACAGAAACAGTATAACAGTACAAAAATACACATTAATATAACAGATGTGCATAGACAGCAGATATCTGCTCAAAAAAAATACTAATCTGCTATTTGAATGGGCTTTTTTTTTTTTGCAGTGAGCTGTATGTAGCTGAAAACTGGAACAGAAATCAAGGGGGGCACGTGAGAGAAGGAAAAAATGCAATGCATTTATCCCAATTTATTTGAAACCTGCTAATGATAGTGGATGGATGAAAAGCTATTAGTAAAGCAAAGGAAGTAGCAAAATTATTTTGTATAAGTGAGTTGCAGCTTTGGATTCAGGATCCTGTTACCCCTTTCTCAGGTATGTGTAGGGTACGGGGAGCTGCTCCCCAGGTAAACCTTTGCTGGCAAGGCTGAGGGCATTTCTGAGGCAGACACTTCCAGTCCAAACTTCGGTGCTTTACATCAAATCCCTGGCTGAATTCCTGGCCGTCACATTAAATGTTTATCAAAGCTGATCTGTCACTACAGGACTGGTGTGGTCCTAACGCTGTGGCTCCTGTTGTGTTTCATCTTCCTGAGCCCGTGAAGAAGACAAGCATTATCAGCTCTTTTTGTATTGATGAAGGATCTGCAATGTCCCTTGAGCGGAGCTTCCCTGAAACCCTCAGTCTGCAAATGAGTCTGATTATTGCAGGGCCAAGCACTGCAATGCCTCAAGTCGGGCACGACTCCAGACCTGACTCCAGTTCCTCTGCTCAGCGTGCAGGGAGGTCTCCAGGGGGATACACCAGCCATGGGGAGAGCTCAGCATCTCCGTGTGGAACTGCTGAGCACTGTGCCCAAAATGAGACCCAGAGGGGCAATGCTGATGTCCTGCTAAGGACAGAGGAAGGTGGAGTGTTTCTCAGAGGAAGGGACCCTGATTTTGCCCAGTAAATACCCGATTTCGAGGCTCCTGCACTGTGCAGGTGGTTGATCTGTGCTGGGAATTTGCAGAACTGAAGATGCTTTTGCTGAAAAACAGAGCCCTCTTCTGTTAGCTGGAACTGAAACAGGAGATTCTACCTCTTGTGCCTCAGCAATCAGATGGAAACATATTCACAAACAGCGAGAAGTCATCCATCATCGGGCAATGATGCACGTCTACCCTAATGCATGGCAGTACTTCTATTATTTATCCATTAGCTGCTCCAAGAATCTAACCCTTTCCCTTTGAATTCAGTGCCCATAGTTTTGGTGCTAGTTTGTTTTGCAAGAAGCTTGAACTGTGCCTATCCCTTTTTTGAATCTGAATTGTTAATGTGAGCATTTGAGCTCATTATAACTCTGAAATGTTTCCTTTGTTACCCATAGCTGACAAACCTGCACACACTGCTCAAAAACCAGCAAGTGCTATTTCTAGGATTGGGTTTTCTTCACTGCCATGCACAACAATATGCTCTTGCCTTCACTAATGAAGCTTTTCTTTAATGAACACAATTAGAGCTAGGCAAACAATGCAAAAATATTTTTCCATGAATATTCATCCAGAGTCTTAAATGAATTCCCTTCAATTATGTTTGCACCCATTCATTGTTCTCCTTCAGTGAAGTTTTCCAGGATCCAATCTTTGATGCTTGAGTAATGAGGGAGGAAATTAAGTTTCAGCTCAAGGGTTATCCTTCTGATGTCTAAGTCGTTATTTCCTTCTGGTACTTGTATTTCTGCACCAAAATCTGGGTGGGGAAGTTGTGTTGGACAAGAAATGTTCATCTGGCCATTGGCACAGTAAGGTTGGAGGTGAGACCCAGGTAACAGGGAGCCAAAGGCAGGAATTTCTGGAGGAGAAAAGGGAGTGAAGAGGTACAGGTTACTCCAAGCAGCTGCTGTGAGGGTGGTGGTTTGTTTTGGGTTTGTTTTTTGTCTTTTAACAGTTATTTCAAGAATTTGGGGCACTGTGACAGCTAAACAGAACCCTGATCAATGCAGACATGCACACAGCCCATTGAGAAGCAGCATTTATGTAACAAAATTAAACAAAACTTCTGAGAAACGCCTCTGAATAAACCCAGACCGCAAAGAAAGCTGAGGGGTTAATGATCTGGGTTTAGCTGTTTTCCTGAAGAGAAAAGCAGCAGCAATTAAATCAATTACCAAGTCTTTGCTAGATTCTAATTACATGTAGCAGTGTGGAGGAGCACAGAGCCCCAGCTGAGGGTGGCGGGGGGCTGTGGAAGCTCTCGTGTGTCCCAGGTGTTGGTGCAGACATCTCTGGGGGAGCACCTGAGAGCTCAGGGGGCTGGGTGGGCTATGGGCAGCCCCTGCCAGCCTGCTGTGAGGGAGGGTCTGTCTGCACTGCAGAGGGCAAGAGGTGATGCTATAACTGGTGTTAGTGCTCATGTTCTAAAGGAATGCCCAAACGAGGCAGATGAACTAGTCCTATCATTTCTGCATAGCTTCTTCCCCCTCTTGTTCTCCACTTCAGTCACAGCTCCAGTGTTAAATTTTCATGAAATTTCAACGGAGAAATGGGTTTCCCTTGAAATTCTCCATCCCTGGCTCTCCCAAGGCTGTGCTGTTCCTTAGGTTTATCCTGGTCAAGAGGAGTCTAAACTCACTTCATGCAGGTACTCCAGGAGTTCAGTGGTTACATCACAAAATGAATACAGCAATCAAGGTTAGGAGACCAGCATTCCTGGCCAGTTCCCCCAGCATGTTTCATAAAGACAGTTTTAAAAAGCAAAACTATCAATCACTGCCAAGGCTAGTGGTCACTGATTGATGCCCAAATCAGTTCCATTTTTTGGACTTTGAGGGTTTGGGAGGAATATTGAAAGATAAATGTGAAGACTTAGCCATAAATACAGAGAGCTGTTATCTTGAGGGCCTTAGGAATTAAAGCTTAAAGCCAACCAGCTGATGTATAAGCCAGGTGTGTAAAAGCAGATTATTATGTGTTTCATATAGAAATCTCCCACAAGGTCATTTCAAGCTATGAACCATTTGGGTTTTTTCATTCCTGTGTAGTTTTCTCCCAGTCCTTGAGTTCAGAGACATTC
Source organism: Campylorhamphus procurvoides (assembly GCA_013396655.1). Lineage (NCBI taxonomy): Eukaryota > Metazoa > Chordata > Aves > Passeriformes > Dendrocolaptidae > Campylorhamphus > Campylorhamphus procurvoides. The sequence goes on along the minus strand of WBMV01001708.1, from coordinate 1,029,927 downwards.
AGTAATTATGACATGAGAAAAACATCTTTTATTTTGCACAGTGTGGTAACTGAACAGAAATAGAGGAGCCTTTATGGAGCAAAGCTTGGGATGGCTTTAGGTTTCAAGGTAAACAGCTGCAGAAATCCTCTTACTGCAGAGAAATTATTAAAATGAAGAAGTCCAAATGTATTCAAAGGACACTGCTTAGTGTCCTGGTGTTTGGTTGTGGTTGAACCAGCCACTTCCTTCCTGTTTTGTTCATCATCTAACTAGGTGGAGGCACGTCTGTAAATCAAAAAGACCGCTGGGAAACATGGAGAAACTCAAACCTCCTCTTGTCCCTCCTTGTCTTGTTGCTCAAACCCTGACAGTTTCACCTGGTTAGTGTCACAAAGTTGGGTCTGGTATCTGCAGACATCAGAATAGTCATTACCTTCAGCACTGTGTGTGTGGAGTTGTTTGTCCTGTTGTGCAAAAATGAAGCACAAGGCTCCTCTTTGACAAAAGGTGGCAACTTTGTGTAGCAGAAAGACTTTGAGGTTGATAAGAGTGTCTGTCTTTGATTTCTGTCCTTCTCTCTGTTAATTCTGACCATGCTTCCCACTGGTTTCTTGTATGTCAGTGTCAATAATTTATGCTTTCCAAGGGCTTGTTCCAAATGGATTTTCAAGGTCCAGGTTGAACACTTAAAATTAGGTTCACTTGATGTAAAATACTTAATATTTACATCATATATATCTTCTTTATTTTCTCTCCTCTGGTTCCCATTTAGGAATTTTTGTCCTAGTCAGCCTTTCCATTTGGCATCAGCTCATTGTCAGAGGGCCAATATTGAAGCCTCTGGTTGCAGCAGTTCAGTAATAAACAGTGGGGAAAACAGAAGTGGTTGACAAAATGCACTTGAGCAGAAAGGGTTTTCCTTGAGATTTGCTTTTAAATAAAAGCTGCAGCAAACTCATTGCTAGATCAGCAGCTGCTCTGAATTATGTTGTGGGGAAAATGACTTTTTAGAGAGTCCTTGTTGCCATAATGGAAAATCTTGTAAGAAACAGACACATGTATGGGTAATTTGACTTTGGTAAACTCCAAAGGTTTGTGTTTGGTTAATTACAAGAACAAAAGGACAGGATTGTGGGTGCCCTGATAACATTGTGCTCCAACAGAGAACTTGGAGCACGACCATGCTGATTCAGAAGCTGCACTTAGTTTTCCCTGTGCTTTGCTATAGCAGTTCTGAGGCTGCTGCTGATGGGCAGCATTGCAAAGCTCCTCTTACCCCTTTCCAGCAGAGTGGTTTTTAGATTACTGCCTCTGTGAATTAGCATTTCCCTTTGTCACTGATGCATCGTGCTGGCTGGTTTGTTTTGAAAGGAAAAATAATCAACCAGCCTGGCATATTGTGACAGCTGCAAAGATTTGTTCCACAAATTATAAACAACTGGTTTCCTGTCTTTGACATGTAGTATCAAAATATGCAAGGCATTAGTAACTGATTAATACTTTTTTTTAACCCTTCAGCAAAAGATGTGAGCTGTGTCTGTTGTGTAAATTAAGCATATAAATATCATGGTAGTTTGTGTATGTGCATGTCATTATTTGTGTATTTCTCTTTGTAAACAATGAGCATCCCTTGTTACAGGTGCTTATAAAGCCCTGGGTGTATTGTTAGAGCAATGATATAAATAATATTCCCATTCAGAAGGATGATAATGCCCTATTCAAACCAAGAGATAAATATTGCATTAGAAAGGCCAGCTAAATCCCTGAGTTTAGATTATTTCTCCCCCTTTTTTGCAGAGTGAGTTGTAACACCTGGACGTTCAGGAGCTGTGTTCCTTTCCTTTCTGTAGCAGGCAGGGAATACACCAACCTGAGTGATGTAAACACTCCTCAGGTGCTGCTTGGCACCTTGTGGGGTTTGGGCAGGACACATTCATGCAGATTTGGAATTTGGGGGTTGGAGCTGAAAGAATCAATTTGCACTTTGATGCAAATCCAATCACCTTCACACGGTTTGCAAACAGCTAACTGAGCCCTGAAGGGTTTAGAGCCCCTCTCGGCTGAGGGAGGAGCAGCTCTAATTCCAGTCACATTGGAGACATCTCTGTGTCCTGGTGCCCCCTTCTGTCTTCCCCCCCTGAGATTTGCGGGGGGGAAACCAGCATTGCTGAAACAGGCTGGGGGGAGAGCTGGTGTTGATTCACTCCCTGCTCAGAGTCTCCTCCTGGCAGTGCTCTGAATTTGGCAGATTCAGTGTCACCCAAATTTGGATGCTGCTTAGTTGTGTTGCATGAAGAATAGGTAGCTCTTTGAACTGGCAATTATTTTAATGCCATGAATTCTCTTCTGAATGAGTCTCATGACCCCTTTTTATAATTTGATACCTATTTTGCCTGCCCTGTTACAGGCTAAGGAAGCACCTAAACAAGCAGACCTGGAAAATGGGGGCCAGTTTGCAGCAATAGGTTGATATTTTTCACTTTAGCACAAGAAGTAGTGGTTTCCACAGCAGTGTTTTCCAGAGCTTGGGTGAATACTGATCTCTCTTCTTTATTTTAATTGAATTTTTTAAACCAATTATGCTGCTTTGTTTCTCTGCACTCTGTTTTGTATTTACCCTGTGTAATATATTAGCTAATTAATTAATTGGACAACCACAGCTGTGCTTGCCCTTTGTAGTGTACCAATTTTCTTACAGAAGCTCAGGATTTGTTCCAAGTGACACCTTTATCAAGCACCCACTCTTTTTTTCTGTTGTGGGTTGCTTATTTGTGTGTTTGTTTTAATTCATACTCAAGCATTCACACTGGTTGCTGCACTGCTGCTAGATTGGAATTAGCAGTGCATCCTCATATACCTAAATATTTAGGCACTTTTAAATGTGTTCACATAATTTTTTTTTCTACAGTGTAGCAAACTTCAGTTTGTTCCAAATCTGATGTGCTAGGATGTGGAAGCATGAGATCAGAGGTTCACCCTCATCAAAAGTGTCCCTTTTTATGTCTGGCCAAAGACCAGAACCAAAGCCAGACATTAGCTAGTGAACAATTCCAGTAAGAAGCCTTCTGATGGGTTCATGCAGTCATTAGTGTGGAATTTTTCCAAATCCCCTTAGCACATTCCACCCCCTTTCCCTTTCTTGTTGTTTATTCATCATTTGAGGTCTGCAGATATGCATCAGGGTTGGCAGAGATGCAGTGAAGGTGCCCTAATTAGCCATTAGTGTTCTCATATTTTATTTACCTGCAGTTCTGTCTCAGGTGTCAGAAACCAGAGGCAAGGTTCCTCAGGATGTCTTGTTGGGAGCACCCACCAAGGGTCATCCTCTGCTGTTCTGCCCCAGAATGGAACGTCTTTCAGGCTCTCTAATTAACACATGCACATTTACTGCAGGGATAGTTTCATAAAATTCATATTGAGCCACTGGAAGATGCCACAGACAACTCAAGCAGTCTGCCAACAAAGAGCATTTTTATTCCAGCTAATTATTTTTTAATGATACTATTAGTAATTGGAACTCGCTGTACACAGCACACTGCAGATAAAGACCTCAGCAACTTTTACATAACAGTGATGTGAAGCCTCACAGCAAATTTCAGATTAGGGAGAGTTTCTTTTATAGGCGTTTTATACACAACTCACAGGCTGATGCTCTGCTCCCAAATCAAACTCTGACAGAGCCACAAGCTGGAGCTTAAACATTGCCTGGCTCTCTCTGGTTGCTGTTCACTGTTTGACTTCACCAGTTAGGTTTGTTCCCTGGGGTGGTGTTTGCCATGGGCTCCCCATGACTTTGATGCACCAGTTTGGTCCTGGGCCTTTCACCTGTGCAAGAAGTTGCTGCTGGAGCTCTCTGTGCTCTGGCACCAGCGACGTCAGCCCTGATTAGGCCACCACAGACAGGGAAGGAAGTCTCTGCATGTGGTTTGGCAATGATTAACGCAAACTGCTTTGCACAGGAACAGGCGAGAAGCAAATGAATTGTGATTTTGCAAATTGTTAAGGAATAAAGTGAAACACAGGCAGTGTAATGTGCTCTTGAACTGCTCTGCTCTGAGTGCCAAGTGGCCCAGACCAGCAAGCAGTGGAAGCACCTGACCCCCCAGATGTCTGTGATTGTTATTCATAAATATCTCTGCACCAGCAATAAATCATCCCTCAGTGCTCCAGAGCTGCAGCCTTTATCCTGACAGCCAGGAAAACCTGTCCTGTGTGAACATGTTCATTCATAACTGCTCTAGGTTTGGGTTATGAATTTTAAAATATAAAAGCACCAGTATTCAAAGCCTTGTCAGCCTATGCTAGTCATGTTTATGGTGAGATATGATTAGAAAGCTGGGGTTTGTCAGGTTTGAGAGCAGATAGGACCTGGCTGGGACTGAGGATTGGAGAGATGTCTGCTTGGAAAGCTCTCTGGCTTTTCTACAGGAAAGGCTTTTTTCCAAAGCACCAGGAAAATCTTTAGAGATGAGAAACTCGAGTACAGGAGAAGGGCTTGGACATCTTTATGTATCTGGGACTAAGGCTGTGGATAAGAAGATCCTCTGTTACAGTAGGGATAGCTTGGAAACGAGGACCTGCCATCTGCCTCTTTCTCATGTCCTGCAGGGGAAACAAACAAATAAAAAGCCCACAACTCTGCTTGTTCCTTTCCTCAGAGATGCCATGGCCTTCTCTTCCACTTCTGTCTTTGCATAGATCTGAATAAACAACTTGCAGTGCATGAAGTTACACTTGTCCCTTCCCCATAAAATAAGCTGCTCTTGAGGTCCTGTCCATTTCTTGGAATTGAACTCTGTACTTTTATTCTGTGGTCAGACTGGCCTTTAAAGCAAGTGGTTTTCTAGCAATGTTTTTCACTGCTTTTTCTTTAAGGTATTTTCAGGGTTTGACTCTGCATGGAAGAAGTGTCGTTTCTCACTCTCTTCTGTACAGGTGCTTGAACATTAGTGCTTTTTTTTGTCCTTAAGTCATGGACAGACACATGTGCACAAAGGGAAAAGATAAGCTTTGGGATGTTGTTTTTCTGCTCACAGCAAAATGAGATTCAGTAGTCATTAATTAAAAAAATTAAATCATGCCATTGTAAACCTTGGGCTGCAGTAGGTGGTTTTCCTTGGTTGTTAAATTGTTCTGTACATCTCTGTCTGCACTTGAAAGATAAACTATAGAGAGTATTTCAGCAATATGTCATTCTACCTAACTACTTTTTATCTTCCACATTAAAAAAGAAAGCCAAAACACAGTAAAGAAGTAAATCAGGTAATCCAGGAGAAGCCCTGGGTGCTGAAAGGCAAACACAGCCTGCGGGCCATGTGCTCTTCTGGAGAGGGGTAAATTCTGCCCCTTCAGATTAGTAACGGAAACAGAAGTAATGTTTTAAGACTCCAAAGAATGACTCTCTTCTTTTTTTGCCCCTTGGAGTGGTTGGCAAGTGAGTAGGTGGGGAGGGACAGTACCCAGCACTGATTCCTTCCTCAGCAGGTGCTGAGTCTCCTAAGTATATAATTTCTGTTCCACAGCGTTGTTGTTTGCAAGGATTGATTTATTTTTTATACTATTTTTTAAATAGTTATCTCATAGTTGTGTGACCCGTTGTACAAGCCTGTTACCCATCAGATAGCAGCTCCTGTCTCCTGATTTGTGTTGTCTGCTGTACACTAATGCCGGGTGCCAGGTCAGATAATGGGACAAGATCAGTCACAGCAGCCCTGAAGTGGCATTAGATCCTTCATGGGGCTGCTGCCCAATCTATACTGCTGGAGTCTGCTGCCTCTCAGACATCTGGGAGCATTTCTTGTGTTGTCTGATTCGATTTCTGCCTACCGTAATTGGAGTCTTTACATTTGTCTGTGCTGTTTGCTTGTGTCAGTTGAGAGAACATGTTAAAGAATAAAACACTTCATAACTTTCGGGGGCTTCTTCCTGCTTTTTAACTCATTCCTGCCTGTTCCTTGAGGATGGTGCTGAGGGATCCTGTGCCTTATGTAGTTGTTGGAGGTGGATTTTGTGCTGAATTTGAGCCAGCAGTGTCTTACCTCTCTGAATGGCTGTGTGCCCTTTGGGGACATTGCACTGGAGTATCAGAGTGCCAACTCTTGTGTCTCAGTCCAGCCATGAGAGTATTACCTGATACCTGTGTGGGCTGCCTGCTGTGCCAACAGTTCATGGAAGATCAAGATCCCTCCTAATAAAGCTGTTTGATCTGTGCCAACCCTCTCTCCCAGGTTTGCAATGTAGACTTGTACTTCTTGGCTAAAGCCTTTCCCTTTTGTCTCACAAAGCTCCTGATTACTGGTAAGTCCCCTAGACTAAGGAGGCATTAAATTCATGATGGATTTTTGGAAAAGCACCCAACCATGATATTAAAGAGCTTTTGGTAACATTTTCCAGGCCCATGCACAATATGCTTTGGAGAGCTTTCTGCTTGTGTGAGATGTGTCTTTACATATTACCTTAACTCACACTTCCAGTATGTGTCTACCTGGCACTTCCACAGAAAACCCAAAGAATAACACCTTGGCCTCGGACTTTGTGTTTGGTGAGTGGAAACACAAAAATAAGATTGTACTTTAGCAGAAATCAAGATCAATGGCTTGCGGCAGCAGAAACTTAGCAGCTGTATTGCTGTTTTACAAAGACTGACTGCTTAAGAATACTTTTGAAATGATTTGCAGGTTACAGCTGACATGATATAAGTGGAAGGTGAAGTCCTGTGGAGCACATGCCAAAGGATTGTATCCTGGAAGTGCAGCCCAAAGTGAGGACTGGTGTGTCCTAACACCACACTTGCTGTTAGAAAGGTGGTGGCACAGCTATGTAGTAAGCTTTAAGAAATACTTCAGAATTAGTGTTTTGATATCAGGAAGCTTCATCCCACATCTATAGAAAACGCTCACAGCAAGCTCTGTGAAATAGAGATGCAGGACGGTGTGAGCAGGAGCTTTCTGTGCCAAACCAGGGTGTCAGCACATAGGCTGGAATGCAGGGAAGTGATGTGAGTGAACTTACGTTTGGTAAAGCCAGATTTGAGCTTGGCCTTTCAAGGCAGTTTGCCCACCATTAGCTGGGGTTTAATTGCTCCATGTTTTTAAAGCAAGCAAATCTTGACGGGAGCATCTGTCCAAAAATGGACTGAAAATGTCAGCTCTCTTGAAATTAAGCAGCCTGTCTTTTCAAGCCTCTTTGTTCCTGAAGATACAATTTTGCTCTGTTACACCAGGTCCAGTTCTCATTAGTTCATATGGAGTTACATTTGAAAGTTGAAGGGTAGTTTGACCTCATGGTTATTATTATTCCTGTTCACTCTGCAATTACCAGCACAGATCACTCTGATAAAAAACAGGTACCAACTTTACTTTTCATTAACAGTTGAATCATGCTGTATTTCTAAAGGGGCAGGGCCCAGAAAGCACATTCCTTGTCTCTCCTCTATTTTATTTTTAATGTCACTTGAATGCTACAGACACCTCAGTAGGTAATCAGGATATCCTTAATTAGAAAATCTACTTAATTGGGATGTCTTCCAGGGAAATGAATTAAGCCTAGTGGTATTTAATGATATTGCTTAGGGAAGCTTCAGTTTTTCTTACCTACACTTCCATCAATAGTGTATTTTTTGGAAACTCTTCCCCTTCTCTAAATACCACTGCCCTGGGACAGACCCTGTTGCTCAGAGGGAGGGAACACTGCTCTTCAGTCCATGTCCACAGCTGCCAGAGCAGTTCTGTGCACAGCAGGATCCGGAGCTGGATCTGGCCAAGGTGAAAGTCCCCGCTGCACAGGGGATTTGGGACAGGGTGGTGCACCACATCATTTCTCAAGGTGGCTAAGGGTGAAATGTTGCAGAGCTCCTGTGCCTCGGGAGTTCAGCTGTGGCCCTGGAAAAACATTGCTGCATGAGCTGACTTTGGGTTTCCTAATGCCGTTCCTCCCCAGCTAAAGCTGTGTGGGGCATCTCACAGTACTGCTTGAGCTGAGCTTTGGGTTGGATCACAAGGGATATACCTGTTTGATACACAGAATTATATTCAGATCCACACCTCGGTGCTTTCTGAGGCTGCTGATTATGTCGTGGTGGGATGGCACACTGCTGGAATGGAAAGGCTTAGATGGACCACTTGTGACACTAAAGCCACACATATGACGGTGAAAAAGGAGACTCCAAGCACTGGTGCTACCGCTAGGATTAATTTGTGGTGCCCAGTGTGAACTGGTGTGTGTGCTGATGGTGTACTGATGTGACAAATGTCACTGCAATAGAACAGTGCTGGAGTTAACTAGGTCCATTTTCAAACAGCAGCATCAAACTTGCAAATCCAGCAGTTTGTTGTTAATTGCTGCATTTTAATGTCTCTTCTAATAAAAGATATTGTCTCTCTGCATAATTCAGAACTTTCAAAATGCTGAACTAGAATGTCTGGAATATCTGCCAGCATTAAGCTTGTTTTTGAAGATGTGGGGCTAAAATCAAATAATTCTGAGCTTCCCTCAATTTTTTTTTTAATATAAAGCAATGCCACAAGCCTGCTTTTCACAAGGGGTTTACTAGAAAGTGACTATAAAGTATCCTTGAAACCTAAATTCATGCACATACAAAATCCAGAAACTGAAGAAGTCAGAGCTGCTGCCACATCCACTCACTCTGCAGATGTGTGTGATCCTTCACCCAGGGACAGCTACAGCAGCCCTTGGCGCTTCAGGTCTTCGTAGGTCTTTTTATTCACCACATTCCCACTGGAATCCTCGTATTCCTCCTCTGTATCAGGCTGCCACCTCTCTGAAGCCTTCTGCTGTTTCAGCTTTGCCCACAGGAGACTGCATCCTCAATTTGTGTGACGTTGGCAAAGTGTGCCGTGTTGGGAATGCCCAGGCACCTCATCCCATGGGCATGTCGCCATTCTGCAAAGTGCCTCTGGAATGCCTTGGGCCCTTGGTAGGTGTAGTTACCACAGATCTCACAGTTGTAGTTGATGTTCAGGCCATGGAGTTTATACAACCAGTAAGGGATGGGCTTCCCATCCCAACCAAGAGGCAGATTTTTAGGGTTATAAATGATTTCATTTTCTTCATCTTCGCTCTCACTCTCACTGATCTGCTCCTCCTCCTCCTCCTCCCTCTCCTCGCCGGTCCGTGCCTGCTTATGCTGCACATTCTCGTGGGTGAGGTGTCTCTGTTCCCCAAGGACTTCAACATACTCATAAATCTGAGCTTCCAGGAATGCAAGATCTTTATTTCTTTCAGTGTCTCTTTTGCTTCCTTCTGTCTTTGGATTCTTAGCAAACAGGGAAGGATCAAGTGCTTCCAAGGATTTGCCTTTAGTGCTAAAAAGCCTCTGAGCACGCTCTTCCAGAGTCCCACCACACTTCAGCCCCAGGGCCAGCAGAGCTGATTTCAACCTGTCCAGTCCCAAGGAGGCCAATTCCTCCCAGGAGGAGAAGGCTGAGAGGTCCAGGTGGGCACCAGCGTGGGTGAGGGCACTGCTGGTCTCTTTCAGCCAGCCTGGGAACGTGCTATTCTCCCACTTCTTCTCAAACTCTGTCTGAATTTTCCCAAAAAGTTCATTCTGGTCCAGTAATGGTTTCACTCGATCTGTGTAGTCCTGCAGGTACTCAAGGAGCATTTCAAGGTACCTCTTGTATTCAGCATTTTTCCTCTCCTTAGGAATATTGAAGAGTTGATCGACTGTGGATAAGTAAGTGATATAATCCAATTTCTCTGACGATTTCAGGTTAATGTACTTGAGATAACAATCATGTAGATCCAGGTATCGTCCATACCCTTCCTCATCTGTGAACTCCACCAGATTCTGAGCTTCTTCACTTGGGTTGTCTCTGGCCTTCAGCAGCTCCTCAAACTCCACTGACATGGGAACACAGATCTCATTTGGGTGCTTCCGATGAAACTCCTTGATTTGCTTCAGCCTGTTGTAAAACTCTGCAAACTCGTTTGGCCCAGAGATGGCACTGAGTTCTTCCTTCCTCAGGCCGTCCTTGTCATCATACAGGTCACACAGGTTGCCGCTCACCTCCATGTACCTGTCCTGCATGGCCCGGCTCCGGTGGTCCGAGTTGATCTGGTCACGGAGCGTGGACTTCTTGGTGAGCATGTCCTTGACCATGAGGCGCTCCCGCTCCTCGTGGTAGCGCCGCTGCTGCTCCAGGGTCATCTCCATTGCAGCGCCGCCGCTGCCAGAAGGCCCTGCTGCAGACCGGGGTGCCTGCACCGAAAGGTTCCCCTGAATCCCAAGCAAAAGGAAGTGAATAACCTGTTGGTGTAGATGATGGTCGTGGTCTGGTCGAGACTGGTAGTTTCCTCCTGTCGAGGTCCTGCTGCTCCTCCAGATCTGATGAGTTGTGCTTGAGGTCTTCTTACCCCTGCTTAAGTACCCTCAGTGAGCACCCAGTCCCTCCCCCAGGGCGGGGACTCACACAATGGGTGATTAACTCTGAGTCATGGGGTATTGTTGAACTGTTGATGGCCCATTAGCAGCCGTGTCCCCTCAGGCTGGGTGTGAAGGTGCTAATGACTTCCTGGGAGCTGCTGCAAATGGTCCATTGTCCTTGGGGAATGAATAGAGGGTGTAGAATACATAGCTTTGATCACCCCCACGCAGTGATAACTGATCCCCCCTGCTGAACTAGGACACATGCAAGTATCTTTCTGATGGAAATGTTTATTAACTGAGATCTATATACTTCAAATGAACTTTATTTTAAGAAGTTTTGTGGCATCCCTGCTTTCCTGACTTCCTAGCCTGCCTCCAGAAAAGAACTTTTTCATGTGTCCAGTAGCTTGCAATATTTAATTCATTTGTATTCTCTTGCTCTTTAAGGGCAAACCATGTAGCCAATTTTGACTAAAACCTCTTAGTTTAAAAAGTTAACACTTACAAAATCAAATACCAGCGACTGGGTAATTCCAGTGTCATTATTTGCACTAGAACTCTTGTTGCTCTTCCTCTCCCAAACGAGAGAGAGCAAAAATCAAACACTGCAACCTACAGCAAGTGCATGTGAATTAGAAATGGAGAAGATCCCAGATTACTTACACACAAAAGGGAGGCCAATTAGGCTGTTTCATTTTCTGGGGAACAGCAACTCAGAAGTTGAGCATCATAGCAAATTTTCTATTAAGTACAAGAGTTACTTTTCTACTTTAGCAATCACTTTTGGTACATGGCTGGTATAATTAGTGACATACCTGGCATTTTAAAGACTGACATGAATAATGAAAAAGCCTTTATTTCAGCCTTCCAGTTTCAACACTTGGCTTTTCTTCTTAACGAGCTCACGAGTTCAGGTTTTGTTAGTGCTCCATCTCCAAATCTGCTCCTTCTGCAGAACAGATGCCCAGCTACACCAAGTGTTGAAGCAGAGGGGACATGCAGGGGTAGATGTGCTCAGACTTCACAGCTTTGAACTCCTGAGCCACCCCTTGGTTCTTCCAGCCCGACAGAGGTGCTGCTGCCCCCTCAGTGACCCAAACTAGCTGCTAACCTGGTTACCCACACAATAAACACTCCTTTCCACCCCTCTCTTACACATCTGTGCTCTCTGGAAAGCTGTTCCTGCTGTGCATGTGGCTCATTGAGATAACTGACAGCAGCAGCCTAAACCAGTATAAACTCAATTTAAACTGGCACAGAACGGAGCCAAAGAGCAGGTTGCACTAAAATGAATTAGATTTCTAGCTGACTGAAAACTTGCACAACTGCTGAGTATAAGGAAAGCTGGAAGTCCAACTTGAGTTTGTGCTGTGCCCTTTAGAAGGAGCTCCCTGGGAGCACAGCCTGCCTGTTGCAAGGGATTTCTGTTGATTTTTCATGGAAATTGGCCCATTTGATAGGAAGGGCTGTCCTGTCATCCTGAGGTGTGAAAAGTAGCTTGAAGTACATTCAGCAGGAGGCAAACACTGAAGCCAGGCAGTCAGCCAGATTGGTCCATCCATCTTTAAACAGAAAACCATATTTCCCATAATATTTTGAGTGAAACCATTAACCAAGCTCAGTGTTTTGAGCTTTGAAGTACCTTGAAAATCAATCTACCTTTTAATCTTTTCGTTCTGGTTTTCAAAAACTGCATTAAATGCTAGTTTTGGAGATGAGGAATTGCAGCAATTTCCTTGGACCTGGCCGTATCTGGAATGCTTTGAGACAAAATCCTACAGCAATGCAGGAGGGAAGGGGCTGGGAGGTGACACAGCTGGGCTCAAACCTCAGCCCAGGCTCCCTGTGAGCCAGGGCAGCTTCTGCTCCTGCAGAAACATTTCTGGCAGTCCAAGAGCACAAATGCAGAATGATTTTGACTAATTGCATCCTTGCTTATGCACAAGTGGTGCATAATAGATATTTACAAACCAGGCTGCTTTTCAGACATCAACACAATTTTATGTTTGGAGGATGGAGTTGTGCTAATTTCATTTTGTCCTCCAAACTGAGAATGAGTAAAACGAAATGAGGTTCAGTACTGATTCTCTACAAACCTTTCCAGTGTGGCTTGTTAGAAAC